>CM042863.1:17413473-17433473 GCA_023658055.1 Thaleichthys pacificus | reverse complement strand
TGTGAAGTCAAACAGGGCCAGAAATATGTCCTTCCCTGTGGTGTCCTAATGCTGCAAAATCCTTCTCATCTCTCTTCATCTGCCCGAGTAGAACATGACTGCAGGAATGACTCAGGCCTTTCCAAGAATAGGCTCTAACGTTGACAACTACCAGGCACTCCACTTCCCTGTATCAGGCCTGCGGGGCACCAGCTGACAGAGAGAGAGAAAGAGAGAGAGAAACAGATAGATAGAGGGGGAGGGAGAAAGGGGGAGAGACACAGAGGGAGAAAAAGAGGGAGAAAGAGAGAGAGAGAATGAGTGAGAGACAGATTCAGGCAGACAGCGTGACAGTTATGTTTCTGACCATGTCTCTGTCTATAGAAGCAAAAGAAAAACAGAGGGATAGGAGACCAAACAACGGAAAGAGAGAGAGAGAGAGAGCGGGAGAGAGAGCGAGGGAGAGTGAGAGAGAGAGAGGGAGAGCGAGGGAGAGAGAGAGAGAGAGGGAGAGCGAGAGAGAGAGGGAGAGCGAGGGAGAGAGAGAGGGAGAGAGAGAGAGGAGAGAGAGAGAGCGAGGGAGAGCGAGGGCGAGGGAGAGAGAGAGAGCGAGAGAGAGAGAGAGAGAGGGAGAGAGCGAGGGAGAGAGAGGGAGAGAGAGAGAGGGAGAGAGAGCTGCAGCCATGCTTGCTGTTAGTACAGGGGAAACAGGCCCCACGTGCATCCAGCACCAGGGCTCTATCCTCTTACATAATGTCTCAAGTTCAATACTGCCCGGCTATTTAAAGCGCTGGCTAGGACCAGTGACAAAAAGGTGATATACTTAGTGCCTCCGAAACGGCACGAAAGCTCCCGTTAGAACTATATCAGTCACAGACAAGCCCCTGGGTGTGGGTTTGGGTCATGCTGGGGGTATTTTTAGACTTGCTGGTGGTCCTCAAGTATTTACATGCAGTATAGACCTAGTGGCTTGATGCTCCAGTTCATGTGTTAGGCTAGCAAGCTAGCTAAGCTGCTAACCTCACACATCATTTCACCACACAAACACATATATTCATAATATATAAAGGATATTATGTCCTGTCTAACTAATCTGAGTGACTGTGTGCACTGATGATGAAAATCAACTGAAAAAAGGACTTCAGATTTGATAGATAATCCATTTAGCTTGCATGAACAAGCCAGTACACACTCGCAGGCTTGATGTAGACCTATACAGTCTGGCTGCTCTGGTAACTCAAAGGTAAAATCTGTCCAGACAAGGAGTGGAATAGAAGCCGCAGTCTCTGTAGCGTTGATGGTCGATAAGAAACGGACTGTGGGCTAGAAATTAAAGCCATTATCTAAAGTCTTTCCATTACATTGAAATGCGCAGGCTAGCTTAACCCTTCAAGCTGTTGTACATGAGCAACAAACGGAATCAGCTGCCTCTTCATGTTGAATCACACACTAGCATCCTGAATGCCTACGCTCTGTTACCCTAGGAATGAACATGTCGGTTGATATTTAGAGAGAGGCTTGATCAATCAAGAAAGAGCTTGAGAAAACTGGCTGACAATTTTAGCTCTGCATGTGGAAGTAAAGCAGTAATTTATGAGTCAATGACATAACTTCCTCTGAATCGTCAGAGGAACTGTCTACAAACTGTCTTCTTTAACTGTCTACAAACTCATTTTG
Organism: Thaleichthys pacificus; assembly: GCA_023658055.1. Taxonomy (NCBI): domain Eukaryota; kingdom Metazoa; phylum Chordata; class Actinopteri; order Osmeriformes; family Osmeridae; genus Thaleichthys; species Thaleichthys pacificus. Next base: position 17,431,817 of record CM042863.1, on the reverse strand, counting down.
GAAAAATAACATTGACATTCGGTGAATCATATGGACATCCCCCTAGGTCCCAACAACAGTATCTGTTCCCTGTGTGTCTGTGTGTACTTGAATATCAGTTTGTAGATTTCCCAGCTTCCATGGTCATCCCTGGATGAAACCCAACTTTTTTTGGAGAGCTCTAGACAGCACTGGTCATTCTCTTTTCGGCTCGACTTTGACCATAACACATCCACTCTTGAATTCCTGGAAATATTGGGAGTGCTATCTTATTTCTACACATTGTCAGCTTTTCCCCTGACTGCTTATCGACTTAGAAATTACTCATTGCTTTCAACTGGTTAAACCAGGTGCAATGAAACACTCGTTCCATAAACAAAAGAAGCAAAGGAGGTTTCCTACAGTGGAAAAGTTGTAACACTGTTTGAAATGGCAGTTGGACGGCCAAAATTCTAGAAGCATGACAAACATAGCCACAGTGACATACTTATCACATACAATAACATGCATTATCGCAGTGTTATGAAGGCTTCACAAGGCCAACTCCCAAAACATTCAACATAAAGCCTTCGCCTGGATACACTCACACTCAATACCCAACACCCTCCATCTGTCCAACATGACCTCTTCACAAGTTGGCAATAACAAATCAGAAGAACCATGGTTTATTGTGACGATTCACCGTTAATCTGAATCCCTGAAAAACAGTGTGACTCAATCCCTCTTCAGCACCAGTTGATAAGATCAGAGACAGAGAAATGTCTGACCAAGATGGCACCCGAGCTATTGTTGTAGTGAATGTGTCAGTTCCCCGGAGCTAGGCCGGAGCAGGAAGTCTGTCAGGCATGACTCGTGTCACTGACAAAGGATGGAAACACAGCCATTAACCACCTCTAACTATATATAGGCTGCTTTTAGTGTTTGCTCTACCAATTCTGGGTGGAGGGGCAAAATGTGTGTGTGTGTGCATGAAGAGTGAGGGGTGGTGTGGGGGCTAGGGGGGATGGGGGTAACTATGAATTAAGCTGATCATTGCTACAGATGGTAAATTGGTACATTTAGTCATTTTCGTCATTTTGGTAACATTTTGGTAACAACAAAAACTATTTTAGAATGTGCAAAACCAGATTATAAATTACAACACCTATAGTTCTCCGTGAGTAAGACAAGATGTCTGACTTAATCCTCAATTTGCTTTGTTGCACGGAGGTTTAAGCCATATCCAGACAGAATTAAATGGGGCAAAGCTCCTAATTTTGCCAACTAACATGGATGAATTTCAACACTTTGTTCTCTGTTTTTGAAGGGGGGGAGGGTCATGCCTTCATATTTTGTGGAAATGAAAGCATTACACAAAACGGTTACATAGTTACTATAACAGTCTTATTCATCAGGACTACCTGACATGTAGACAGTAGTTAGTTCTGTCACATAACAAACCCATCCGCGGAAGTTGACTACACACTGGTGGACTGCTGAGTGCCTGTTTTTTCAGATCATTCTCAGCAACGATAATTATCTGAGATTCTAGGACACCGGAAAGTGCCGTTTGAGTCAACAAACTTAATCAAATCAGAATATCAGCTTATTCTGTATTTTTCGACACTTTCATCTTACACTGCAGTTTCCAAACTCAACATGGAAGATGTTTTATGCAGATAATGTTGCTAGAGTAGAATTGGAGTTTGTATGTACTTGATTGAAGTTTGCAAGCTAACTGATATTAAAAAATAATATTTACGGATAAAATATGCAGGCCTATATTTCTATGTAGATGTTCGAGAAGTCTTTTTATTCACACCAATAAATTAAATGTGGAGTCAGTAGAAACCACAGCCGTAATCACACTTTACAGCCAACTGAATGAAAGGATAAACTACGTGTAATTTGATTCATTATAATTGGCACATGCCTATTCAGCTCGATTGAAAACAAAATACAGAATTTGCAAACGGAGCCTAAGCTTACATTGCATTTTGCACAAGCAAACGGTGCACCTTGATATCGTCGTTTCCTGCAACGCACAGGGAATAAGTGCCACATAGAGGGGGGGAGAGTGAGAGACTTTACTGTGTTTTTCGTATTCAAAAGATTAGAATGTTTGCTGAAAGATGCATAAAATAGTAGCCTATGCAGGTAGCAAGTCGCGTGAGTTAACTGTTTTGTGTTTGTCCACAATCCCTATCAGACACTGGGGCTTTTAACATCTTTCACAGATGCTGGTCAAAAATATTCCGATACAACTAATAATAAATCCCGATCACCGACTACGCGAAGTAATCTTGCGTTTGTCGAGCCCCGCTGCCTGCTAACCGCAGGACGCCTGCGATTGCAGCCGCACGTCCAACTCAACACACCGCATAGTCAGCCTTTGATATTCGCAGTCGTTTGAACAGAGCAGTCTAGCTTCATGGCACACTTTTCAAGCAACTCCGACTTACCTGCGAGACGTCATAGCAGTCTTCGAAAACTGTCAAGGATCCTTGAATGTGCAGGGAAAGTCAAATAAAGTTAGCCTTCCCGTGCGCCTCTGCCGCGTCGCTTTCAGGAGCGTGCACTCGGGAGGGCGTTTGTTGAACAATGTTCAACTCCAAAGACATAACGCCGGCCCGGTTACCCCGCCTCCAGAAGGATTCATTCTACCATCGGCCACTGTGGCTAACAAGTGTGCGTGTGCGTGTGTGTGTGTGTGTGTGTATGTGTATGTGTATGTGTGTGTGTATGCGTGTGTGCGTACGCAATAATAATTGGTTGCCGTATTTTTTGTAAATTCAAAAGCGTGTAGCAACGTAGCATAGCCCAGGCTACTAGCAAATACACAAAACAGTAATGTGTGTTCATGTGTGAAGGAGAGATAACGAGAAAAATTAATGACAAATTATAATAAATCATATTCAGTGATCGAGATCTTCGTATTAGGCCTACAGTTAACAATAAAAAACATCAATTATTTCTCTGCCATTGTAGTATACATGATTATAGTAAATTGAGAGAAAGAAAGGATGGAGAGAGAGGCATATCACTGCTTCTACAGCTGCATTGACGTCACCCGCCTGCGGTTATCGGTGGAGGTTAATCTGCCTGGGGATGGGGTTATGCAATTGTCTGAGGCCATAGGCTTTCAAATATGGATTTTGTATTCCCTGATATAGCCTGACCCGCTGTGCCGCAAGGCAAAGACAAAAAGCCATACTAAATCAGTGACACGGAGGAGCCGGATGGTATGGGATTTCAAACGATACATGCAAATGATACAGCTCTTTTAATAGGCAAATTAGTTTAGAGACTAAAATGATACACTTGGCAGGAGCATGTGAGGTTGAATACTGGGGTTCTATAAATCATTGGTGTCCTGTGGTTTGAGATGAGTTATAGCTATTTATGATTTAGACTCAGATTTGTTTGTAATTGAATAACAGAATGAGCAGAAGGGGATAATTGAGTTCACCCATTAAAAATACAAAAAATCTCATTAGAAACAGAATCAGAATTATGTATGTGTGCAAATATCCCAATTACTTTCTAAGCTACAGCATTGCTTTTAGACATGTAAAACAGCTTCTATCTGATCGGGGTATGGCCAGCTAGTTAGTTCCCATATTTAAAATAAGTCAAAATCTGCAAAAGCAGTTTTTATCTGACAGCTATATAAACATCAGTAGATGGGCAGGAGATGCAAACTACCAACAGCACTGGGACACCTGGGACACCTGGGACACCTGGGACCCAACCCTTTCCACAGACAACCTATGGGGTCGTATCAGGAGTCAGGTGGCTGAGCGGTGAGGGAGTCGGGCTTGTAATCAGAAGGTTGCTAGTTCGATTCCCGGCTATGCCAACCAAATGACGTTGTGTCCTTGGGCAAGGCACTTCACCCTACTTGCCTCGGGGGGAATGTCCCTGTACTTACTGTAAGTCGCTCTGGATAAGAGCGTCTGCTAAATGACTAAATGTAAATGTATCAGCATGCAGACGTGTCAGAGTTGAGTGCTACAGAACAGTATACCCTGGAGGCCTTAGCAAACAAACAAAAAGACTGGGCTAGGGTCCTCTCTCCCCTGAGGTGACAGGCTCCCTGCTGACCTTTGACCTTTCAGCCTGGAGACTGGAGAGTCCTCTGGTCCAAAACACAAATCCTGTGAGGGAAAACAAAGGAGACTCACATTGATTCTGATTCAGCGGGACAGTTAAAGCCTTGTCGTGCCCAGAGAACAAGAGCGAGTATTGGGGCTAGGGTGCTGGAGAGCCCAGAGAACAAGAGCGAGTATTGGGGCTAGGGTGCTGGAGAGCCCAGAGAACAAGAGCGAGTATTGGGGCTAGGGTGCTGGAGAGCCCAGGGAACAAGAGTGAGTATTGGGGCTAGGGTGCTGGAGAGCCCAGAGAACAAGAGCGAGTATTGGGGCTAGGGTGCTGGAGAGCTGGAGAGTCCAGAGAACAAGAGCGAGTATTGGGGCTAGGGTGCTGGAGAGCCCAGAGAACAAGAGCGAGTATTGGGGCTAGGGTGCTGGAGAGCCCAGAGAACAAGAGCGAGTATTGGGGCTAGGGTGCTGGAGAGCCCAGAGAACAAGAGCGAGTATTGGGGCTAGGGTGCTGGAGAGCCCAGAGAACAAGAGCGAGTATTGGGGCTAGGGTGCTGGAGAGCCCAGGGAACAAGAGCGAGTATTGGGGCTAGGGTGCTGGAGAGCCCAGGGAACAAGAGCGAGTATTGGGGCTAGGGTGCTGGAGAGCCCAGAGAACAAGAGCGAGTATTGGGGCTAGGGTGCTGGAGAGCCCAGAGAACAAGAGCGAGTATTGGGGCTAGGGTGCTGGAGAGCCCAGGGAACAAGAGCGAGTATTGGGGCTAGGGTGCTGGAGAGCCCAGAGAACAAGAGCGAGTATTGGGGCTAGGGTGCTGGAGAGCCCAGAGAAGAGCACTTACACCCAGAGCTATAGGATCGTTTCAGCGCTTTTCCACATCAGGCAGAGGTCGAACTTGAGTGGGTTTTTTGTTTAGCAGTTGTCATGAAAACAGTTCTTTGATGACGAGGCGGGCATGCCTCAGGTCTCTGGACTGCAGCGTGCGTTCCAGAGAGCCAATGACATTTCATTTGGTGAAGGCCTGGCATTGTTGCATAATTCATAAATCCACTGTGACCTTTGTAAAAACTGTAGTCGCCGGCGTGTTTAAAAATAAAACATCTTGAAATATGCCTAACATTGCTGGCCAGCTAGCTTGGGGCTTTCATTAATGCTTGTAACCAAAAGCCTATTTTAAAGAGAACTGAACAGGGCTGCCACACTGTCTGTACAGATCAGAGAGCTTTACAGTAGTGTGAATATAGTGTTACTGTCTGCAGAGCGTACCAGAGCTAGACCAGGGGTGTATTTTCGACAGCGGTACTGCAAACCGAGTCTGAGGACATTAAATCGAATCAACCAAAATGTCACTATTGACTGCAGAGAGTAAAGGAATTCCACTGAGACAGGCCACAGAATCTGGTCCAATTGGTTGACACTTTATTTCATGGTGGTAGGAACACAAGACAAAGGTAATAAAGTTAGTAATGGTCAGGTCATGCCACTCTTAGCGGTACACTGCCCTTTGAGGAGGTGGGGGGGGGGGGTCCATCAAACAGTAGTTTACAGAGGTCAGACAGGGAGGAAATCCACACGAACACATAAATAAACAACAGAAAATAAGATTCCAAAACAGTAAATAGTATATTTGTAAAAAGCCAGAGAAGTCCTTTTTTGGCTAAGTCTTCACTGGGATATTTTCTTGTATGAGCATTGTATTAATATAATTATCATTATAATGTATTAATTTACATACTGGGGGATGAGGCTAGTACACTGGCTGAAGTAAGAGGACAGTTATATGGACGACAGCTTTGTCACCTGGGTGGGGTGACCTGTTTTAAGGCAATTATAGACAGTTTCCACCCAAACATTAGATAGCATCTGTCCACACTCCTGACTTCAACTGCATAATCCAAGCAACCAGAAGTTCTCAATTGCTATGATACACACTAAACCGTGAGTAGCAATTCAACCAAATGACAGTTCTACAGTACTCATTGGAAATTACCTACGTACCTCTTTGTACACAGTAGGTCGATTTTATTGTCTTTTTTTGTGTGGGGGAGGGAGGGGGGGGGGGGGTAACAGGAAAACAGAAGGTTTCTGGACTTGGATTTGACACTGAAGTCTCTGAGGAACAGGACAGTCATCTTCTCTGTGTCCTTCTCCATCCATTCCCTGTCACACGGACGTCCTCACGTGTGTAGTGATTTGACAGACTTGGTTCCAGTGTATAGTACTAAAAACAAAACCTCCACAGGTACACATTGCTAAATTTACACTTAGAAATTGCAGGGACTGTACAAAATGGTTGCTTTTGCTTTTAAGAAGGGGGAACTATTACAATACCATTGATACTCAACCATGAACTAGTATGTTTCCTCTTTGAATATTGACAAGTATCTCAAAAGAGTTTTCAATCAGTCATTATCAGTCAGCTTTTTGTAGTTCAGCAGAAAGAAAATCACATTTCGCATTGCATCAGTTTCTGAACGTTACATAATTCATCTTGAAGTTACAAACCCATGCAGTGTTATATCTTTGTTGCGATTGCGATTCTGTTATGCTGTTTTTTCTTTCCTTCTGCTGTTGCTTGTCAGTTTCAAACATCCCCACAGTATCACATTGTCCCCTTTCAACACAAGATCATTCTCATTTATTCAAGGTTATCGTCTCGTATTCATTCAAATTGATAAAGAAACGGACTTTCTGACATGTTCTGAAACACGTTACTGATGGCTGCTCCCCTCGGTCCCCACAGAGAGATCTCTCTCTCTCTTGTTCTCCTCAGTATTGCCTCGTTTCTGCAGTCTTTGCTTTCAGCGCCTCCATCAGGCCAGTTGTGGTAACAACACGTATTTGCACCGTTCATAAAACAACTGCTCCAATACGAAAAAATAAAACAAACCAAAAAAAAATGCTTTTCAAAAAACGCCCAGAAACAAAATACAATATCCGCCGTAGCTCAGTAGCTTGTGAAAGTGAGGTGTGTCAAATAAAGGAACCATTTTTGCTAATACAAAGCATGTCAATTTACAATGACATGTGAATCCACCTCAACTGCCATGTGAACAGGCATGCTTGCCTCAAAACAGAAAGATATTATTTACGGAAACAAAATAAGAACAAAATCAAAGGTAACACTGCAGAAGTGCATGCAACTAGTGGTCATTAGTCTGTTTGATTGTAAAATCGAACGCACAACACATGAGAAGCACAATTCTCCAAGAGAACCAATCTTACATATTCACAGTCTCAGGTATTTATATACTCTATATTTATTACATTTATTGTGTGAATGATTCAATTCTTGATTGATGCGAATGGATTTTTGATATGCAAGTTTGTCTTTAATGCTGTTCACTTTATCTTGTGCTGTCCTGTCTGTGTGGCGTTTCAAAAGTAAACTGGGATCTGACACGTGGCAGAGGTGCAGCGCTGTGTGAAGGGGGCGGGGTTACAGAGTTGCAGCACTGCGTGAAGGGGGCGGGGTTAGAGGTGCAGCCCTGCGTGAAGGGGGCGGGATTAGAGGTGCAGCCCTGCATGAAGGGGGCGGGGTTAGAGGTGCAGCACTGCGTGAAGGGGGCGGGGTTACAGAGGTGCAGCACTGCGTGAAGGGGGCGGGGTTAGAGGTGCAGCCCTGCGTGAAGGGGGCGGGGTTACAGAGGTGCAGCACTGCGTGAAGGGGGCGGGGTTACAGAGGTGCAGCACTGTGTGAAGGGGGCGGGGTTACAGAGGTGCAGCACTGCGTGAAAGGGGGCGGGGTTAGAGGTGCAGCACTTGGTGGGGGTGCGGGGTTACAGAGGTGCAGTGCTGCGTGAGGGGGCGGGGTTAGAGGTGCAGCACTTGGTGGGGGTGCGGGGTTACAGAGGTGCAGTGCTGCGTGAGGGGGCGGGGTTAGAGGTGCAGCGCTGCATAAGGGGGCGGGGCTACAGAGGTTCGGATATTCTTAGCAGCTCCACTAACAGGCCTGTCGTGAACATTCAGACGCCAGCAGAGGGACCTCGCCTCTCTGCTCCGGGGCCAGAGGACCCCAGCCTCTCTGCTCCGGGGCCAGAGGACCCCAGCCTCTCTGCTCCGGGGCCAGAGGACCCCAGCCTCTCTGCTCAGGACTCTCACAGCACGAGGGAATGTATGTATTAAATCCTTTATGTTTGTGTGGAGGATGAATGTATTAAATCCTTTATGTTTGTGTGGAGGATGAATGTATTAAATCCTTTATGTTTGTGTGGATGATGTATAGAATATACACTCAATATGTTGTGTAGGTGTGTGAGGATGCAGGAATGTGTGTATTAATGTGTGGATATGGCACCTGGGCTAGGGGATAAGAGACCCCAGTGTGGTCACTGTTCAAGTCATGAGCAACGAGGGTGGTTGGTTCGCGTTTGTTTTTAAAACAACAAAAGGTACACAGTAATACGTCTTATTCACTTGTCCTGCGACACCACAAACATACGGACGTCCACCTGTGTGATCTGATGAGGGGTCTGCTGTGGGGTGGGGGTGGGTTTTGGGGGTTCATGAACAGAGGCGCAGAAAACTAAACAAAACAAAAAACATACATGAAAAAAAAAAAAAAAATCAACAATGTATTCATTTTTTTCTCTCTCCCCAAATATAAAAAGCAATGTAAAGTATACAAAAATAGAAAATAATTACAGCAGTAGACATGGTGGTATGGAGGAAGGGGGATGTGCCAGGTTATTTGGCGGAGGAACAGTGTAATATTTTGGGGCTGTTCAGGGCATCCTCCACCAGGTGGAGCTCCAGACCGTCCACTAACACGTCTTTCACACAGCCCACAAAGCCTGTGCTGTAGGCCTTGGGCAGGCGACGGGCCACCGCCAGCTCCTCCAGACCGCCTGGAGAGGGAAGGAGAGAGGGGGGGAGAGAGAGGGAGGGATGTAGGGAGGGGAGGAGAGGGGAGAGAGGGAGGGAGGGGAGAGAGGGGAGAGAGGGAGGGATGTAGGGAGGGGAGGGGAGGAGGGAAGGGAGAGAGAGAGGGGAGGGAGGGGAGGGGAGAGAGGGGAGGGAGGGGAGAGAGGGAGGGGAGGGGAGAGAGAGAGGGAGGGGAGGGCAGAGAGAGAGGGGAGAGAGGGAGGGGAGGGGAGAGAGGGAGGGGAGAGAGAGAGGGAAGGGAGGGGAGGGAGGGAGAGAGAGAGGGAGAGCAGAGAGAACATGAGAGAAGGGGTTTAGGATGCGTGAAAAATAGAAGAGAATATTCCAGTCTTAATGTTCCTCATGTCTCCACTGTCAGTTACTGTGAGGACGTCCAGAGAAGACAAGTTACCTGATGCTTACTGACAGACAGGCTCTCACATGGGCCTGCCCTCGCCCACACACACACACACACACACACACACTCACACTCACACTCACACTCACACTCACACTCACACTCACACTCACACTCACACTCACACTCACACACACACACACACACACACACACACACACACACCACACACACACACACACACACACACACACACACACAGCTGAGGGGAAGCTCAGTGGTAAAGTGTGTCGTGTGTGCCTGTAGAGTAGACAGGATCAGAAGAGGAGGCCCATGCAGTCGTGAGGTGAGCAGGAGAGAACATCAGACAGCTGGTCTCTCTGGAGACCTGATCCATCACATTCTCCAGTAGCAGCTGCTGGTCTCTCCTCTCCCCCAGGACCCAGCCTGCTTGTCTGCCCTTTGATATTTCACCCCCCCTCTCTTTCTCTCTCCTTACTTAACTCTTTCACCCACAACAAGGACTTCCTTGAGGGTTTAGGTTGGTTGAGGGGCAGTTCTATGGGCGTATGTGAAGCCCTCTGTGACATGCTTGCGTGTAAAAAGGGCTATACAAATAAATTTGATTTGATTTGTTCCCTTCTCTATTCTATTTCACGCAACCATTTCTCCTTCCATGTTTCCTTTCTCCCTCTCTGACTCTCTCCCCCTTTCCTGCTCTGTACTCGTCTAATCCTCCGCGCTGAGTTCATCTCTGCGTCGAGCTCTTTCCCCTCTCTCTCTGTCCCCCCTAATCGGATTGCGTGCCTGAATCGGGGATCGACAGGGCTAATTTCATGCGAGTTACAGATGAATTAGTGATGAGAGGAGAAAGAAGGGGATTTAAAAGAGAGGCGCTCTTGATGTGAGGGCTGCCTGAGGATAATGTATTCTAGCTGCAGGGAGCGCTCAGCACCTGTTCCATCGGCATAGGTGAGTGTGTGTGTGTGTGGAGTGTGTGTGTGTGGAGAGCGTGCATGTCAAATATGGCAGCCTTTCCTTTTTCCTCTCAAACACACCTTTCCACCACCTGAACTAAAAAGACTGCATTCAGAAATCATTTCTTTTTTTTTTGGTCGATGTTTTTTTCCATAGAACGTTCTCCACAGGCTCCCGGTACTCTCTTTTTAAAGACTTTCAGAGTGAAGTTCAACCCAAACTGAACCCAAACAGATAACGGACAAACTTACAGTTCCAGAGAGTGGAGACATTTAGGAGTCAGACAGATAGGCTTTCATTTTCTGAACTCAATACCTGAGTAGAATTGAACATTTTCCAAACTGTTATCTGACGGTTCTACATGCAGTCAACTTCCGACACCAGCCTCTCGGCAGAGTTCAACAGCCTGCAAAGACTCCCAAGTACTTCTGCCCACATTCAAAACTAACCCAACAAAGTACCAGTTGAGAGAGTTCCGCGTGTCCAATGCGTTCTACCGTGTGGGCGTGTTTCCACTGTGAGTGTGTGCTGCGTGTGGAAGGTGGGTGTGTCAGCTGCTAGTGCACGTACCCAACCAGAGTGCTCCGTCTGTGTCCAGCTGAGTGGCCATCAGGGGAGACGACCCCGTCACTGCCGCCTCGTTACCCACCTGGAGGAGAACCATCCCTGAGGGCTCTGGAGGGAGGGGGAGGGAGGGGGTAGAGGGGGAGGAGGGAGAGGAGGGAGGGGAGGGAGGGAGGGGAGGGAGGGAGGGAGGGAGGGGAGGGAGAGGAGGGAGGGGAGGGAGGGAGGGGAGGGAGGGAGAGGAGGGAGGGGGTAGAGGGAGGGGAGGGAGGGAGGGAGGGAGAGGAGGGAGAGGAGGGAGGGGAGGGAGGGAGGGAGAGGAGGGAGGGGGTAGAGGGAGGGGGTAGAGGGAGGGGGTAGAGGGAGGGGGAGGGGAGGTAGAGGGGAGGGTAGAGGGGGAGGAGGTAGAGGGAGGGAGGGGAGGTAGAGGGAGGGGAACAGGAAATACATTTCAGGGATGAGAGAGATGTCGGAGGCATTTGAACAATCATTTATAATAGAATAACTCTGACAGTCTGTGGCTCGGCTTAAAAACAAAACTCCTCACTATCTAATGGCTCGGGAGTTCCATAACAAGCCCGCTAAAACTGAGGGCAACATCTCTTGAATAGCAAACCGGGCTTTTAACACCTCAATCATTACTTAATTGAATCACGCCACACCACAAACACACCCATTCATTTTAACCTTCCACATCACAAAACCTGCTTTTAATTCTCATTCGCTCGTGTGAACCCAGCTTGGGGCAGCAGAGGCAGCGCTGCAGGCAGAGGCAGCAGAGGCAGCGCTGCAGGCAGCAGAGGCAGCAGAGGCAGCGTGCAGGCCTACCTGCTGGCCTTGATGCGTATCCAGCGGTTGGTGTTGACGCGCACCGAGGAGCGCAGCACCACGGGCTTGGAGCCCAGGTCGTAGGTCATCTGGACGCGGCCGTCCACCACGGCCAGGGCGATGTAGTCGGAGCCCTCCACACCCTTCCCGCTCCACATCACCAGGCCCTGCGTCGCCTCCGTCCTGATGCTCAGCTCAAACTTGTTCACCAGCAGAGCCTTCTCACTGTGGGGGGGGGGGGGGGGGGGGGGGAGGCAGCAGGGTCAGAGGTCAGAGGGAGGCAGTAGGGTCAGAGAGAAGCAGTAGGGTCAGAGGTCAGAGAGAGGCAGTAGGGTCAGAGGTCAGAGAGAGGCAGTAGGGTCAGAGGTCAGAGAGAGGCAGTAGGGTCAGAGGTCAGAGAGAGGCAGTAGGGTCAGAGGTCAGACATGTGCTTGTTTCTTCTCTTTGAGGACCCTTCAGCATCAGTCCACTGAGGAATCTGATGTGTCCCAGGAGGCCTGGTCCTCCACAGCATCAGTCCACTGAGGAGTCTGATGTGTCCCAGGAGGCCTGGTCCTCCACAGCATCAGTCCACTGAGGAGTCTGATGTGTCCCAGGAGGCCTGGTCCTCCTCAGCAGCAGCAGGGGTGGAAGGAGAGCTGAGCTGACGAGCAGGTCTGGGTGACGGAGGCACCACAAACACATGGCAGCACTTCTACCTTCTACCTCTGCATGCTAGCGGGAAGTGGAGATGTGTCGATCCTACCCATCCTTAGAGTCTAGTCAGGCCATGAGGCGGCCACTGCCTCTAGAGGCAGCAGGAAGGCATGACCCCTAGCTGGCTTTATCTTAGACTCAAACCAGCCTTAGTTTAGAGGCAGGGACGTTCTCAGCCGATAGGTTTCCACTTCCCCCTATGCCTGTCGTAGCAGGCTCCGCTCATCCTGTGAGACTGGGAGTGTGTGTGTGTGTTACAGGTTGGGGAGGGGAGGGGGGGACAGGAAGCAGCATTAAGAGCTGCTGTGTTTGATCTGCAGTCTCTGGACTGGGGGGGAGGCTGAGGGGGGCTGAGGGGGGGGGGGCAGGAAGCTGAGGTGGAGGAGACCAGGCACATCCTCCAATCCTACTGGGACACGCTGTGTGTCACTGTCATAGACGTGTGTGTGTGTGTGTGTATGCGTGTGTGTAGTGGGCGGGGGGGGGGGGGGGGCGGGGGGAGTTCAGGTTTGTTTGGAGTTGAGGTTGATGGGTTTGTTTCATCACACACATTTATACACTCTGTGCACACAGAAAGACGTAGACACATTTTACACACACACACACACACACACACACACACACACACACACACACACACACACCACACACACACACACACACACACACACACACACACACACACACACACACACACACACACACACACACACACACACACACACACACCCTTCTGTAGGGCCTGTGCTGAGACACAAGCTGCTATTTTTAAATGATTATTCTTTTGTTCTTTGCTGTTTCCCTCAAGAAATGGATAACGAAAGGATCCTTCTCTGTGGGTGTATAAGTGTGTGTCTACGTGACATCGATCTGTGTGTTTGTGCGACACAGAGCCACGAGTGTGTGTAACCCCCCACACACACACACACACACACACACACACACACACACAGTTTTCAGAGGGTGGGTGGGAACAGTTAAGAACACAAACACCTCACGAGACGACAGACACAGATGGATGGAGAACACAAACACAAACACAGGACACGAGGCCCGGAAAGTTCCGGAAGACGGACACAGCAAGACGCCAGTCAGTGGAGCAAACAGAGAGGCTCATGGGAGCGCAAGGGGAGGGGGGGGGGGGGGGGTTCAGGAAGACAACAGGAGGAGAGGAGGAACAGAGAGGTGGCTGTCAGCTACACTTACACACCCACTTCACTGCTGGCTGCAAGGCCTCTGCATCGAGCTGTCAAGCTGATGTCAAACCCAATTTGGGATCTAATCAGGGAAAGGCTATCAAAGCTAAGATTGTGTTTGGGGCCAACAACTTGAGTTGACACATGCAATATACAGAGAAGTGAAGGGGAAAGAGTTCAATATTGGATTCTGTGAGTCTGGAAAATTCTATTCGGTGCTTCAAAAAAATCCATGTATGAGTTTTCTAAAACCAAGATCAATAAAACCTCTTCTGCAAACATGCACAGAGTCAGTTTGGTTATAGAACAACTGTTTCAGGGCACTCTTGTGGTACAAAAAAGGATTCCACATTTTGCTCTTTCCCCTGGCCTTACCCTTCTTGTCTAAGGACCAATGAATCAACAGGACGACAGCTTGTCAGGAGTCAGGTCAAGGTTGTTGGAAAGAGGACTATCATACAGAACACAAGCCCACAGTATTCAGAGTAAAGTAGCCGTGGACTGAGCCTGCAAGCAAATTAGTTTCCCTCTTAAGGTGTCTTGCTTGATGAGGTTTTGGATTATATGGGAATTTAATTCCACTTTCCAATATCTCCTAATCCTCAAACGCAGTGCATCTCCTACCCTCTAGGTGGCAGTAGTGATGAGTATTTGAGACCGAAAGGCTGGAAGGTGATTCCTGCTGGCACCGTGAGGTATAATAATCAGCTGTTTAAATAGAGTCCTGGACCACAGATGAAATACATCATCATTGTCCATTTAGCTGTGAGAGGAAAGTCCTTCCTGCCACTGCACATCCACGCTGTGACGGCGGCGCTGGTATCTTTAACTGTCGCCACGTTAGCAGCTAGTACAGAGCTGCAGTGCTGTCTCTGTTGAGCACGGGTCCCTGGGCAGGGAGGGGTCAAGCTGTCGGGGGCGGGGGGAGGGAGGGAGGGGTGGTGGAGGAGGCAGCATGCTAGCAGGCAGCGCTGGCTCAAGGATCGGGAGGACTCACCTCTGGTCAGAAGGGTTCTCCAGAGACTCAGGACTTAAAGGAGGCGAGGGAGAAAGTGAAGGGCATGCAATAAGCGCAAGGGGCCGGAAGTGTACAGGAAGTGTACAGGAAGTAGTAGTTTCGGAGGAAAGGAGACGACAGAGCTGATGTTATTCCTGGAGCTGTTTAAGCAATGTTTTCTCTTCCTAGTGGGGTATTCTGCTGTACAGTGATCGGCAGCTTGACTGGGATCACACAGCGACTACATTTACATTTAGTCATTTAGCAGACGCTCTTATCCAGAGCGACTTACAGTAAGTACAGGGACATTCCCCCCGAAGCAAGTAGGGTGAAGTGCCTTGCCCAAGGACACAACGTCATTTGGCACAGCTGGGAATCGAACTGGCAACCTTCAGATTACTAGCCCGACTCCCTCACCGCTCAGCCATCTGACTCCCTTCTGACTAGCAAAGCAACACAATGAGGCCCTCAGGGGAATACTCTTCATTGTTCGTTGGGACAGCGGTAGGGGGTATGACATGATGTACTACATTACCCAGAATGCTGTGTAATGTATCCAGTTTTGTCTTAGTAAAACACTTTTTGAGAAATGTTCTTCTCTAAGGTCAGTCCAAGGATTTAGAAAACCAATGACACTTGAAGTGGAAAGTATAAAGAGATTCGCTTGCGGTGACTCAATTTTGCGAACATAGTCCGGTGTCAATTATTTGCTAGCTTCCTTGAAGAGGCAGCGCTGAACGAGAAGAAATGGGCTAATCAGAGGAAAAAAAGGGGTCAAATATTGTGTGAGCAGAGACAGGGCAATCTGTGATTGGTTATCCCAGTAATGGAGGTGGAGGGAATCGACCCGAAGATTCAGGAGCAGGGGGTGATTGATACAGGCCACTGTTATTAGGAACAGCAACATTAGCCCAGTGGTCCCACACGTCCAACTATTCTAACGTCTTCTGAGAAATTCATTAATCCCTGTTCATTACCACTCATTCACGAAGGGCCGGCCAGCCCTGCTCTGTCTAGAAGCCTACTTATCATGCCTCTGCCTCCTACAGGAAGTGACACCTATTAAACTCTGGAGCGCCCCTCCTCCAGGGACTATTGTCCCCTAAGTGAGATGGATGCTTTCGGCCACGGAGTTAGTCAGGGCTTCGAAGACGTCTCCATTTGAGTCGTGCTTTTACGAAGGGAGGCAAATCCTTGATTAAGATGTCAGCTGCGCTCCCCACAGCACACTCCGTAATTATTCACAATTACAGTTAGAGATTTGACGAAACGAAATGACAGGCCTTGGGTATCAACTGAGAGTGGTGTTGAATCTGCTCAAATGAGCTCTGCTTAAATACTGCTTCGCTGCGTCGAGCAAGAGTTGTTTTTCCGTTTTCTCCTTTTTAATTTGGAAAGAGGCTTCTCACCAAGCTAATGCTGAAGGCGAAACTTAACTTCAGTTATTCGGGGCTACGGGGTTTCCCTGCAGGGGTAACACAGGAGTCAATGCAGGGCTGTCAGCAAAACTGGGATGAGGGCAGCTACGTACATCATCTTGCTGTTAAGGAGGGTTCTCATTCATGTAGACATGACAGTTAATACCATCCAACATAAGGTGCTCAGGTATCTCTTCTCTAGCAGACAAACTATAGTTACAACCATGCGTACAGTATCGATCCGTCTATTACATTACATAGGTTCTCTAGGGGTTGAAACACAATGCTCTTTATACATGCAGTCATGCATTTCTTTACACTTAAGTATGACACCTCTGGTATGAATACAGTATGACCCTCACCCAAATTCAGAAATGAAAATGCCCAGTAGAAAGTAAACGAGGGCACGTAGTTTTGAATAATGAAAACAATGATCTTTATGTGCTGAAAGATGGTGAATACCGGTGAAAATAAGGTTGGACAACTGAGATTCGAATGTGGTCGGAGGAAAACGGAAAAGCATAATTTACAATTTGGGTTAACTATCAAAATGCAGCGTCCTTGATCGAAGGGTTAGTTTGTCTTTGTGAGCCTGGGAATATTTCCTCAAATCTACTTACTCCGGAATCTCATTGGTCAGTTGGCTTGAGTGAAAGAGAGAGACAACAGGGAACACTCACGTGAGACAAACAGAGAGACAGGAGACAGGAGGATCCACACAGCAACACAAACATTAAACACCCTCAACACAAAGACAAAAGCAGAGCACAGACAGACGGAACCTAGTTTGTTTTTAGTGGGACGAACAGAGAGGGATTTTGGGTGAGGGTGTGCATTTTCTTTCCGGTGTGCCCGGTGTTTGTCTGTGTGTGTGTGTGCGTTTGTAGGTGAGTGTCTGTGTGTTCACAAGACCGTGATGAATTCACGGTCTGTCACATTTTTCACACTTCAGACTGTTGTGTGAAGAGTTGTTATAGATCTGGCTTCCATACGCTTGATGTCTTTTCAGGTTCATCCCAAACATTCGGTGCATGCCAACCTGCGGGCTCCACCGGCAGCGTCAGAGACGGGTGGAGGATGAATGCAGCGCACAGCGCCTGGAGGGACGCAATTCGTCGGCTTTGGAGCCCAGAATAGAACCCATTTACACGTGCATCCTCCAGCTTGTTCTTTCACAGGAAAACCACAAGGTTTTCACACTATTTTAGGGTTAATCCCACCCGAAACCGCCCCCCCCAAAAAAAAGATCTCAAATGAATCCGTACTAAGCGATGACTAGAAGTGTCAAGTACAGTGTTATGTAGGTTTCCTTCCCGTTGAAATCTAAGCTGTGGACTTGGTCTGACCCGACACACTGATAGCTAGGGGCACTCAGGGCTGTAACTGTTACCCGCAGCGCTAATTAGCGGAATTCACAACCCAACCAGAGAGACAGAGCAGAGGAAGGGGCCGGGCGCGCTCTCTGCAGCTTTAACAAGCAACCCCTGTCACCGTGGCTTACCGAGGAAGAGGAGGGTGGTTTCGGACAGAGAGGGTGGTTTTCGCTAATGGCGGTTAGCACGCGAGTTGGTTAAGAAAGGGCGAGACGGCCTTGGACTTACCTCTTGGTGACTGCGTTGTGGTACTCGATGAAGGTCCGGCCGTCGAATGCGATGGCCTCCGTTTCACCTGCGGACTTCTCGTAGATGGCTGAGGGACGGGGGAGAGGAGGGTGAGATCATCTGGATCAATAGCATCCAGGGCTCGTTCTCCGCAGTTCAAGGCCAAGGACGGTGAGGAATGGGAGGCGTTCATGCACTCGTGATTTTAATTAAAGTAAAGGGAACCGGGAGTGCACGGGAGCATGGTTAATGAGGTTGTTGAAGACTCTGTGTGTGTGTGTGTGTGTGTGTGCTTAATGTATGTGTACGTAAGTAGAATCAAGGAGGCTTTATATGATCACATTCATTATCCACAGGTCAATGAAAGACAATCAAAAAAAAGAAAGAGGAGGATGTCTTTTCTGCTGGTGAGGCCCGGGCTGTACTCACTGTTTTGACAGTGTGTCCCCGTGTATCCATGGAGACACACACACTCGTAGGCCTCCAGCAGAGGGTTGCAGCGGGCCCCGTTGTGGCAGGGCTCCTGGGAGCAGGGGTGGCCCTCGAACATGGACACACCGCTGGAGTGCAGAGCGTGCTCCTGCTTCAGGATGGAGGTTCCCATCAGGGTGATCTGTGGGGGCGGGGGGGGGGGGGCAGGAGAGAGGAGAGGAGGCAGGAGAGAGGAGAGGAGGCAGGAGGCAGGAGAGAGGAGAGGAGGCAGGAGAGAGGAGAGGAGGCAGGAGGCAGGAGAGAGGAGAGGAGGCAGGAGAGAGGAGAGGAGGCAGGAGAGAGGAGAGGAGGCAGGAG
>CM042863.1:17373473-17408473 GCA_023658055.1 Thaleichthys pacificus | reverse complement strand
ACGAGGAAGAAGTTCTTGCTGATTCAGCTCTGGCATCTAGCCAACAGCGAGTTGAACAGCTTTTACAATGACATGTGTCTGGGGCCAAGGACACTGCAATGGAACTGGCACACGTACACAAACAAACACAGTAGCAGGCCTATTACAACCAGGCTAACAAGGCTTGCATGCTAGCTTGTATGCAGGTGTATAAGCATTAGCAAGGTCTATTAGCAAACCAAGCTAGTGCTCACACAAAGGCTGATTAGCTAAAGAGGCTAGCTCTTAGACACAGTAGAAGGCCGATAATGACCAGGTACAAACAAGCCTTGCATGCTAGCATGTAGCATGGTAGCAGGTGTATTATAATCAGCAGGACCTATTTGCAAACCAGGCTAGCTCTCAAACACAGTAGCAGGCTGATCTCGACCAGGCAAACACAAGCCTTCCATGCTAGCTTGTAGCATAGTAGCAGGCGTATAATCGTATACAGGGCCTGTGAGGTCTGAAACACAGGCCTGTTAGCCAACCAGGCTAGCTCCTCCATCTCTCACCGGAGACTCTCCTAGGACAGCGTCCTTCCCGTTGACGGTGATCTGTCCTTTGCGATTGGCTCTCTCCAGGTTCACGGTGTTCCACACGTTCATCTTGAGCTTCTCCTTGCTCCTGTGTGACAGAAAGGCACAGGACGACACGTGACTGTGTGCAGTAGAAGGGCACACACACACATCAACGGGCACACACACACACACAAACGGGTACACACACACACACATCAACGGGCACACACACACACACACATCAACGGGCACACACACACACACATCAACGGGCACACACACACACACACATCAACGGGCACACACACACACACATCAACAGGCACACACACACACACACATCAACTGGCACACACACACACATCAACGGGCACACACACACATCAACAGGCACACACACACACACACATCAACGGGCACACACACACACACAAACGGGTACATGCACCCGCGGACACACACTGGCGCGCTCGTGGGTGCACCTACCTGAGGACGGCGGGACCCTTCCCCAGGTCGTAACGGAACTCCAGGATGCCGTCGTTGAGGGAGAGGGAGATGAAGTCTCCTTTGCCGTCGGTCTTCTGGCCGTTGTAGAAGATCATGCCGTTGGAGCTGTTGGCCATGAGGACGACTGTCATGCTGACCTTTTGCCTGAGGGGCGGGCACACAAACAGAAACACCTGGTTAACGATGGAAGCGGACTTGGCTACGAGCCCAGACAGGCATGAATGCTGGTGATTTTTTCATCAGCCTGTTTGAACAGGGTACCAGAACAAAAAAAGCAAGGCTGAAAAACAGAAAACAGAATGTTGTCTTCCTGTTTGGAACAAGCCATGTGTGCTACCGAAGCTGTGTTTCATCAATGCTTCAGCTCCATATCGATTCACTCCCAAATATACAGACAACATTCAAGGACACAGTGAAACCAGAACTCTGTCGCGGTACACACTTCTCCATACGACTCACTGTTAGTCAGGAACCGGTAACAATGCAGAACTTTGATGTTTTCATTGACGAAAAAAAACATGCGTTTCTATATATGCGTCATTGTGTCGCGTGCTGTTTGCAAGCAACACACACACACAAAAAAGAAAGAAAAAGGGGGAGGATGAAGACGTGTCTCTTACTGCAGGTCGTGTCCGTAGAGATGCAGGCCCTTCAGCTCTAAGTAGGAGTCTCCACTGAAGAGAGGCAGGTAGGCACCCTTCTTATCAGACACTGCAAAACAACGGAGAGGTTTCAGACTTCACCGACGGGAGTCGACACACTGACACAGCATCACCCTCCCCACACACACACACACACACACACACACACACACACACACACACACACACACTCACACTCACACACACTTCAGCACGGCGTTAGGATTAGGACTCGATTCAGCTTGACATAAATCCCAGATACATTTAGAGAGAGAGAGAAAGCACGGATGACAGAAACCCATAAAGGAACCCAGAAACTGAAGACCTTGGGTGGCCTCCCGACGGCTCCACCGGGACGCGCTACACCAGCAGCCCGCCCTGTGCTGGCAGGCCCGTGTCTGCCCTCGTCCCGTTGAACGGGTCTGGGAGAGGGAAGCCAAGTTTCCAGTTGTCTCCAGTCGTTACCACGGACACAGCATCGCTGGCTTGGAGGCCACTCGGTGAAGTGTTTCCCCGGGATACCATCGCCATAACAATGGTGGTGTTCTCAACACCCGACCAGACTGCACACACACACACACACACACACACACACACACAACACAGAGACATACTCACACACACACACACACACACACACACACAGAGACATACTCACACACACACACACACACACACAGAGACACACACGCACACAGAGACACGCACACACACACACGCACACACACACACACAGAGACACACACAGAGAGACATACTCACACACACACACACACACAGACATACTCACACACACACACACACAGAGACACACACACAGACAGACAGACAGTCTTTTTACCCTGTGAGAATGCTTCTGTCGGTAATTAGCTGGGATTAGCCGAGCCGAGTCGGGGTGGGGAAGGCAGACGGAGATGAAAAAGCTAATTAACTATTGTGCAGAAGGACTGCTAACGATGGCATGGAGTAGAGGAGAAGAAGAATAGCAGCCACAACAGGAAGTGTGTGCCGCCTGTCAGAAGAAGGAGAACGGGCCTCCGTCAGGAAGGAGGGAAATGAGGAAACTCATTCACACATTAAAAAAAACAAAAAGAAACGGAAAAAGCTCTTTAACACACAAATACATTCCAGCCCTGACAGAGGCACACTAACACACTGCATCTGAGGAGTTTAAAGCGTGACGGAAAGGCCTAGTTCTTGATCTTCACTTCCATTGATCTAACCCAGGAGTTTCTCAACCCTGGTCCTCAGGGAACCCCTGTCCTGCAGGTTCTAGATCAGGGTTCTCCAACCCTGGTCCTCAGGGAACCCCTGCCCTGCAGGTTCTAGATGAATGGGTTGTTATCAAGCTCTGTGGAAGCCGGGTAATGACCATTCATTTGAATCAGGTGTGCT
Organism: Thaleichthys pacificus; assembly: GCA_023658055.1. NCBI lineage: Eukaryota > Metazoa > Chordata > Actinopteri > Osmeriformes > Osmeridae > Thaleichthys > Thaleichthys pacificus. Next base: position 17,405,391 of record CM042863.1, on the reverse strand, counting down.
GGAGCAGGGAAACATCTAAAACATGCAGGACAGCGGCCCTCGAGGACCAGGATTGGAGAACCCTGCTATAGATGTTTCCCTGTTCCAACACACCTGATTTAATGAATGGATTGTTATCAGCTTGTACCCAGCCATTTGAATCAGGTGTGTTGGAACAGGGAAACATAAAAAAAATGCAAGGTAGGGATCCCCCAGGATGAGGTACAGGCAGAAATGTGGGCCATTCCATTCAATCCTACAGGAAGAGGAAGTGATGAGGCTGCTCTCTCCCCACAGAGTCAGGAAGAGGAAGTGATGAGGCTGCTCTCTCCCCACCGAGTCAGGAAGAGGAAGTGATGAGGCTGCTCTCTCCCCACAGCGCCAGGAAGAGGAAGTGATGAGGCTCGCTCTTCCCCAAGAGTCAGGAAGAGGAAGTGAATGAGGCTGCTCTCTCCCCACAGAGTCAGGAAGAGGAAGTTATGAGGCTGCTCTTCTCCCCACCAGAGTCAGGAAGAGGAAGTGATGAGGCTGCTCTCTCCCCACAGAGTCAGGAAGAGGAAGTGGCTCGTTTTCAGTTTAATACGACCATTTCCTCCTTTGGTTCTCCCTTCATTAGGCACTTATCCACCTGTCTTTAACTGATCCCAGTTTCAGCCCTTACAGCATATTCGCCAGCGTCTTATCCTGAGCGATCCTGTCTCAGGGAGATACTCGTGCGGAGTGACTTCCCATTAATCACCATGGGCAGAGCGCTGATGAGATTAGTCATCTCATTGATTTCATAGAGAGAAAAACACACCCCTTGGAAGAAGAGGAACGTTCTCGCGCTGCATTGATTCTGGTTCACCCCAATTTATTTTAATCACCTGCTAACTGCTTGGGGGTGGGAGAGGAGGGTGTGGAGGCACTATTTTCTGGAATTTTGGTGTGTGCGTGTGTGGGCGTGGTGCGTGTATGTGTGTTTCAACGGTGAGAAAGAGTGAACAGAAAACTTAAAATCCCCCTTCTTTCTATTCTACTCCTCAGTGGTGTGAAGAAGATGGCTCTGGAGTTCCGGAATCCTCCGTGAGAACCCCAATAAAGGCGAAGGCCGAAGCAGCAGCAGCGAGCCGGCAGAGCTCCGCTGTGAAACATGCCCCCAAGTGATGATGAGAAAACTTCAAACATGGTGTGTTGGGGTCCGCTCCCCCCGCCCCCGCCCCCGCCCGCCACCCCCCCTGGTGAGCTAAGTAGCGGCAAACGAGTTTGAACACAACACCTGTGGGCAGGGTGGACACGGCCACGGTAACGCTCGCTCGCTAACGACCGCAGCGCCCCGATGGGGCCAATCACGGCTCGGCGGCTCCGGAGGGCCCCGGGGGGGGGGGGAGGCGGCAGGGGCCCGTCTCGCCGTTTGATCGGGGCCCGTCTCGCCGTTTGATCTTCCCCGTATCCAGGACGGAGACGAAGCGTTGCCGTGTGGAGGAGGAAGGAGGGGGAGGGGGAGGGGGCTGAGCAGGTGAACAGGAGAGGAGAATGGATCTGCAGTACTGGGCCCTGGGCTCATGGACCCCACGCAGAGCTGTTCTCCTCGTTAAAATGGAGCCTGGGTTCCAGACTCTCGCTGTTGAAGCTGAAACAGGAAGACGGTAGCGGGGGCTGCTCTGTGATTGGCCGCCTTACCTTTCTCGCAGTGCGTTCCCTCGCGGCCCATTGGACAGTCGCACTTGTACCCGCCCTCCGGCTGCACCTGGCACTTGGACGATGGGTGGCACTTGTTGGGCTCGCAGGGGTCGTGGAGGTCGGCGCAGGTTGGACCTACACCACAACGCACACACACACAAACAGCAACCAAATCAGCTGATTAAACCACTGAAAACCAGAAAAGAAGCTAGTCTATTCAACTATTTTTGCACATTCTGCGCAAGGAGAAGGCTGAGGATTTCCCCTGTAATAGAGGTCGTTTTCGGATTAGGAAACGACCTCCGACGGGCAGATTGAGCATGAGAACCTCCCAGTGTGCTGCTGTTCCTGAGGTGTGTTGACGGGCCGGTGAGGGTCAAGATCTGCTGCTTAGGACTGGGGTTGCATCCTGCGCCGCAACGCATCCTGCTTCAGCCGCCATTAATCTAGCACAGGCAACACAGCCCGAGGCAAGCAGATCATCGTAATAAAACCTGCCCCCCTCAGCTCAGAGGGCTCTCTCTCTCTCTTCCCTTCACCCCTCTCTCTTAACCTCGCTCTTCTCTTCCTTCCTTTCCCCTTTCTCCCTCTCTCGTCTTCTCTTCTCCCCCCCATCTTCCCCTCTTTCCTTATTCCCTTGTTCCCTCTCTAGGCTCTCGAACATGTCTCTTGCTCTTCTGCCTGCCTGCCTGCCTGCCTCTCTCCCTCTCCCCCTCCCTCCCTCCCTCCCTCTCTCCCTCTCTCCCTCTCTCCCTCTCTCTCTCCCTCCCTCTCTCTCTCCCTCCCTCCCTCCCTCCCTCCCCTTTCTCTCTCTGCCCTCCCTCCCCTCTCCCTCCCTCCCTCCCCTCCCCTCCCCTCCCTCCCCTCCCCTCCCCTCCCCTCCCTCCCTCCCTCCCTCCCTCCCTCCCTCCCCCCCCTCCATCTCTCTCTCTCTCCCTCCCTCTCCCCTCTCCCTCCCTCCCTCCCTCCCTCTCTCTCGCCCTGTGGCAGCCATCTTGTCTGACAGGATGAAGGAGTACCTCAGATCCATGTCCTCGGGCCCACAGGGCCTCTGCCACCCATCTTCACACTCCCCGCCACCCATCTTCACACTCCCCAGTAAGGATATTCCTGCCAGACCTTTAATTGGCTACATTTGTCACTTGAGGTGTCACCGGCGTGTCTTCCACCACAGCATCACAGAACCGTGATCTCGATTACAGCGCCGACGCCCGACCCTCCAACAGTTTGACACCGAATCACACCGGGAAACTAATTTTAGCAACCTCATCATGTGACGGTGCAGGACTAGTGACGAGCGTGTGAGCTCTCCCACACCACCATGTACTGTTCTTACAAGGCAGCGTCTGAGGGGGCATTATTCCAGCGTCATGAAAAGCTACGGACGGAGTTGCAAAGAGCTTTTCCCTGTCCGGTCCTGGGCTCTGCTCTCTGGTGTGTGTGTGTGTGTGTGTGTATGATGTGTGTGTGTGTGTGTGTGATGTGTGATGTGTGTGTGTGTGTGTGTGTGCGTGGGTGTGTGTGTGTGTGTGTGTGCGTGTGATGTGATGTGTGTGTGTGTGATGTGTGTGTGTGTGTGTGTGTGTGTGCGTGTGCGTGATGTGTGTGTGTGTGATGTGATGTGTGTGTGTGTGTGTGATGTGCAGCCCCCCTGCTGCAGGGTGGAGACTGCCAAGCCTGACCGAGCCCCGATGTTGGCTACTATTTAAAAACACTCTCTGTTTGAGTCGCTCATTAGCCGGGAGCTAGTGGACTGTGACTGCAGGGAGGGAGGGAGAGGGAGAGGGAGGGAGGGAGAGACAGAGTACTTGGGGTGGACTGAGGGGGGGGGGGGAGACACAAATGAGGCAGGGATAAAGAAAGAGAGGGAGGTAGAGAAAAAGGAAAGACAAGTGTGTGTGTGAGAGAGAGAGAGAGAGAGAGAGAGAGAGAGAGAGAGAGAGAGGAGAGAGAGAGAGAGAAGAGAGAGAAAGAGGAGAGAGCGAGAGAGAGAGAGAGAGAGAGAGCGAGAGAAAGAGAGAGAGCGAGAGAAAGAGAGAGAGCGAGAGAGAGAGAGAGAGAGAGAGAGAAGAGAGAGAGAGCGAGAGAAAGAGAGAGAGCGAGAGAGAGCGAGAGAGAGAGAGAGAGAGAAGAGAAGAGAGAACTCAGGGCAGAGAGGATTCCACACTGGGTCTTAAATATGTCCTCCCTGTACATGACAAGCTCTTAATACAGTTTACATCAGCCCGACACAGAGAACGTTGCAGAATGGTATTGGATGGCTTATCGACCATGAACACACAGCAGCACTTAACACCACAGCACTCGTCACCATGACGAGAGCTCCCGCAGACCAACACATATTTATAGCAGCGTTTCACATTACATCTACACTGTACCGACCGTACGGATACTGGGGAGGAAAGATGGGATTCCACAGCACTACAACACAACACTACGACGACAACACTACGACGACAACACCAGCCCTAACACAAGCACAGCCAAGTCAAGTGTGACCACATGGCGATCATGCACTTGAATCGTGCACTTGAGCTGTGGTCTGACCAGGGGAGCTGGAGGCAGGCGGGCGGGCTCACCCCAGTAGCTGTTGATGCACTTGCAGTGGAACATCTCCGCGTCGCGGACCTGGCAGGACCCGGCGTTGCGGCAGGGGTTGGGCAGACACGGGTTGTTGCCAGCACTCTGCCCACGGCGGTGCCGTACATGACGTCACCCCCGTTCTCCTGCAGGTTGTACAGGCGGTTGTTGACGTCCAGCATGCGCACACAGCCCACCAGACCCGTGGTCATGGAGGTCTTCTCCTTCACTCTGGAGACGGAGAGGGGGAGGGAGAGGGAGGGAGGGGCGAGAGGGAGAGAGGGGGAGAGAGAGGGGGAGAGAGAGGAGGGGAGGGGGAGGAGGGAGGGGGAGGGGAGGAGAGAGGGGGAGAGGGAGGGGGGGAGAGGGGAGGGGGGGGAGGGGGGAGGGGGAGAGAGAGGGGGAGAGGGAGGGGGGAGGGGAGGGGGGGGAGAGAGAGGGGGAGGGAGAGGGGGGAGAGAGGGAGGGGGGGAAGAGAGAGGGGGAGGGAGAGGGGGGAGGAGAGAGGAGGGGAGAGGGAGGGGGGGAGGGAGTGAGGGAGGGGGAGAGAGAGGGGGGGAGAGGGGGGGAGGGGGGAGAGAGAGGGAGGGAGAGGGGGAGGGGAGGGAGGGGCGAAGGGGGAGAGAGGAGAGAGACACACACAGAAGAAAGGGAGTAGATAGAGGTGAGAGAGTGACACACAATCACGGGTTACAAGAGCCATCATCCCCACACTGCACCCTCAGCACTGACAGCACCAGCAGCACACATTCCAACAGCAAACCCCAGCGCTCTCATTCGGAGGCAGGCGGCGCGGCCTTTACTCGTCCAGGGTGTCCTCGTGGAAGCCCCCGATGTAGAGGTCGGTGTCCAGGTTGAGGCCGTCCGTGCCGCGGGGGGCTCTGGCCCTCCACGTGAGGCTCGTTGTCCACGCGCAGCATGGCGTTTGCGTCGGTTGCGGGTCACCACCAGCTGGTGCCAGCCGCCCCTGCGACACAGGGACCGTGCTGGTCACCTTGGCCGTGCCCGAGCCCGTGTTGTACCTGGGGGGGGGGAGAAACAGCGCTTGTATCCAGTCGTGTCGGTTCATTGTTCATCTAGTTTTGAGATTTATTCTACCCCGTCTACCATGTTTTCTTTCACTCTCTAAAGCCACATTTCTCTTTGAGTCTTTATTCTGTATTGAACATTGTAAATGTCCAGAAGCCCTCGACAATGAAAGAGACAAGAATTCATTTCTACTCTCTGTCTCTGCTTCACCCCACAGGCCATCACCATGACGGCTTGTTATAACAGCCTCTGATTGGTCGACTGGGCCCTCTCACCGGGAAGCAGCATCGTTAGAAGGCTCTGACGCCCTATCAGAAGCCCTCGTGGTCGACCCTGACCTCTCACCTCAGCTCCACCTTGCCGCCCACCAGGGACAGGCACAGGAAGTCCTTCTTGCCCTGCTGGCCGTTGTACAGCAGGATGCCTGACGGCTCCGAGCTCCGGAACTCCATGGCGATGCGGACCGTGTGGTACGCCCTCATGGTGGGAAAGGCTAGGTAGGACTTCCCCCCGAAGGACGGGGTGAAGTAGTTAAACACTGAATGGAGACAGAGAGAGAGAGAGAGAGAGGGGGGGGGGGGGAGAAGGAGAGAGAGGAAGAGAGGGAAAGAGTGAGAGAAAGAGAGAAGGAGAGAGAGAGGGGGAGAGAAAGAGAGGAGAGAGAAAGAGGGGGGAGAGAAGGAGAGAGAGAGAGGGGGGGGGGAGAAGGGAGAGAGAGAGAAGAAGAGAGAGGTAAGAGAGTGAGAGAAAGAGAGGAGACAGAAAGAGAGAGAGGGGGGGAGAGAAAGAGAGAAGGTGACGGGTAGAGCGAGAGAGAGAGAGGGGGAAGAGTGAGAGGAGAGAGAGGGGACAATAATAACATCAAATGACTGAATGTTGTTTGGGCCAGTGTGTGTGTGTGTGTGTGTGTGTGTGTGTGTGTTGTGTGGTGTGTGTGTGTGTGTGTGTGTGTGTGTGTGTGTTGTGTGTGTGTTGTGTGTGTGTGTGTGTGTGTATTGTGTTTTGGCAGGGTTCTGTCAAATTGTTTTCCCAAAAGCAGAGAGGAAAGAGAGCCTTGTTCACACAGTGGAAGATTCTCCATTCAATCATTCACACCGTTGTACTCACTCATAAACACCCACACCACACACACACACGCACACTCACAACATACATTTGTTTCTCGCCACTCAACTATTAGCCAAATGCTCATCCATTTTCCCTCGCCTCCCTCCAGCGTGTCTGTCCTCCTTTGCTGGTACGGAGAATGGAGGCTGATGAATTCCTCTCACTCTGCGTCCCTCTAATGATTTGATTGATCAATGGGCAGCTACGAGACGGTGTCTGTGCCTCCATTTAGCCACTCTGAGTCAAACGCGCACTGATTTCTACCAGCTAATCCCCATCGAAGCAATTAGTGTCAATTATCTTAAGATGCAGCTGCGTGAGGTATTTTCTTATCCCCAAACCACCGAGCAGGAAAACTAAAAGCAAGCTCTCCCCACGACGGCACTCAGGCTGATTTGTGGCTCTCAGTGCTGATAGCGCTGATTGGGCTCCAGTGCTTTAGCTATGATTAGCTCCGCGCGCCGTCACCTCGCTAGCAGGGGGGCAACGGAAGCCGTCGGCATCCACACAAACGCAGGGGGCAATTATTCGTTTTTTTATTATTTGTGTGTGTGAGGTCAGATCCCTTTCCTCTGTCTACTCAGCAGATCAGAGCAGTGGCCGACTCGAGGGCCGCGATCCTGTGAGCGCTGAGCTGAGCGGCCGGCGGGTCTCCCTCACCTTTCTCGCAGACGGCGCCCCCTCTGCCGGCGGGGCAGATGCAGGTGAAGTCGTCTCCGTCGTCCTCACAGGTGCCCCCGTGGAGGCAGGGGTGGGAGCGGCAGGGCTTGTTGTGGTGGGGCTCGGGGCGGGTCCGGAGCTGGGGGCTGGTGGTGGGCATGGCGGTGGTGGTGGGCGGGGGGGCTGGGGTGGTGGTGGTACGCCGGGTGGTCGGGGGCCGGCGGGTGACGTAGGGGGGCCGGTAGGTGAAGGGAGGACGGACTGTGGTGCTGAATGAGGTGGTCGGCGTGGTCATGGTGGCGGGGCTGGGGGTGGTGGTGGGCGTGGTCATGGTTGCTGTGGTGGTAGTGGTGGTGGTGAAGTAGGGGAGGGAGGAGAGGCCTGGGGGGAGGAGGAGGGAGGTGAAGGAGGAGGGATGGAGGGAAAGAGATTCAGAACGAGAGAGCATAGACTTCTTCTGTCCTTCACACAGGATACAAATATGAAATCTTATTTGGTTGAGACTTGATCATACAGCAAATCCATCGACATCATAAACCACAGAGGAAGAATCTCACCGTGGTTGGTGAAGCGAATGTTCTCCTCCTCCGGCTTCTTCACCACGATGGACGTCTCCTTGACGATCTTCAGCTGCTTGAGCAGAGCACGCTCGGTGTCCTCCACAGAGAACCTGGTGTCTGGGCAACACACAAGACAACCTTCTCAAAACAACCCCACCCTGGGTGACCTCTCTCGCAGAAGGCCAGCTGCAGACACGACACACAGCGCTGGAGCTTAGCTAACCCTGACCCCCGCAGGGGGGAGAACCGGGTTCTGCCTCCTCGTAGCGGCCCGTCTGCTGGAGAGACGCCCGCCTGACAGAACAGGACCCCCAGGGGCCTGTTGTCCTCCAGCAGGGTAGCTGTGAGGTTCACATGAATTGTTCTAGAAACATTCCCACAGATGGCCACTTTACTGGCCGTCACGGAGACGCTTTATGGCACTGTCTCCCGTGCCGATATGAAGGACGCTGAACGAAAGTCGTAAAGTGGGAGGAGGGTGTGGTGTGGAGTTTGGTATCACAGCGAAAGAGGCGCTTTGAGCAGCCTAATGATACTCTTGGGGAAAGTGAGACCAAAATGAAGTGAGCCTGGAAAATACGCTGAAAGCTGCTCGCTTCACTCACTGGAGGACCTCCGGGGAGAAATGAAAACACAGGTCTCACTAGTGAGTTTGCTCAAATTGAAATCCTTTACAATAGCAGCACCCCCAAAGCGTTGCTGCTTTTCTAAAGAAACTGAGAGAAAATATAATATTGTACAGACTACTTTTCTAAAGGAAGTACGGAGGAACTACAATGGAGCACATACGAAATGTTAATCTTGCAATTGACTTTAAAAGGTCAACTGACACTTCCAATTCTAGGAAGATACTTGTGCTGTAAATACACTGTCTGCTCACAGGCAGGTCCTCCACACAGGATATGAGGTCACACTGTCTGCTCACACGCAGATCCTCCACACAGGATATGAGGTCACACTGTCTGCTCACACGCAGGTCCTCCACACAGGATATGAGGTCACACTGTCTGCTCACACGCAGGTCCTCCACACAGGATATGAGGTCACTGTACGCCTCTTCCTTTACCTGGGTTGAAGTGGGCCTCCACAAACGCCAGGATGGAGTTGCTGGGGGCCAGGCTGCGCACCGCGAACACTCATGAAGTCCTTCTGGCACATCCGACTTCCTGAACAAACTCATTAAGCTGTACGAGAGGGAGAGAGGGGAGGCAGGGAGGGAGGCAGGGAGGGAGGCAGGGAGGGACGGGAGAGAGGGAGGGAGGGGGAGAGAGTGAGAGAGAGAGAGAGAGAGAGAGAGAGGAAGGGAAGGAGGGAGGGAGGGAGGGGGAGAGAGGGAGAAGAGAAGAGAGCGAGAAGAGGGGGACAAAGAGACAGAGAAAGGAGGGAGTGAGATGGAGGGATAGGGGGAGGGGGGGGGGGGGAGAACAAATGATGACAAAATGAGTACGGTATGAAGCTCAGTAAATGAATGGCGTCCAATTTTCCTGGTGTGAACTTGTGTTTTGGAGGGAAACTAGCGTGTGTCAGGGTGGAGAATTTAAATCCCATCGGGTCTGGGTGCACAAATTGACATTTAGCTGCGGCTCTGCCATAATTACATGAACATCTTCTAGGAGACTGCGGTAAATGTCAGGTTGTCATGACACAGGCCCCTGGTTGGTTCTGCTTCTGCTTCTCACAGTCTGTGTGTATATAAATATTATATGTCTGTGTGTGTACGTGTGCGTTTCGTCCAAATGAAGTTCAGGAAGGAAGGAAAGTAGAAACTCTAACTTTCTGTTTGTGTCCAAACTAACTTGAGTGTTATCTTGTCCTTCACACCCCCACACCCAGTGACTTGGGCCAGTCCGGACAGTACCTCTACCCCAACACCAAGCTTCCCAGCAGGGAGAGATGGAAGCTACCTGACCTCATTCCACTTCCACTCCAACCACATACCTGCTAACCCACTTTGTGTCTGACTGCTCTATGTTATTGTGGGAGGGGATGGAATAGCTAAGTGGTCTTCCAGCCTGTTCAAGGTTGGACAAAATGGGAAGAATCCTGCTTAGCCTCTGCCCTTACTCCATAGGGACCCCTACTGGGGGGAGGGTGGTATAACAGGCAGCAGAATGGCTTTGTGTCCTTGTGCTGATTGCCTGAGGGCAGTGGTGGGCTCACAAGAATAAGCCAAGGTCTTTCCTCATTTCCTCATTCCAGACATACTGACCCAGAAACCAGACTGTTAAGGAGGACAGGAAGGAAAATTCAGTCTCTCACTTCCTTTTTTTCTTGTCTGTTATGACGTGCCTAGGCTTGGAGGGGAAGGGTTGGGGAGGTGAGAGGGATTTTGCAGTTCCCATGCTGATATCTAGCTACACAGATGCCCCTTGCATTTTCAAAATCACACACACACACACACACACAATCCCAGCAGGAGCTAATGACACCATTTCAACAGCTGGCAAGAGCAACGATCACACAAACAAACAACACACACACACACGCACACACACGCACGCACCCACCACACACAAAACACACCCGTCCCCATTTCATGAGATGAAAAGGAAGACCTTGGCATGACAAATCAGTTCTTAGAAAGTCAGACCTTGACTTGAAATCCCTAACACAGATCTGTTGCACTAGAAAAAGGAATATGCGTTTCCAAGACAGGTAAGCAACAATGCCTGCTCCCACAGTGTGCAGCCTGGACTTCGGCTTAGCGAGCTAACACACACGCAGACCCGGTTGTCCTACTCACAGCGCTCTCGATGCTCCTGGCTGTCTCTCCAAACAGCTCCGACTTGGGGTCGTCCATCTCTGGTGTGTAGAAGACCTCCTGGCCCTCCACCTGGTCCAGGTGCAGGAACCCGCTGAACCTCATGGTGGCTGGAGGAAGGGCAGAGCGGACCACACACACACACACGTTAACGATGGTTCCTGTGCCAGCGAGGCGGGTGTGCCCTGTCCCCCCTCACCCTCAGGTGCCGACAGTGACTGTTTGGGGTAGTGCCAGTCTGGGTTAGTGATGGAGAATGTGTGTGTGTGTGTGTGGTGGGGGGAGAGGGGTTAGTGTGGTCACTGTTGACAGGGTGGCTCGGTGGGTGTGGCCGTGAGGGTTAGGGTCTGCAGTGGAGGTGGAAGCAGTGGATTGTGGGATATGCGGAAAAAGGAGTGGCAGTAGAAAAAGAGGAGGAAGAAGGGAGGAGGAGAAGGAGAGGAGGAGGAGAAGGAGGAGGAATGGACTGGGATTTACCAGACCGAGAATCGTCCCAAGAGTTGGCCGAGGCATGGAGGACTGAGCAAAGAGACATCAGGTTAGACAGCACACACACACACACACACACACACACACACACACACACACACACACACACACACAACAAGCCAGAGTGAAACACAACAAAAGTCCTTCAAAATAACCCCCAATGCCTGCAAAGACACAAGTCCACTTTGACCTTGAAGAGGCCCGTCTCCATGTCGAACATCCATCAGCTCCACATGGCTTTGTGTGATTACTCCAGCTACAGTCGGCCGGGGCGAGGGAGAGGGAGAGAGAGAATGCAATAAAGAAGAGGGAAGACGAGGGGAGAGAGCGAGAGAGCGAGAGGAGGAGAGACGCTGATGCCCAGGTTTCACGCTGCTCGTAATCAGCTGAACAAATTGCCCCAATCAATCACGGCGGCGGCTGAGCTTGAGCTTGCCTGGGAAAGGGGAGAGCACTTGTATGATTATCATGAAAGATAGCCGTAATTGTCCCCTAATGTCACCAAACCACATACTGACTGACAAAGTCTGGTTCAAATTCGACGATAAAGGACAATGTCGGCCCTTCTTCCACAGCCGACACACATCGATTCAGATCTGATGGGGCTATAAAAATAGAAGTAAACGAGGGGAGGTTTGGATGCAGAGAGAGAGAGAGATGGATCAGACTCCTGATCTGGAGGGAAGATAAACAGCAGGAGAGAGGGGCTTTACGATCACAGCTGTGACACGGGAGGAGAGATAGGGGGCACTAGACTTTCAGGTCCCCATGGCAAGCTCTCTTATCTCTGTTTCGGTTGCATAAGGAAGAGTTTACAGATGCTTTGTTAAGGCCCGCCATTAACTTTCACTTAAAAGGCCGTCTGCTATTTCCGCTCAGCCCATGTGCATATCATTACTTGGGCTTGAATGCTTTTCATGTGGCCCAAAAGCCTTCAGCGTTTCTCAGAAGTGGGATCACTTTTATTGTGCAGCCTTTGTTTTCTTTCTGTCGTCGGAGCTGTCTGCAGTTTTCAAACAGCCTTCCGTCACTCGTCGAAACAGGGCCGGGATGAAGGTTGTCATCCAAGCTAGGCCCGGGAATTAGCCCGGTCTCCTGAGAGAAACGCTGACATATTGTCAATAAAATGCAAGATACAAATGAGGCTGTTCCTGTAGGTGTTCTGCTGTACGAGTTGCGTTGTCATTTCCATTCTAATGAATGTAATATCATCTAACTCTTTCCCGAGAGAAATAGAGCTCGCTATCGATTATCACGGCAGACGGTTTATTGGCAACGCTTCAGTCGAATGAGGTATCGACCGCTGATGTCACAGCGTCATTGTTAGCGTTGTCCAGCTGACATAAACATTTGTGGACATTCGTTGATCTGTTGCATCTAGTCCAGGTTATAAATCTATTTAGAAAGGATATTACCGATGTCGTAAATTACTTTTAACGGTATGAGATGTGTCTGTTACGCCCATTTTCTATTGTTAACATCAGCAAATGGGCTATTTGTTATACTGTTTATGGGTTCATTTTTGTTTTGTTTATCTTGTTTTAGAGTTTTTGTTTTATAGTTCAGCGTGGAGGGAAAGAGGGATGAAAAGGTCAGAGGTGACCTCGGGGTCCCTGGTGCATTGTGGGGAATTGAGTCCTGTATGGACCTGACTGTCCTCCTTCAGCGTGTTGAGTTCACGCACGGCTGAATCCCTCCACTACAGAGACAACGCAATTTGTGTTCACAGGCCGATCCTGTGCTAGTCACGACCGAGCACGCTCCCAGACAAACGGCGGGGGGGGGGGGAGGGAGGGGGGGAGAGAGGGGGGGAGAGAGGGAGGGCGTCTGTCCTGGTGCGACTCTCTGGTCTGCTATACACAGAGGCAGATTGGATTGTGCAGCCAGAGAGGACGAGGGGAGAGGAGCTACAAGAGGAGGAGGCGCAAGTCAACAACGACCTGCGCTATTATCTTTTCCAAGTCTGACGGGAGGTGAGGAGCAAACTAGAGAGGAAATAAGAGCCAGAGGAGAAACATGTTGATGGCAGATAGAGCAGAGCACTTGGAGCACACATAGAAGTCGAAAGAGAGAGTCGAGGAGGTAGCTGTAGAGAAAAGGGCGAGGAAAAACAAGAAGGCGTACAATTGGGGGCGCAGGTAGAAGAGTGGGGGGTGGGGGGGAGGGGGGATTTGTGGACTCACAGGGGCAGTTGCCACCCTCGGGGGTGCTGGAGGCAGTCTTGCCGTCGGGGCAGCAACCGAAGGGGGTGTTGTCACACGACGAGCGGTCCTCCGCTGTAGGGATGGTGGTGGCGGCAGCAATGGCATCTGGAGGAGAGGGGTGCGGAAAAGGCCACAATAGACTGAGGCTTCATATAGGCTACATAAGGCTTCATTTAGGCTACATAAGGCTTTGCAAGGCTTTGCAAGGCTTCATGAGACTTTGCAAGGCTTCATAAGGATTTGTAAATATTTGCTATGCTATAAAAAGGGTTTATTAGGATTCGTATGCTACGTATGGATTTGCAAAGCTTCACAAGGCTTTGTGAGGCTACCTAGAAATTGGTAACAGGCCTACATGTGGAGCTTATCTATGCGGCATTGGACAGATCACATGGAAGCACACTGAGGTACCACAAAGCACTGTGATGAGGACGGGAAAGAACCACAGAAGAAGCTAATCTCCAGCGCTGATTGGCTGATTGTTATCGGGGCAGATTTTCCCACAAAATTGCCCTTGCTTTGCCCTTCATTTATATCTGGGAATAGTTGTTATTTCCACAGGCATAAAAGTGGTTATTGTGTGAGTACATGGGGGTAATCGCTTAAGCCTGCTCTCTCTTATGGGATAGCTCCTCTGAGGAGCGCTTTATGGGCTCCGGAGATTAGAAATGATCGCTGGGCAAATAACTTGGGCCAGCTAAATAATGTCGTAAAGACGTCAGAGGGGCGGTTGTTCTTCAAGGACTCTCCGCCCATGAACCAGACATAGCCTGGGGAGGAGAAACGACTTTGGGGACAGGGGGTGAAGATGGAAGAATGGACGGAGGGAGGGGATGGAGGCTTAGGAGCGCTCGGGTTTTACAGGGCATCTGTTGGCCCCTGCTCTTTAGATTTACTGGCTGTAAAGGGGAGTTGGGGGGAGGGAGGGAAGGCGTTCTGTCACAGCTCAGGGACCCTGTATTGGTCCACAGGGAGCCATGGACCCTCACACACACACACACACACACAACACCAACCATCCGCACACACACACAACATCAAACCATCTCCGCTTACACACACACAACACAACACAAAACATACACACACAACATCCAACCATCTCTGCTTACACACACACACACACACACACACACACACACACACACACACACACACACTGCTCATGAGACACCAGGTCTCCTTGGCTGACGGGACACGCGCCCGCGTCAGAAAGCGCTCCGGTCGGCTGGTGACAAGAGCATAAATCTGAGAGAGGAAGCCGGCGAGAGGGGAAGCACAGGACGTCTGTTCCATCAATCCTGGAGCTCCAGAGCAAGCTGTTGGCCAACTGAGGGGTCACACCGCTCAGGAATGAGCGGGGGGGGGGGGGGGAGCGTGATTGAAAAGGGCTTGTCTGTATCGACTGGGGAGCAGTGGTAGGTGTTGGACCGCGGGGCCATGACAGTGGGATTCCAACCCGTGAAGTCCAGTTCCTGTGTAACTACAGATGACAGGGTGTGTGAGATCCACCTGTCAAGTCTGTCAGCTCAGGCTTGGAAAGAAGCCCGGACGTTTGAAAACAACCTGTTCTTGTGTCGTGCTCATATCATGCAGAAAGCGTTCTCAGAAGCCTTTCTCTGTTTTCCCCCCATTTCTTGTGAGCGAGCTGTTGTTGCGAGTTCTTAACCATGTCTAACATTGACATGCGTTGTACCTGAAAGGGAACGACAGTTGAAACAGCTCTGATAGAAACCACTCAAACAAAGCTAACCTTCTACCCTAGCTAGCAGATGACATGTTTCAATGTGTTATGGTATAGCAATGACACATATCCAACCACGAGGCCAAGCCAAGCCAGGCCAAGCCAGGCCAGGTCAGGTCACCACCCCTCCCCTTCCTCCACCACCACCACCCTCCCTCTCTGACCTCACACTGACCTCGCCAAGCCCCAGATGCATTATGGGTAATGAAGTGAAAGAGCTCCAATTTACCAACTGGCTCCTCTCCGCTGGCCTCGACCGCGGCGCTGCCCTCTTCCTCCTCCTCCTCCTCCTCCTCCTCCTCCGTCTGGTCGTCTCCGCTGGGCTCCCCGCTCCCTGAGTCCTCGAAGGCGATGGAGGAGCTGGTGCTGGTGTGGCTGGGCAGGCGGGGCGGGGTGGTGTGGGGTGGCTGGTGGTGGTGGTGGGTGGTGGTGGTGGCGGGGCGGTTGGTGGGGGTGCTCTCTGGGGCTCTGGGGGGCGGCAGGGCCTCCACGTAGGGGGCCGGGGGGGACTTCACCGGGGTGTTCTTGACTTTGGCGGGGGAGGGGGTGGTGACGGCTTTGCGGGGTGGGGTGGCGGGGGGGGAGGGGGGTGGCGGGGGGGAGGGGGGTGGGCCTTCCCAGCTCGGAGATGGTTTCTGGGGACAGGGGGAGGAAGCAATGGATGATGGGTAAGCAAAGATGGAAATGCTTTTAATCTCTCTACGTTTCACATCTGTTCGGTTGTACCTTTCTGTTCTGTCGAAATGTAACACCACCAGCTTGCATATCCTATACACTACCTGCTAGATCCACACATACCGTTACATTTCATGGACAGTTACTGTACGAGATATACAGAAGAATGCCAGAGTTGCCCTGCAATGCAGTTGCATATGAGGTACTGTATATGATTGAGAAAGAGTTCAATAGCTCTGCGGTTGCACTGCGTTTCACTCGAGCTGTGTGTGTGTGTGTTTGTGTGTCAGTGGGTATGAATTATATATCCATATTCAAATGTTGCCCTCCTGTAGGGAAGCTTTAATCACAGACAGCCAGGGCCTCTGGTGATGAATGATTGATATAAATAGGGCAAAAAAGCAGGGTTTAACTCTGGCTTCAAAGACAGCAGACTCTTCTCGGAGCTCACAAGCATCCGTCAATGCCTGCGCTGCAGCCTTGTCAACACGCTTCCAAGAGACAGTCCCCAAACCGTCGCGGGATAGGTACCAGCGTTCTGCATACACTGACATTAACCAAACACGAGCAGTGGTGTAAGGGACAGGCTCCGTGTACTGGGAAGGGTAACTAGGACAGGGGCTCATGGAGGGAGAGGAGGGAGAGGACGAAGGGGGGGTAGAGAGGAGGGAGAAGAGGGAGAGGGGGGGAGAGGGGGAGGAGCTGTCGGAGGTAGGAGAGGGAGAGGGAGGGAGAGGAGCTGGAGGAGGTAGAGAGGAGGGAGAAGAGGGAGAGGGGGAGGAGGAGGAGGGAGAGGAGCTGGAGGAGGTAGGAGAGGGAGAAGAGGAAGAGGAGGTAGGGGAGAGGGAGAAGAGGAAGAGGAGGTAGGGGAGAGGGAGAAGAGGAAGGGGAGAGGGAGAGGGAGAAGAGGAAGGGGAGAGGGAGAAGAGGAAGGGGAGAGGGAGAGGGAGGGAAAGGAGAGGGAGAGCAGACAGCACGTAACACCACTCCTCAGTTGGAGCACAGCCAAGCAGCCGTGACGGATTCTGTCGCTTCGGCTTCTCCACGTCCCTCGTGTGTGTTTGTCTGAGCGAGGGTGTGTGTGTTTGTCTGAGCGAGGGTGTGTGTGTTTGTCTGAGCGAGGGTGTGTGTGTTTGTCTGAGCGAGGGTGTGTGTGTTTGTCTGAGCGAGGGTGTGTGTGTTTCTCTGAGCGAGGGTGTGTGTGTTTCTCTGAGCGAGGGTGTGTGTGTTTCTCTGAGCGAGGGTGTGTGTGTTTCTCTGAGCGAGGGTGTGTGTGTTTCTCTGAGCGAGGGTGTGTGTGTTTTTCTGAGCGAGGGTGTGTGTGTTTGTCTGAGCGAGGGTGTGTGTGTTTCTCTGAGCGAGGGTGTGTGTGTTTCTCTGAGCGAGGGTGTGTGTGTTTCTCTGAGCGAGGGTGTGTGTGTCCGAGTGACTGTGAGTTTGTGAGACTTTGTGTAAATGAGTGGAGTGCGTTTGTGAGTACACGAGTGCATGTTTGTGTGTGTGTATATGTTTGTCACAGTATGTGTGTGTGTTTGTGGGGGTGTGACATATACTGTGTATATTTCTGTCATTTAGAATTCAGCAAAAATTATGTGTAGGATTTAATTGCACGCTGTAATCTCCTATTTGATCTGCAATTACGCTGTGAGGTGTGAAATGTGATACCTTGACGAGCTGCTTGGTATAATCAGGCACCCCCACTATCTCCCTCCCGACAAAGCTGTGGAGGGGGAGACCGGGGGAGAGAGCTACAGTATTGTAGCTTAGCCTGGGAGGAGAGAGCTACAGTATTGTAACTTAGCCTGGGAGAGAGAGCTCCAGTTGTGTAGCTTAGCCTGGGAGAGAGAGCTCCAGTTGTGTAGCTTAGCCTGGGAGAGAGAGCTCCAGTTGTGTAGCTTCGCCAGAGTAGAGATAGCTACAGTATTGTAGCTTAGCCAGAGTAGAGATAGCTACAGTATTGTAGCTTAGCCAGAGTAGAGATAGCTACGGTGTGATAGCTTAGCCAGAGGGAGATAAAGTGAGCCAAGTGCAACAGCAGCGATGCTATCACCCTGAGAGGTGGCACCACTTTGCTTTTTCCTCATGGCTACACCTGTCACTCAGGTGCCAAGCCTTGCGTTGGCGCTGAGGGAGGAGGGGGGAGGGGGGGGGGGGGGGTCTGGGTAGGAGAGGCCATGCTGAGCCTCAAGCTCCAAAACTAATGAGAAGGGGGGGGATGGGTGGGGGAGACAGGGAAACAGGGAAAGCGAACAGTCCACAGTGGAGGCTTCCCTTAATCAAGTTTAACGCTCCATTTGCGTTTTTTTTATTTGCGGTATTCTTTTCTCGCTGTTCTGAAGAGGCAGTCGTTAATACTGGCGGGCCAGAAAAAAAATCTTTGTCATCTCGGCCCGTCTCGGCTGCAGTTATCTTGAAAGGCGGTTATTAAGATTGTTTGCCGTGTCGGTGGCCTTGTTCAGTGGGGAGGAATATGATACTGGAGCGAGGGAGGGAGGGAGGGGGGGGGGAGGGAGGGGGAGTGAGGGAGGGAGGGAGGGGGGGGAGGGGAGGAGGGGGGGAGTGAGGGAGGGAGGGAGGGGGGGGGAGGGGGGAGTGAGGGGGGGGGGGAGGAGGGAGGGGGAGGGAGGGAGGGGGAGGAGGGAGGGGAGGGAGGGGGGGCGGGGGGGGGAGGAGGGGGGGGGGGGGGGAGGAGGGGGGCGGGGGGGAGGAGGGGGGGAGGGAACAGGAAGGCTGAGAAAACAAGCGAACGGAGTGGAGGAGTAAGTATGAAGGAGAAACGGGCTCATGAGGACTGAGAGACAAGGACAGAAAAGGAGAACTAGCTAGCGTTCAGACAGCAGGCTGATGATGCCATATGCTGGCGTTCCCTGCCAACCTGCCACAAACCTACAGGTGACGACGCCATATGGGGGGAGGCAGCCGATTGCCAACTTTCTGGATTCTTCCGGTGCCAGAAGTTTCTCGTTTGCTCAAACGCCCGTTTTACCGGGTCGTACTGCTCAGGCTTGGATGGGCTCTCCCCAGATCGCTTCATCAGCGGCTGAGGAGGTTCAGCAGCTCTGTCTCTGGATCCACCACAGCGTTTCCCTGGCAGAGAGGCTTCTGGGAGTTCTGTTGGGTTTCTCAGCAGCGTCGCTATTTGACGCAGCTTCATCTGCACATCTTAATAGTCCTGTAAACGTTGTCTGAGTTCCAGCCAGGGGCTGAGAGGTGCCACACCTGCTTGACATCAAACACGCTTGCGTTATCCTGGCAGGTTGGAGTTGGAGTAGGAGCAGATCAATATGTGTTCACATCAGCCATTAAGCAACAGTCATTGTGGGAAAACACAGAAGAGAGAATCTCTAGTCGGCCGCGTTTGCCTTTAGCGTGGCGGGCGTTCGAGCGAGCGTCGAGTGTGATCTGCGGGAGGCTCGGGCGGCACGGGGGGGGGGGAGGGGGGGTGAGTGTGTGTTGGAAGCTGAGGTGATGCTAATTCGCACCCAGTCACACGTGAAATGAGCTGGTGATCCAGCCTCCAGCTTGGGGGCCGTCGGAGGAGACTTCCCCCATGGCGCCACCTCATCTGGGGAAGGAAATGAAAACACCTCCTGGCCGCGTCGGGGAGGCCAGAGCGGGGGTCCAGTCTGGCGTTTCCCCCTCAGGTTGGGTCGGAGACAGTGGGCCCTGAGAGAACTCCCTCTGCTCTTCCGTACAAAAGGAACATTAGGTACCGAATTACACACAGCCCACGTATTTATCGCCAGGCAACAGAGGGAACTGGGGAAGTGGATCTGAGTTCTCATTTTGCCCGTGACCCACGGCGATGAATCTGTAATCAGCACATGCTCAGCCCTCGTGTAAGTGCTGTGTTTTCTTGGAGAGAAAATTATGCTACTGCCAAAGTACCTGCAGGTGCAACCGAAAAAAAAAACGGCCACAAGAGTGTCGGTTGTTGCGCTGGTGAATGTGACCTACTTTAGGTCAGACAAACCCGCTCTGGCACGTCCGGCGGCCGAGCAAGAGGACGAATCGGTTTATTTTCGCGTCGCTAGACCGATTGACGTGCACTAAGCGACCAGGTCAGGAAGTGTTTTTCCCTCCTAAAATCGGAGGCACCTGGCGCTGGCAGGCGCCCAGGAGCTCCCAGCTGGCAGCGGCCCCCTCTCCCTCCAGCGCTGCCGGCCTCGCTGCCTCCCCCAGCAGGCCCGCGGCGCCTCGCGCTGGCGCCCCCGCCTCCACAGCTCCTTCTTACATGAAAGCCACGGCCTTGGCCCCGTCCCAGCCCTCGCTGCTCCGCCCCACCCCGGACTGGCTCGTTTAGAGGGGACGAAGCAGGAGGCTGAGGATGGCCAAACCAGGTAGCCATGGGCCTTTTTGTGTTCTCCACACCCCTTCATCCCCCCTCCCCTCCCCACCCCCACACCCCTTCATCCCAAAACAGAACAGTGGTGTGCTCCAGAAAGCCAAAAGCTAGCGACAGGATTGAAGGATTCTCCCCAGAGACAGTTTGGAGCTAACCCCACTAATCCACCCAGCGGTGTAGGAACTCACACTGGGAAATGTCACCCCTTTCCACAGGGATGCCATAGCTCAGGTTCGAGCCAAACTGCAGGTCTCTATCTACAGGGAAGCATCTGTCAACCCCTGTCTGTCTAGCAAGATCCATCCTCTCTTTATCCTCCCCCCTCCTACCCCCCTCCTTCCTGTTTCCTCCTCCTACTCCCTCCTTCCTGTTTCCCTCCTCCCCCCTCCTTCCTGTTTCCTCCTCCTCCCCCCTCCTTCCTGTTTCCTCCTCCTCCCCCCTCCTTCCTGTTTCCTCCTCCTCCCCCTCCTTCCTGTTTCCTCCTCCTCCCCCCTCCTTCCTGTTTCCTCCTCCTCCCCCCTCCTTCCTGTTTCCTCCTCCTCCCCCCTCCTTCCTGTTTCCCCCTCCTCCCCCCTCCTTCCTGTTTCCTCCTCCCCCCTCCTTCCTGTTTCCTCCTCCTCCCCCCTCCTTCCTGTTTCCTCCTCCTCCCCCTCCTTCCTGTTTCCTCCTCCTCCCCCCTCCTTCCTGTTTCCTCCTCCTCCCCCCTCCTTCCTGTTTCCTCCTCCTCCCCCCTCCTTCCTGTTTCCCCCTCCTCCCCCCTCCTTCCTGTTTCCCCCTCCTCCCCCCTCCTTCCTGTTTCCTCCTCCTCCCCCCTCCTTCCTGTTTCCTCCTCCTCCCCCCTCCTTCCTGTTTCCTCCTCCTCCCCCCTCCTTCCTGTTTCCTCCTCCTCCCCCCTCCTTCCTGTTTCCCCCTCCTCCCCCTCCTTCCTGTTTCCCCTCCTCCCCCCTCCTTCCTGTTTCCTCCTCCTCCCCCCTCCTTCCTGTTTCCTCCTCCTCCCCCCTCCTTCCTGTTTCCTCCTCCTCCCCCCTCCTTCCTGTTTCCCCCTCCTCCCCCCTCCTTCCTGTTTCCTCCTCTCCCCCCTCCTTCCTGTTTCCTCCTCCTCCCCCCTCCTTCCTGTTTCCTCCTCCTCCCCCCTCCTTCCTGTTTCCTCCTCCTCCCCCCTCCTTCCTGTTTCCTCCTCCTCCCCCCTCCCTTCCTGTCCCCCCCCCCCCCCCCCCCCCCTCCGGTATGAGGCAGTCTCTGCATGCGTTCACTGGGAGTCAGATGCCAGAGCAATGTTTGCTCTTCATTAACTAGTGGCTACAGGTAACACCCTCCACCCAGTTCACAGCACATGTCAACCGTACATCGACGCAATAGAGTATCGGAAACGTTTCCTTGGAAGGACGACTTTGTCTGTTTATATACAGGTTATCTAGCTATTTTGACAACACACTGTAGGCACCATTCTAGGTGTTTTCGTTTCACTTTGCTATGGGGTGCGAAATAAATACGGAAAGCGAGAGAAGGATAGCCAAAAACAGAGAGAGAGAGAGAGAGAGAAACCAAAGAAAATCAGAGTGTGAGAGAGAGACCATACAGGAGACAGAGAGAGAGAGTTGCTAGGAGAGAGGAAAGATAGCCAAGTGGCGATACCCCGGTGGCCCTATTCATTATCTTTTGATAGGGGCCCGACAACAGCAGTTGGACATCCCCTGGAATGATGCATGAAGGCTGGCTGGGCCTCACCTGTGCACTGGCCATGGTAGTCCACACTGATGTGCTTGTCCTGCCTACAGGCAATGGTCCTCAGCTGGCAGTGGTCCGCATAGGTCACTCCATCAGACCCACCACACCTGCTCCACAGAGGGGGAGGGAGGGAGGGAGGGAGGGGGGGGAGGGGGGAGGGAGGAGGGAGGGGGAGGGGGGGAGGGAGGGAGGGAGGGAGGGGAGGAGGGAGGGGGGGGGAGGAGGGAGGGAGTGAGGGAGGGGGGAGGGAGGGAGGGGGGGAGGGAGGGAGGGAGGGAGGGGGGGGGAGGGAGGGAGGGGGGGAGGGGGGAGGGAGGGAGGGGGGGGGAGGATGGAGGGAGGGAGGGAGGAGGAAGGGGGGAGGAAGGGGGGGAGGGAGGGAGGGAGGGAGGGAGGGGGGAGGAGGGGGGGGGAAGGGAGGGAGGGCAGGGGGGAGGGAGGGCAGGGGGGAGGGAGGGAGGGAGGGCAGGGGGAGGGAGGGGGGGGGAGGGAGGGAGGGAGGAAGGGGGGAGGAGGGGGGGGGGGAGGGGAGGGAGGGAGGAGGGAGGGGGGGGGGGGGAGGGAGGGCGTGGGGGGGAGAGATGGAGAGATAAAACACAGACACAATCACCTCTATTGCTTCTGTTCTTCCCAATACCTGCCGCTCAGTTACAAACTTGACTTGGCCTTTCTTCATATATCTAGCACTTCAACATTAAAATATATATATTTTCCCAGCAAGTCCTGACCAGCTGCTGGGCTTTAGCTGAACTAAGGGCAGGCCAGGACAAGGGACAGTTTGCTATGGAGACGTCCCGCCCAGCTAGCAATCTCGTCCTGCTGGCAATCTGTCGTTGTTGTTGTGACAGGTGAATCTATCTGAATGTGTTGGCCTGCCTAACCCTTCCCATGTCTTCACCACTCCCTTCATATGTGGTGGAAGTTTTTCCTCCGCATATTCAATTCAGACAAAAGGTAATTCCAGGAGACAACAGGATGTTTCAGAATCGCAATATATGATGTCTTCATTATGCTTGCAAGGAGAGAGACGCCTACTCATAAACCAAGTCTCTGAAGCACAGTCTATCAATAATATTTCCATGACAGTACTGTTTCTTCATATCCTGCTATTAGTGTTCCCAGGAGTGTTCCCAGGAGTGTTCCCAGGAGTGCAGAGGCTGGATTCTCACCTTGGTCTTGTTCTTCTCGTCACAGTCAGGGGAGGGACATTCACAGTGGGCCTGGTTGTTGACCTCCACACAAGAGGCACCGAACTTGCAGTCCAGCTCTTTACAGGAGGCTGGGACGTGAGAGCCTGAGACAGGGAGCAGACGAACGAGTCTGAGGTCCAGGGAATGAACACACCCACACTCTCCTGCTACCCCACACTCTCCTGCTACCCCACACTCTCCTGTTACCCCACACTCTCCTGCTACCCCACACTCTCCTGCTACAGCACCACTCTCCTGCTACAGCACACTCTTCCTGCTACCCCACACTCTCTGCTACAGCACACTCTCCTGCTACCCCCACACTCTCCTGCTACCCCACTCTCCTGTTACCCCACACTCTCCTGATACCCCACACTCTCATGCTACCCCACACTCTCCTGTTACCCCACACTCTCCTGCTACCAGCCCACTCTCCTGTTACCCCCACACTCTCCTGTTACCCCACACTCTCCTGTTACCCCACATCTCTGTTACCCCACATTCTCCTGTTACCCCACACTCTCCTGTTACCCCACACTCTCCTGATACCCCACACTCTCCTGTTACCCCACATTCTCCTGTTACCCCACACTCTCCTGTTACCCCACACTCTCCTGCTACAGCACAGGCACATGGACATTCATCTAGATCGCACCAGAAACATTCATGGAATACCAGTTCACAGCTATCTTCAATGCGAAGCCCAAGTGGATTCATTATTCCATATTAGCCCACAGTGCTGTGTGATGTTGTTATGCATACTCTATAAACCACAGTTTTCTCGTGGCCATTTTTAAAAAGGGGTATTTGATCTCAAGCCATGTTTTTCTTTTTTTTCCTGGCAAGAAGTCTAAGCACTGATCTCTCCCTCAAAAGTTCTCCTCCAAAACCCTGTTTGAAGCCTTTACGCTCAACGCCATCGGATTGCATCAGCACGCTCGGGACACAAATCCTACCCACAATGCCCCAGGCCCCCGAATGTGGCCTCTGTTCGTTGTTGACATCACAGCTTGCTCCCGCAACCCCCCCCCCCAACCCCCCCCACCCCAACCCTCCTCCTCCCCCCCCCCTCCTCCTCCTCCTCCCCACGGGCCTTTCATCTGTGTGTGCCGGCGTGACCCCCTGCTGGGCTGGGACTATCGACTTCATTAAGCACTTGACTTCCTGTCGATAGCGACGCGTGGGTCTTAATGAGACGCGGCAACGTGGCCACAGTGGGGGCCGTCCCCCGCCTCCGCCGTCCCCACGTGTCGGGGGGTCGGCTTGGCATCGTTCGTTTACTCAATTAAATCATTAAAAGGAACGTTATCTAGTAGCAGAGGAACTAAGCTGATGGAAGCATTTGCCTGCTGTATGCAAATATTATTCAAATGAATAAGCACGGCATTACTTAGCATTGTTGTTTTGGAATGAATCAATATTAGCTACGGACAAGAGCCTGTACATCAGCTGCCACTGGGTTGTTAACAGTACTGGAAACAGGTGGCTGTCGAATTAATACACTGTGGGCAGTCTGCTGCCTTGATCATAGAAATAACAAAGGTGAAATGTGAGAAGAAGAGTTGAGACAGAGAGAGACAGAGAGTGAGACAAGACAGAGAGAGAGAGAGAGAGAAGGAGAGGAGAGAGAGAGAGAGAGAGAGAGAGAAATAGAGACAGACACAGACAGAGATGTAAGGGGGAGACAGAAAAAGATCTGGATACAGAGAGACCTGGACAGAGAGACCTGGATCCAGAGAGACCTGTGGCGGGGTGATGCAGCAGAGACTGCAGGGAGGAGGAGGGTCTCTACCTTTGTCACAGCCGCTCATGCCCATCCTGCTGCCGTCAGGACACACGTTACACTTCATCCCCTTCACTCCCGCCTTGCAGGAGCACAGGCCAGACATCTGCTCACAGTCATCTCTCACCGAGCCCACCGAGTCACAGTTACATGCTGCAGGAGAGCAGGGAGGGAGAGAGAGAGAGAGGGTGGGGGGTGGGGGAGGGGGGGGAGAGGGAGAGGGGAGGAGAGAGAGGGGGAGAGGAGGGGGAAGGAGGGGAGATGAGGATGAGGGAGGGAGGAGAGGGAGAGAGAGAGAGAGAATGAGGGAGGGAGGGAGAGAAGGAGTGGAGGGAGAGATGATGAGGGAGGGAGGGAGCGAGAGAGGGAGTGGAGGCAGAGAGGATGAGGGAGGGAGGGGAGGGAGGGACAGAGGAGGGGAGAGAAAGAGAGAGGGAGGGAGAGGGAAGTGACGAGGAGAGGGAGAGAAGGTGAGGGAGGGAGGGAAGGAGCGAGCGAGCGAGAGGGTGTGTGGGAGGGAAAGGAGAGAGAGAGGGATGGAGGAAGGGGGGATATGAATAATAATAATAATAATAAGATGGAGAGAATGGAAGGGAAGAACAGGAGAGAGATGCAGAGAAAGATACATTTTAAGTGCTTTGTATACAGTATATTACATTCATCTCAATCTAAGATTATGGTTACCATTATCTGTTTCACATTTAAATTAGTACAGAATCTCTTTATACATCTCTCGCTCGTACACACACACACCCACCCACAGACCGACACACACACCAACGCCACGCGCGCACGCGCACACTACACAACACAACACAAGCACCACACACCAGCCTCTGATATGAGCCCTTAGTTGGTGCAGCTCTTTGTGTGTTTCAGCGGCAGAACCAGGGTGTGAGAGCAGGGTCAGAGAGGACAACCCAAAGGGGAACGAGGGTTGAGAAGAGGGAGAGAGAGAGAGAGAGAGAGAGAGGAGAGAGAGGTATAGGGAGGAGAGAGATGGGAGAGAGAGGTAGAGAGAGAGAGAGAGAGAGAGGGAGAGAGAGAGAGGGAGAGAGGAGAGGAGGGAGGGAGAGAGGGAGAGAGGTAGAGGGAGGGAGAGAGACAGAGAGAGAGAGGTAGAGGGAGGGAGAGAGAGATAGAGATATAGAGAAAGGGAGAGGCTCGAGAATCTCAGATGAACCCCTGAGGCCTCCCAGAGAGAAACATCAACCCCATCATGTTCCTGGAATCAATGCCGGGTATTTTTTTCCCCTCCCCCGCTGAACTTTGCACCGATGTGTGTGCTGTTTGCTTGTCTGTGGATAAAGCTTGTAGGTCAGACCGCGGTGGAGCCTGACGCAGAGCCTGGCTGCTGACTGAAAGGGCTCAGGATTCTGGACTATATGTGCCAAGTCTCCTTCTGCAGCAGGGTAATAGTGAGGGCTGCTTGCACACTACAAACCAGAGCTGCTGACCTCCCTCAGTCTCCCCCGCCCTCCCTCAGTCTCCCCCAGCCTCCCTCAGTCTCCCCCAGCCTCCCTCAGTCTCCCCCGCCCTCCCTCCGTCTCCCCCGGCCTCCCTCAGTCTCCCCCGACCTCCCTCCGTCTCCCCCGACCTCCCTCAGCCTCCCCCGCCCTCCCTCAGTCTCCCCCGCCCTCCCTCAGTCTCCCCGGCCTCCCTCGGCATGAATAGAAAGACTCTGAGCTGAGTCGGTACGCTTGCAACAGACCGGAGGACCTTTTACTTTATGTGGTGGGAGGTTTGCACAAACAGGCATGAACCTTCTGCATGGACACCCAGTTATTTCAGTCCCAACTGACGATTATTTAGATGTTTTGATGATGATCCTTAACTCCAGCTGGTTTGTCATTTTTAACTAGAAACAGTTTGAGTTTCCGTGGATGTGAAAGTAGAGAGGGGGGGGGAGGAAGAGAGGAGGAAGAGAGGAGGAAGAGAGGAGGAAGAGAGGAGGAGTAAATCTCTTACGCGTGCAGCCGCTCATGTTCTCCGTGACGATGCCCCGGAAGTTCCAGAAGCCGGGCTCGCAGCGGTCGCACTTGTGCCCCCCGACCCCGGGCTTGCAGGAGCACTGGCCGCTGGCCGGGTCACACGTCCCCTTGTAGGAACCGTGGGTGTTGCACTGACACGTGCCTGAGAGGAAACACACACACAATATCACACACACACACACACAATATCACACACACACACACACAATATCACACACAGACACACACAATATCACACACACACACACACACAATATCACACACAGACACACACACACCACACCACACACACAATATCACACACAGACACACACACACAATATCACACACACACACACCAGACACACACACACACACACACACAATATCACACACAGACACACACACCAGACAGACACGGACATGAACAAACAGTCAAACTTTAAACAGCAGTGTTCATCCACCTGCACCGTCCTTGTTGGACGCTAAATTCAAAACAAACTGCATTTTCCCCCAAAGTGAAGTGAAGTCAGAGGCCGAACCGCCCCGCAGAGCCACTCACTGGGACAGCCGGCCAGGCCCACGCCGAGAGCGGTAGTGTGGTTGTCGTTGCAGCAGCCGTACACCGTCTCACTGCAGTGCTGCAGCTCCAGCGCTGGGGGCGGCGTGCCGGGCAGGGCTGGGGGGACCAGGCCACAAGACCAGGGCGACAGGGAGAAAGGAGGGGGGGGGGGGGGGGGGAACAGGCAGAGTGAGTGATTTGAGAAATGTCTGTTTAGATGACACAATCTCCAAACAACATGCAACTTCCCAGGGAACAATGCAACGTGCTGGAGGGGTTGAGGTGGAGAGGCTGGCAGCTGGCGTCTAGATAATTCCACTCCAGTCGCCTCAGAATGAGAGATGAGGGGGGGGACCGATGCGATTGCCTCCAGTGAAAACACACAATGGTGACTCTGGTGGATTTGTAACATCTGACATTTGCCACATTCTAGGTGGTCTGTTCTCTTCATTTTACTCTACAGAGGGACAGTGGGGAGAAGCCAGGCGACTGCCGCAACAACCTTCCAGTTTCTTGTTCTGAGGGTGAATGTGACGGACACTGCCAGTCTGTGTTTGGATGTGTATAGTTATGTGTATAGTTATGTGTATAGTTATGTGTATAGTTATGTGTATAGTTATGTCCAAGTGAGCGAGAGGGGTTTCTCACTGGAGTGACAACTCTAATAGAAGCCCACATCCAACACAGCAGAAACAGCAGCGCACAGAGCAGCTCTGTGGGGCCAGACGAGTGACGAGGGGGGAAGAGGAGCGGTGGAGGTGCAAAATGGCCGCCAGAGGAGGAGAGGAGAGGCAGATCTCTGATCGTTCCTCCTCCTTCCATCTCTCTCTCTCTATTTCTCCCTCTCTACCTCCATCTCTCTCTCTCTCTATTTCTCCCTCTCTACCTCCATCTCTCTCTCTCTCTCTATTTCTCCCTCTCTACCTCCATCTCTCTCTCTCTCTCTATTTCTCCCTCTCTACCTCCATCTCTCTCTTTCTCCACCTCTCTCTCTTTCCATGTCTCTCACTCTCTCTCTCTCTCTCTCTCTATAGATTGCGTTCTCTCTCTCTCTCCCTCTCCTTTCCTCTCACGTTGCTCATTTGGAGTTCAGGGGCTGGAGATAGGAGGCCATAAATCACAGTGTTACTGGAGTGGATATGAAGCGCAGCCTAATGGTGATCACCAGTCCCCTCCTCTTCCAGGGTGCTTCCCCACTCCAGAGATGGGCTCTGGACACAGCTCATTTACCCTGAGCGCTCCCCACACTATCTGGACCCAGCATATGAGGACAAGAGGAACTTTTAATTTCCAATGTTCTCCTCTCCCTTGTCGCCTTCGAGGGCTTTTCCTCAGTGGCTGTGCTCTGGTACGAGGCAGCGCCGTGTTGATGGGCTGTTAGTCTCTCCCTCTCGCCGTGTGCTGGAGCTTAGCCGGGGCGTGTGTAATAGCCTCTTGTGTCCTTGCGAGGGCTGGGTGGAGTGGCTGTTGAACTCTTTGCGGGTACTGTACTGTACGCCAGTCAAGATGTACTTCTGGCCGCTGGAATTATGCTACAGGCCTATCAGGTTTGGAATCTGTTTTCAAAAGTGCATGAATAAACATGTTCCCTAGAAAACACAGGGAGTTTGGAAAAATCCAACAAAGTGAAGCCCAAGGTGGTGTTGAGGTCAAATCAAATTTGTTATAATTCGATGAAGTCAGTTGGAGCTTTTTGTAGTTTTAGGGTGTGAAGGTCAAACAGTGGCCCCAAATGAAGTAACCTGATGCAGAGCTAATGAAGGAACAATGACATCCCCCTTAATTTTAAAGTATTTTTTCTTCCTTTGGTGCAAATGGAGAGGGTCCAAAGCTCTCATGGCCACAGAGGGCTCCTCAGAAAAGGATTGATTATCCACGGATGGAGGGGAAGAGAGGAAGCAAGCGCCCAAAGAGGCCAGCTTAAGATGGAGAGAATCTGGAGGGATGTGAGTGTGAAACCAGCTCCCTCCCTCCATCTCTCTTTTCTCCCTCTCAATCTCCCTCTCCTCTCTCTCTCCCTCCCTCCCTCCATCTCTCTTTCTCCCTCTCCTCTCTCCCTCCCTCCCTCCATCTCTCTTTCTCCCTCTCAATCTCCCTCTCCTCTCTCTCTCCCTCCCTCCATCTCTCTTTCTCCCTCTCCTTCTCCTCTCTCTCTCTCCCTCTCTCGTTCCATCTCTCTTTCTCTCCTTCGCTCTCCTCTCGTCCTCCCTTCTCGTCCTCCCTCGCTCTTAGGGCCAGAGGGAATCCAACAGACTGCAGTGATCACACAGAATCCCTTATGTGCCTTTTGCTGCTCTCCACGCCCCCAAGGAGCCTCTCTCTTCACTGGCTTCTAAAAGAGCTCCACATGCCCACAGACACACCGGCTAGTAGTGGCAGTAGCATAGGAACAGCCGCAACCGTGGAAACCACGAGCTAGCTTAGGAGTCAGGTGGCTGAGCGGTGAGGGAGTCGGGCTAGTAATCTGAAGGTCGCCAGTTCGATTCCCCCGGCCGTGGCCAAATGACGTTGTGTCCTTGGGCAAGGCACTTCACCCCCTACTTGCCTCGGGGGAATGTCCCTGTACTTACTGTAAGTCGCTCTGGATAAGAGCGTCTGCTAAATGACTAAATGTAAATGTAATGTAGGAACCCACCATCCGATTTCTGTCTATAGAGGAGGTGAGCGCACACTGTCATCAGTGACGAGCGCCCTCCTGCTGACCTCAGATCAGCTGGGGGTGTTTTCCTTCAGGCTCACCTGTACAGGGTCCCTGGTTCTGGATCAGCAGGGTGCTCCTCTCTCTCACACCTGGCCTTCTTCAGCTCGCACTCGCTGCTGTACGTGTTCCATCCGAGCCGCAGACCTGACAGCAGAACAACACAGACATTTCCGCACTGAAGCTCCATCAACGAGAGCCGCGTCTGTCATCGCGTCTGTCATCGCGTCTGTCATCGCAGAAGGCTAAGCGTACACACCATTAATCTACCTTGTGGTATTTAATGTGAGGTGCCATTATAGTAAGAAAAGTGCCATGTGTCGACTGCGAAATGTCACATGTTGTGTATTCATTACTACGACTGAGGAGAACAAGACTGTGGTGTGGTGTGTGTGTGTGTGTGTGTGTGGTGTGTGGGGGGGGGGGGGTACCGGGTTGCGAGGAACGCTCTGGCAGGTGAAGTCACACACACAGCGGTCGTCTTCTGCGTCCTCGTCCCACCCAGCCTCCGAAGGTACGACAGCGGTCCTGTTCACAGCTCTCAACCCCGAGCCCGAGCCCCCAGAGCCGCAGTCTGCCAATACACACACACACACACACACACACACACACACATACACACACACACACACACACACACACACACATACACACACACACACACACACACACACACAGAGACCACACACACACACAGAGACACACACACACAGCACACCACAGAGACACACACACACACACAGAGACACACACACACACACAGAGACCACACACACACACAGAGACACACACACACACCACACACACACACACACACAGAGACACACACACACACACAGAGACACACACACACACACAGCACACACACACACACACACCATACATACAGACACATACAGACACCACACACACACACACACACACATACAGACACACACACACAGAGACACACACACACACACACACACACACACACATACAGACACACACACACACACACACACACATACAGACACACACACACAGAGACACACACACACATACAGACACACACACACACACACACACACACATACAGACACACACACACACACAGCACAGAGACACACACACACATACAGACACACATACAGACACACACACACACATACACAGAGAGACACACACACACAAAGAAATGCTTATCATCAATCTTACTCTCAAGTACATTAGTTAAAAGTTTTGTCGTTATCATTCAAAAAAAAGTTTGCGGACAAAAATGCTTGTCTGGGTGTTTAAACATTCCGAGCATGAGAGACGATTGAAATTTTCTTCACGTGGTGCGGAGATTGAAACCGCAGGCGCTGCTGGAAGTGCAAGATAATGACCAACCATGGAGACGACCAGCGATTGACAAAATAAATTAGGCGCAACATCACTGTGCCACCAGCGAGGTATCCTTTACATTTCAATTAAATCCAAGAAAAAGGAGGGAAATATTAACACGCCTCCCAGCAAAAACGCAAATCGATGTGAAGGCCTGTTTCATGGACACTGGCTTCTCCTCTAATTGCAAAGCATTCTGTACCATCTAATTATCACCCCAGACTTCCCACAAAGTGGGTTTCTGCAGCTCCTTATTGGCGACCCTGGAAGGTAAACTTTCGATTTGCTTTTAAACAGGAGCACTTCGAGAGGATCGAAGATGGCTTTTCTTTCTTCTGTTTTTGAAAATAGCTCCTCATAGAGAGATAACACAAGGTCAAACAAATAGCTATAATCTGAAACTCACTAAAGCTGATTGGCTGTCAAGAGAAATAACAAAATGGAGCAATGTAGAAAAAGCTTTTTCGCTCCGGACAGGTTGAGGAGAAGATTCATGTAAAAATAAAAAAAAGGGGGAAAAAAAAAAAACGAAGAGAGGGGAAAAAGTGAAGGGGAGTAAATGGATGGGAAGATGCATTCAGGTGCCTGAGAGAGAGGGTCGGGGGGAGCGAAAGAGCGAAAGGAAAGTTGGAGAGTCCACGGGGCGCTCGGGGCGGGAGGGGGGGTCGATGGCGCGAGCTCGGCTTTTGCGTAGTGACGGCTGAAGTGTGTTTGGGGGGCGGGACGGTGCCTCCGTAGTCCGCAGCTCTCTGAGGTGCGGCCCGGTGTGTTTGCTCAAAAACTAGTCATGCCCTGCGTCTCGTCCTCTGCTACTACTCGATATCTTT
>CM042863.1:17314749-17373373 GCA_023658055.1 Thaleichthys pacificus | reverse complement strand
AAGACAGAGAGAGAGAGAGAGACAGAGACAGAGAGAAAGTGCTATATCCATGCCTTGCTTTTGTTATGCATGTTGATTTTCAAATCCCGGGGATGGAAATCTGTTACTGTCATGATTGACTCCGAACCCGGCTCAGTAGACACTTCATTATTCACCTCAACTCAAACGCTGGCGCTCCTCTCCTCACCTCCCTCTCTCCCCTCCCTCCCTCCCCTCCCCTCCCTTCCCCATCCTCTCATTCTTGTTCCCACAAGCCCTGCTGTTGACAAGCAATTTTAAGTGAGCCTAAATTTAAACTGCGCTGTAGCACCCTTCTCTGGGAGGCGAGCAGGAATCCTGAGATCCTCCTCAGGCTCGGGCTCTCTGGTGTGAACACCAGCAGGAGATGAGTTAGCAGGGTAATTGATGTGATGTGTTTTATCTTCTTCATTATCCGCGCCCGCACTTTCAAAAAGTGTACGTGTGTGTGAGCGTGTATTATACGGTATGTGTGAGTGTGTCCTTGTGTGAGTGTGTACTATACGTATGTGTGAGTGTGTCCGTGTGTGTGTGTGTACTATACGGTATGTGTGAGTGTGTCCTTGTGTGAGTGTGTACTATACGGTATGTGTGAGTGTGTCCGTGTGTGTGTGTGTACTATACGGTATGTGTGAGTGTGTGTGAGCGTGTACTATACATGTATGTGTGTATTAGCTGTGTTGCCAATCTTGCTGTTCTGACAACAGGGGTTCTGCTCTGTTTTGAAGAGAGCAGAGTTCAAGTGCAGATAGTGTTAGCCTGCGAACCCCCCACCCCCCTCCCTCCCCTTTGATGGAGTGTGTCACCATGTAGAGAGGCCTGTTGGTGTTTGGTGTTCCACTCACACACCAGCTAATTGAAGCTCATTATTTTCTGCGGCCTCAGGCGACAGGACTCAGCACATCACAGAATGGGTTTCACTCTGGAGGCATGGGGTCGCATGCATCCCCACCACACTGTGCTTCCGCCAGGCACTTTATGTAAAGCCTCGGCTAACCAATGACCGCTCGATAGCTCGATGATGTCATATTTACGAGACGAGAGAAATAAGTGGATTCTTTACAATTTGCCAGGAAAAAAAATCCTTCAACACTTTACTGACTGATAATATGAAAACGAATGACAGCTTTACATACATATCTAGACCTTCTTATTCACAAATTACACACGATTTCAAAGGTGTGTGTTTCGGGAAAAGACAATTAGATGCCAATTCCTTTTTTTGACGATACCACTGTGATGAAATGTGTTAGGGTTGATTAGCTTCTCTGTATCTCTCTGAGGCTCAGGCACTGTATTAGAACCTTCTAGATAAGCCGAGAGAGAGAGAGACACAGAGTGAGAGAAAGAGAGAGTGCTTTCTCTCTTCGTTTTTTGGAGAAACTCAATTACCGGGGCCTCACCCCTGGGAACTACCTGAATCATCCTCTAAAACTAAAACCCATTTTCTTTTTTTCTCCCTCTCTCTCTTTTTTTTATCTCTTCCAGACAAGCCCGTTCACTTCACTCCGGCCCAGCCTCCTGACGGTAAGTCCCGCGAGGGTTCTCCTTCTAGACCGAAGCGTTTTGGCTCCCACCAAGAATGACAATGAGAGGTGCTGTCTTTGAAGCGGGCTCACCTTCCTGGTTGGCTTACTGCTTGGCCCGGCTTTTCAGCAACTTAGCATAGGTGACCCGTGGTCAGATCAGCACTTTGATGTATCGGGTCTTTGATGGCTTGATTGTCTGCTTCAGTTCAGTTTAAACTCGTACGTACAGCTAATGCTACTGCTGCTAGTCCTCTCACTAGCTGTCCAATAGCAGAAGTTGTCCTATCCCTACTTGTCCAATAGCAGAAGTTGTCCTATCCCTACTTGTCCAATAGCAGAAGTTGTCTTATCCCTCCGCCATAGGCGGAAATCCCCCATCCATGAGAAAAAAAATATTTGTCCCCCCCAATAAATCACTGTAAACATAAGGAAATGTCAATAATGTTAATAATATACATTTAACATATACAATGTAGGCTGTGTGTTACAGCAGTATTTTTGGTGTCCCCCTCAGGAATTGCTCTTGAGAAAATGTCATATAATTGTCCCCCCAAAATTGATAGCAGATTTCGCCACTGTCCCCTACCTGTCCAATAGCAGAAACTACCATCCTCAAACTGATCTCCAGATGTAGGCTAGCTCCTCGTCATCTCCAGGTGTCTTATTGTTGAGATATCATCTTCTTTCTCAGATATGAATCTCCTCAGCGTCCTGTTTCTGTTGTTTCCAGACGAGCTCCGGTAGTCATTAATTAAACAAGCAATGGTTATTGGCGAAAGGCGGATCTCCGCACTCTCTAATTGGACGGAAACAGCTGTTTTCTGGCTGCGGCATGAATATTTATCAGAGCAACAGGAAGAGCTGCGTTTACACCGGCTCTCTTCTCCTCTGCTGACAGGCAGGCGAGAGGGCTCCTGCTAATGCCGCGGGCGGAGCTACGCCTTCCAAGTGTGAGGGGCCACAAAGCTAAAGGTTGGGAGTCAGGAAAACAACGCAGGGATAATGATCAAGCTTGACTGGCGATGCTGTGACCAAAAAGAGCTCCTGGCTTCTCGCTGAATCCTTCTCCATAATTGCTCAGTCGCTCAACTCGCTCATTTCATTTATTTAAATAAATCGTTTGTTTTGTGCGGAAAGACGTAGCTGTTTGAAAAATGTGCACGTTTACAAAGGCTTTATGATGAATGTGAGTCACGGCAGTGGCTGTCGTCAGTGTGGGATGGTGCCCACGGGTTGCGGAGCGGCGTAATTGAGCTTGATTGGAGCGTCTCTCCACCTCACCTCAACACCTGAGGTGGGAAGACATCTGTTTGAGATTCACGCTCGCGGTTCCCACCTCAAGTGAGGCACCAAAGGCTCAATCACGACCCACGCAGTCCTGCAGCAGATATGTATTCCCGGTTAATGACAGACTAGATTGCTTTGATAAAAGATTCTCGCTCTCAAAGGAAACAAGGTCTCAATTAGGTTGTTTTTAAAACAAATGCAATCATAGAGCCAGGCACTCTACGTGAGGATTTGCGAGAGCGGGCAGTCAGGGAAAGACGCCATCTCCCTCCGCGTTCTCGCTGAACTGTTGCATATCGACCGCTACCCTCATTTCACGTGTATGAACGTCCAGACTGTATGACGGGCACAGTTTGTTTCTGCACTCGTCAACCGTTCAAAGCCTGTGCCCGACCTTAATTACATTTCCAATAGTTCTATAGGCTTCCCCCCCCCCCCCCCCCCCCGCGTATTTGGAAGGTTTTTATGTGGCAAGCAAACAGTGAGAGAGAGGCAGTGGTCTCCCATCTTCAATCCCAGTCTGCCTTCGGGGGGGAACGCAGTTTCTCTGGGTCATTTAGCACCAGCGAGATTAGTGGGCCAATTAGAGATGGCCCAAATACGGCTAGCCCCTCTCTTATGAGGGCGGCCGGGGGGAGGTGGGAGAGGGAAGGAGACGATCCTGTGGGGCCTGTCTCCGGCAGTGCTATTAGTCAAGAAGTGTTCTGAGAAACAGGGGCAATCCACTGAAGTCGTCCTCTGCCGCAAGGGCGCTTGCTACACATATATTAATTACAGCAAAAATTATAGACGATATTTTAGAAAACTGGCTTTTTCGTTGTTTTTCTTTTTTTACCAGGCTGTCTCTGAACCTGTCCTCCCCCACTCCTTCTTCCCCCCCCTCCCTGGAGATTAAAGGACTTTGTAGAAAAACTTTGAAACAAACCCTGAAGTTCCTGTGTCATTACATCACATGAGCAAGCATTTGCGTTGTATTTATAGGGCGGGCCACTAACAATTAGCCGCCAAATCCCACCCAATAACGAATCCTAATCACCAGCCTGAGAAGTGACAAGTCACAAAGCAGTCTTTAATTAGTCTCCCTCTAAAAGGCTCAAAGCAGCAGCTCTGCTCATTCCACATCATGGCCTGCTATCCTCAGATAATGAAGACGCTTGTTATGACTGTGCTAGTCACCCAAAGACAGGGACTCAGATTCTAGTGGCTTAGAGCATGGCAACAGGTTGGAGCCGACAAGAGGAGAGAGGTCAACACAAGCTATGTTTGACGAATGCGACTCTGCTCTCCCTATTTTCAGTGTACTTAGGCAACTGTAAGACAAATAAGTACTTTAGACTAATGAACGACAAACTGAACTTTTACCAGGAGTGGAAAACAGTTATTTCAGTCATCCATATAGATGCCACCTGAGATGTTGAATCGCTGCCTAGTACAACCTATCACTCTCCGGTACGACCGGTACGAAATAGGTCAACGACACAAAAGACGCCAAGTGTGATACCAGAGCTGTAATGGTGGGTCATCTTTCGCATTGGTTGCTGTCTCACACACACCTCTGCTCACGGTAATGAACACGCCGGCTGTGAATCCTTCAATTTGGCGTTTGTCACAGGGAATGTCCCCCTGGGGGGCTTCTATGCACCAGCAGCCATAAATAGGACGGTTGAATTGAAAAGTGATTTGATCTAGGACTGAGGGGGGGGGGTTCGAGCGACGAAAGGAGCCTGTGGGCTCACTTTCTCTCTCTTAACACTTCCTCTGAACGCTTCCTCTACTCAAAGATGCACCAAACTTTTTCTCGGCTTTGAAAGATTACATCCAGTTAGAGCCAACCCCCCTCTCTTTCTGTGAAGGAAAAAATGACACTCAGGATGGCTGTAATTTATTCAACCGAAACGTTTTCCTGTGTTCCTGACATACGACTCACTCAGAGAAGCAAAATTAATTATGACTAGAAGCCTATCTTAATTAAATCTTTTTATGTCGTAGATTTCACACAAAAGAGGCAAAATATCTACCTCATCTTTTTTGAGGGGCGACCAAGAATGTCTCATATCAAGATATCAAAGGTACTTTGTAACTTGTCTCCTAGATTAGCGTTAAGCTCAGTGCGTTGTCAGTTCTTTCTATAAACAAGAAGCACAGCCAACTACAATCTTCTGCCTGAAAAGACTTTAAACTTTGGTTTATTTTTTGGGGCTTGACACTATCAGGGCAAAGTTTGATGCCCTCCAAAAGTATACAGGATATGTCAAAATGCAAAACTGTACTCTCTACCTCATCCCCAGAAGCGAACTCCCTGTGTAGTTCTGTGGACTCAGCATCTGCTTACTCAAGCATCGGGCACACACACACACACACAATCACACTGAAGGGTAGCATTTTTCTAGAGAGCTAGAGAAACAAATCTCTGGCATTTTTGACATTCCTGCGTGAAGCGTTCATGATCCTGATGAGACTCCTCTCAGCCTGGCTGAGCTCAGGTGCGAGGTGTCCCGTATCGATCTACCGAGCGTACGTTCGCACCCCGGCGACAGGGAGTAGACGAGGGGCAGAAAAGAGAACCTCACGTAGCCTGTCAGCTCCTGACCGCGCGGACCATTTTGTTCTTGTTTTTACGGTTTAAACTGTTGACCCTGGCAGCTCCGCCTGGCCTGACATGTCCAGACGTGTCCTCTGACGCAGTCCAGTCAGCGGTCAGCAAGCTTCTCCAGATGAGGGGTTGTGTCTATCTGGTGACAGCTGGACCTGAGGTTAGGAGTTGAAATCTGAAATATCGCAACTCAAAATAGACATCCTGTCCACTTTCATGGACATGCTGCTGCCTTATGTCGGACTCTTGAGTCTACTGCAGTTAGGATCTTTCAGCTAGTGATAAAGGCCCACTGTTGATACATTTACATTTAGTCATTTATCAGACGCTCTTATCCAGAGCGACTTACAGTAAGTACAGGGACATTCCCTCCGAGGCAAGTAGGGTGAAGTGCCTTGCCCAAGGACACAACATCATTTGGCACGGCTGGGAATCGAACTGGCAACCTTCAGATTACTAGCCCGACTCCCTAACCACTCAGCCATCTGACTCCCACTCCAACTGTGATACAGTTACTTTACCACAGAGTTCTGTGTGGCCACCTATGAAAAGAATGGCCGGCAGAGAATATCAGAAGACCCACTGAACCACGTATGTAATTATAACTGCTTGGGCATTGCTAGGTCATCATGGCTTGGGCCTTGGCTAGGTTATCATGGCTAGGGTGTCATGGCTAGGTTCTGGCTAGGCTCTGGCTAGGTTATCATGGCTAGGTTATCATGGCTAGGTCCTGGCTAGGTTGTCATGGCTAGGTTATCATGGCTAGGTCTTGGCTAGGTTTTCATGGTTAGGTCATCATGGCTAGGTTATCATGGCTAGGGTGTCATGGCTAGGTCCTGGCTAGGTTGTCATGACTAGGTCCTGGCTAGGTTTTCATGGTTAGGTCATCGTGGCTAGCTTCTGGCTAGGTTATCATGGCTTGGTTGTCATGGCTAGGTTGTCATGACTAGGTCCTGGCTAGGTTATCATGGCTAGGTTATCATGGCTTGGTCATGGTACTTAATAGAAGCTTCAGGCTACAGACTCTGTGCCTCATTAGGAACATGACTGCTAGACCTCCTGATACCCGAGGTTTGTTTTATCTGTTGTTTCCTCCTGAATTACGATCACACACAGGGAACAAGGGGCCGCGATGAAACGCAGCTCGTTCTCTTTGAAACTGAATCGTTGGGAGAGGAATCCAGGGGATGGGGAAGGAATGACTTCCTCCTAATTAGTGAACTGTCCTTTCACTGGACCTGGTACTGTTCCCAGCGGTCCAATAGCAGGGCCAGTGGTTTGTGTCACACAGAGCCCCCCCCCCTCCCCCCCCCTCCTCATCCCAATTAATGCGTGAAACAACTAATGTGGCCGTAAATTAGCCGACTGTGTTCAGCGGGAGCTGTTGAGTCCCATTGAATTGGCGTGTCATTCATTCACTCGTATTAGCGTGGTGAGTTATTTCATTAAAATGACTCATTGTTAAACTTAAGGGGCGGAAGTGATGGCCAGGTTTGGCTAATTTAATTTTCTGGCTGCGATGTCAAAAAATTACAACTGTCTGGAAACGCTTCACTCCCTTCGTGTTTGAATGTGTGATTTGGAATAACATCCCATTCTGTTATTTTGCCATTAAAGTACGGCTTTCCTCAGCCACTGTTTTCTCTATAGAAGATGGAACTTAATGATGCATTTTATTCCTCGTCTGTTTATGATGCCCTCACTACAGATATGCCCTCCATTGTAACGGCCATGTTGGATGGTCTTACATTATTCAAAGATTTGGAATTGTGTGTGAGACACTGCTGTTTTTCTTCGGTCACTCTGTGCGGTGTTTACCCTGAGTCCAAACCTACAGCTGAAGGACACACACACACAAACACACACACAGATATACCCACACACACACAAACACACACACACACAGATATACCCACACACATACACACACACACACACAAACACCTGGCCAGCATGGGTTGGCCCTGACTGCGTGTATTCTTCTAAATCGGTGTGTGTTTGCAAGTGGCCAGCAAACTGCCAGACTAAGGTCAGACAGCCATGTTGTATTCAAAGCGTCTCCTAGTCCTCTTCAGTGTGTCGGTGATGGACAGGACGAGGATGCAGAATGCAGGAAACTGTAAATCTCTCCCCTATCCCCCAGGTGCAGACAGCCTGGCCTGCTTTGGGGGGAGGGTGGCTGGGGGGTGATGGGAGGGGGGTTGGGGGGTGATGGGAGGGGGGCTGGAGGGTGATGGGAGGGGGGCTGGGGGGTGATGGCAGGGGGGCCGGGTGGTGATGTGAGGGGGGCTGGGGGTCTGGGGAGACCCCCTACCAGAGTAGTGGGAGGACGTTTATGTTTCCCCAGTGAAGTGAGACGGTCAGGGTTTCCTGCCCAGCCACAGGCTACTGACCGTGTGTGTGTGTGTGTGTGTGTGTGTGTTCAGGGAAATCATGGATTTCCTATGTGCTTAAGTTAATCACAATCACTTGTCTAGCTTATTCTTCCACCGCGTGTGTGTGTATGTGTGTGTGTGTGTATCATCCAGCTTCTGTTTAAAGTACGGTAGGTGCTACTGTGCAGGTCAGAGTGGTGGGTTAGTGAGTTTGTGAAGGCGTTAGTACGTGTGCATGGGCGTGTGTGGTTTGTTTAAGGTGTCAGGCATGTCTTCAGGCCACCGCAGCCCTTGTCAGTGGTTGAGGTGGTGGTCAAATGTGCAGCCAGTTGTCCAGCACGTGGTTAAGAGACACATGTCGAGCTCAGTGTTAGCTGTGTCATGTAGCCCTGCTGCCCTCGTGGAGCCTGTTAGCTGTGTCATGTAGCCCTGCTGCCCTCGTGGAGCCTGTTAGCTGTGTCATGTAGCCCTGCTGCCCTCGTGGAGCCTGTTAGCTGTGTCATGTAGCCCTGCTGCCCTCGTGGAGCCTGTTAGCTGTGTCATGTAGCCCTGCTGCCCTCGTGGAGCCTGTTAGCTGTGTCATGTAGCCCTGCTGCCCTCGTGGAGCCTGTTAGCTGTGTCATGTAGCCCTGCTGCCCTCGTGGAGCCTGTTAGCTGTGTCATGTAGCCCTGCTGCCCTCGTGGAGCCTGTTAGCTGTGTCATGTAGCCCTGCTGCCCTCGTGGAGCCTGTCCTCTGGGGACGGGAAGTGACAGGAATTACAAGACTCTTGAGGAGACCACTCACGCTACACCACACTACACCACACACAGATACAGTGCCCCCACACACACGCACGTACGGTAAACACACAAACACGCCCACACACCTCTGAATAACCCCTCCCCACACACACACACGTACGTTGAACACACACACACATACCTCTAAATAACCGCACACACACACACCACGTAATCACAGAGGGTGGGCTCCATTATCTCCCCACGCCATCGAGCCCGCGTCGTTCAGGCCTGCGCGCCGCCCCCCCGGGGGCCCCCGCCCCCCCAGGGCCCCCGGGGCCCCCCAGTCTGAGCGTGACGGGGCTGAGGAGGAGCCTGAAAGCAGCTCCTCCTCTCAGAACAGCAGCGGCACCAAAGTTCCCTGCATGCTCACACTGTTTCTCCTACTCCGCTGCCACTTTTAATGAGTTTCATGGTGCCAAAAGGCTTCCTATCACAAGGAAGTAGATGAGAGAGAGAGAGAGAGGGGGGGGGGGGGGGGAGGGAGAGAGAGGGAGGGAGAGAGAGGAGAGGATGTTGTGATGGACATAACTGATGAGAGTGGGTGGTGTGTGTTTTCTTTTGCAGCTGGGGTATAGTATAGTTGTTGTTTTATCTCTCTCTCTCTCTCTCTCTCTCTCTCTCTCTCTCTCTCTCTCTCTCTCTCTCTTGCTCTCTCTCCTGTCTTTCCTCACTCTGTATCTATCTCTCTCTCTCTCTCACCTCTCTCTCCTCTCTCTCTCTCTATCTCTCTTCTCTCTCTCTCTCCTCTCTCTTAATGATATACCTTTGGAGTGTCTTGGTGAAAGGGAACAAATGGAGGCTGTTTTGTATGCGGGCGCATCCACGCGACTCCAGAGAACCTGCGTACAGCACATTAGCATAATGAGAGCGAGCGTTGACGCCGAGCTCAAGAGAAGGCAGGCAGCTGGAAGAGAGTTCCAACACTCTTTTTTTATGTGGCAGAATGTTTATTTAGAGCCCTCCATCCCAGGTTAAGAGTGTGTGTAAGTGATGTGTGTACAGATTGCGCGCGGAGGGGTGTGTGTGAGTGTACGTCACAGTGTAGAAAGTGTGTGTGTGTGTGTGTGTGAGGTGTGTGTACTGCGGTAGAGTGGCTAGCTGAGACTAAAAGTAGAGATCCAGGTGTCGCTGGAAGGTGACAGTCAGTCCTGTAGTCTGTGATGAGCTGAACACACACACATACACACACACACACGTACACATACACACACACGTACACACACATGTACACACACACTGCGTAGTGTCACGGTCTAACTGAGTTTGTCTCACACATCCTTCCAATGTTTTAAAGATGACTCACCACACACACACACACACACACACACACACACACACACACACACACACACACACACACACACACACACACACACACACACACACACCACACACTAGACACCCAATGTTTCATGTGAGTGAGCTCAACTTGCAGTCGTATGTGTACAATAAATCAGATGCACACACACACTCGCACAGTAGAATGACCAAAAACAAGGGGTCCAGTATAAGAGTGGCCCCCACCTCCCCTCCACATGTGAACTACATTAACCATGAGGAATCCCACCGTGTCCCACAGCAGTGATCTGTTCCAGCTGTCTCTCCCTGCCAGCACTGTCAGCCCCCGCCTTCCTCACACACGCACACACACACACACACACACACACACACACACACACACACACACACACACACGCTCTCACAGACACACACACGCAGGCTCACACACACACTCATCCACACTCCTACACGGAACCCCAAATCTACCATGACAGTCTGTTACTGTAGGTGTGTGATTGAAGTGTTGATGTGTGTATGTGTCTATGTGTGTGTGTGTGTGTGTGTGTGTGGATCCTGGGACACAGTACACACAGGTTTAATTCCCTTCAATTAGTTGCGGTCCCTGAGGTTGTGGTCGGGGGAGGGCGGAGCAGGAACATGCGTCTGCAGGTTCTGGAATAATGAGCTGACCTGAGGGACACCCCAGCAGTGTGTAAGCAGTGTGTGTTGAGGTGTTTGTGTGTTTGTGTGTGTTTCTATAGGGGTGTGTGTGAGTATTATGTGTGTGTAGGTGTGTTTGTGTGTATGTGCGTGTAGGTGTTTGTGTGTGCGTAGGTGTGTGTGGGTGTGTGTGCATGTGTGTGTAGGTGTTTGTATGTGAAGGTGTGTGTCGTGTTTGTTTCTATAGGAGTGCGTGTGTAGTTGTGTGAGTCATTATGTAGATGTGTGTGGATGTGTGTATGTGTGTAAACAGGTGTACAGGAGTGTGTGTGTGACTCAGGGACAGAGAGAGAGAAGGGAAGTAAAATGTCTAACAGTGCAACAACGAGGGACAGTAACATTGTTATTTTGCCAGCTTTGTAAGTTCCCCCCCAAAAAACTTTCCTTATTAAAATAGCCTTTCAATTGACCTGAATTGAAATTCCCATCCGCTCTCTCCCATTCCAAACACCCCCGACCTCCTTTAATCACCTCCCTCCCCCCTCCCTCCCCTCCCTCCCTCCCTCCCTCCCTCCCTCCCTCCCTCCCTCCCTCCCCCCCTCCCTCCCTCCCTCCCTCTCTCCCTCCCTCCCTCCCTCCCTCCCTCCCTCTCTGTCTTCCTCTCTCTGCCCTGGCCCTTGGGGCGTGTCTGCCTGGGGGTGAAGCTTAAACAGACTCCTCCAGCAGTTTAGGGGGCTGGGGGGTAGATAGAGCTGTCTGGGGGGTAGACAGAGCTGTCTGGGGGGTAGATAGAGCTGTCTGGGGGGTAGACAGAGCTGTCTGGGTTAAAGCGTGTGGACACCAGGAGGTTGGAGGGAAGTGCACTCCACCACTCCACGGCCCCCCAGCACAGAACCACACCGTTCCTCACTCCTTGTTCCTCACTCCTTGTTCCTCACTCCTTGTTCCTCACTCCTTGTTCCTCACTCCTTCCAGCTTTTACATTCACAACAGCAACAGCTAGCTTAGCTGTGTCTGCACTGATTGGCTTCACAGGGTCCACAGCTGTCATGGTTACGGTCGTTCTTGAGTTGAGTTGACCGGTGAAATCT
Source organism: Thaleichthys pacificus (assembly GCA_023658055.1). NCBI lineage: Eukaryota > Metazoa > Chordata > Actinopteri > Osmeriformes > Osmeridae > Thaleichthys > Thaleichthys pacificus. The sequence continues at coordinate 17,361,755 of CM042863.1, read as the reverse complement.
TCCTAACTCTTAAGGGATGTTTAAAACCGTGTCGCGCGGTGACATTTGATCAGGTTTCCAGGTGCAGCGGCATCTCTTTTTTGATCGTACATAATCGTGCAATTATGTAAATGCTTCTTCACGTGTTTGCTGGCCGTTTCATCGCTGGTTAATTGCCATCAACGTCTTGCTGTCTCGATTGTTTCTCTCTTGACGGCTAACACTCTTGTACTTTATCCGCTTGTCAAAGCACATCATGCTTTGACTGTTTTACAAATCCTCTCGATGCTGCATAAAAATCCATTTAGGTTCAGCAAGAGTTGTTTTTTGGTCCTTTGTAAAACTTGAACCTTTCACGTGCTCGCAGGTTGTGTGAGCACGCCAGGACTGTGACAGCCTTGAGGTCAGCGCCCAGCACAACAGAGTCTGTGGACATGGAGACACGCTGACTCACTCACTCACACACACACACACACACACACACACACATACATACATACATACATACACCTACACACACAGAGACACACGCAAACAGACATACACACACGTAGGAGTCGGACACACACACACCCCCTCTCTCTATCTCCCTCTCACACACACACAGAGACAGAGATTTGCCCAGGCTTCCTGAGGGGGTGTGAGATTGGTCACACCAGCTCTCACTGGTCCTCCTGCAGAAGATGAGATATGATATAGAAGTGTGGCCTCAGGGAGAGGATTTTTCACCTGAGGCACACAGACACACATCCACACACATCCACACACACACACACACACACACACACACACATCCACACACATCCACACACACACCACACACACACACACACACACACACACACACACACACACACACACACACACACACACACGCAAGTAGAAACACACATTCCAAAAATATAGAATCAAGCTACACAAACAGCAATGGGTATATGGATGCAATAGACAATATACATGTCTATGAATGGTTCTATGGTAAATTGTAGATGTTGTAGTGGTGTAATAATCCAATAACAAGGGGCACATTACCTGCCCTGAGTCACGAGCAGCAAAGCTTCCGTGGAAGTGTTGTTCACTCTAACCTTGGGTTGATTACGTTTTAATGAGAGAAGTCAGGAAATATATGACTTAACTCTCAAACTCCAAGCAGCACAACTCCTATCGTTAAGCTGCCACACACACACACAAACACACACAGATAGACACACGCACACCACACACACGCTCATGCATGCAGACACACCTCTCCCACACTCTCTCAGAAACACACACATACACTCACAGATAGACACACGCACACCACACACACACACACACACGCAGACACCACAGCCAGTGGACAGGGTTGTTAGACCACGGCTGAGGCCAGCTCCACAGGCCAGCCCTGGTGCTCCTGAACACACCCCTCCCAGCACCAACAGAGGCCAGCCCTGGTGCTCCTGAACCCACCCCTCCCAGCACCAACAGAGGCCAGCCCTGGTGCTCCTGAACCCACCCCTCCCAGCACCAACAGAGGCCAGCTCAATACCGGAGAAGGGCTGACTCTCCATTTGAGTTTGATATCTTTGATATCTCTGTTTGGTTTTGTATCAACACCAAGATCGCTCTGGGAAATGCGGTTTCACGGAGGGGAAAAACAAGTGAAGAATCTCTGACGTTCTCCGGGTGTAATGTTCCCTGAAGTGTCTCTGATGTCACTGTGATGTGTCGCTATTATGTCATTGCGACGTGTCACTATGATGTCACCGAGGTGTTATGCTATTGGCTGTATTCAGAGGTAGACCGTTGTGTTTCTCCAAGCATGGCTGTTCTGGAATAGATGAACTGGATTCCGTCCTGGTCCCTTCATCGTGGCATCCATCCTGTAGCGAGTGCTGCTGGAGTCAGGTGGCTGAGCGGTGAGGGAGTCGGGCTAGTAACCAGAAGGTCGCTGGTTCGATTCCCGGCCGTGTCAAATGACGTTGTGTCCTTGGGTAAGGCACTTCACCCTACTTGCCTCGGGGGGAATGTCCCTGTACTTACTGTAAGTCGCTCTGGATAAGAGCGTCTAAAGGCTAGGGCTAAATGACTAAATGTAAATGTAATGGTGCAGTGTTAGTAGAGCCGGCCTACGGATGAGGGACAAGCCTGCTGTGACCGTATGTTCCCCACCACCTCCCAGGGGGACGGTAGCAAAACAGGAAGTAGCACCTTATTAATAACACAGGTGTATCATCATGCAGCATGCGGCCCCCTGGGAAATGCTGTCACACCTCTATTGCATCACGCAGTCACCAACAGGAGTCGTAAATGAGAAAACACGGCGTCCTGTACTGGCTCCAGAGCCAGCGTGAGGAGCAGGCTGGAGGCTGGAGGGGCTGTCGTTGTTGGTTGCGATGCACTGTGAGTGTAATGGCAATGTTGATCAGACTATTTTAGGCGGCGGCGGTGAAAGATGTCTAAATTATTGAAATGCGTGTGTGTATCGGAGGAGTCGCTCGGTGAGGAGAGAGAGAGAGCGACGGTGTGAAGATGAATAATGAAGGAATGTGTGAGAGAGAGGGAGAGAGAGAGAGAGAGAGATGAGCGAGAGTCACACAGAGAGAGAGAGAGAATCAGTAAAGAGAGAGATAGATAGAGTCACAGGGAGAGTAGAGAAAAGAGAGATAGAGAAAGGGAGAGACAGAGAAAGAGAGAGATAGAGAAAGAGAGAGATAGAGAAAGAGAGAGACAGAAAGAGAGAGATAGAGACAGAGAGTCATAAAGAAAGACAGAGTGAGAAAAAGAGGCAGAAGGAGAGAGGTGGGGGAAGGCCCTGGCGCCAGTGGGGACAGCAGAGTGCTGGCAGTGTGCTCCTCTCCTCCTCCTCGACAGTACAGTATGTGAAGGCAGAGGGGGGAAGTTCAGCTGTCTCTTGATACAATCACAGATAATTACCAAGTCCCCCACACTCCCCACGCAGCCAAGGCCTTACTTACGTAAACCGCCTGTCTACAGCAGGTCCGGAGACAACCCCCGGCTCCAACCCCAACCCTTAAAAACTGGAACCCTGTTAACACCAGAGCAAAGCAGGCAGGTGTGTTCTTTCCTCTTCACCCCCTGTCTGAACCTCGCTCTGCCGGTGTGGCCCAGGCCCTGCTCCTCTGTGGTTAAGCCTGCTTCCTGTGGGCGGCCGTGAGACCAAGCCTGTTCCGCTAATGACAGAGTAAGTGACAGAGGGACACGGGCGCGCATTGCCACCGTGTCATTATTCGCTGGCTGGGAGAGCCGGTGATGCCGTTCCTGCCCTTTGAAAGGAGCCCTCGAAGCCTTGCTGAACACGGAGCTGCTAGTTGGGGTTAGAGGGAGGACTCGTTAGCACGCTGGAGCTCTGGAGCGCTCTCTCACCCCCCGCTAGACTCCGGACCTGCTCTCCTCGCCCCACCGAGGGGGAGGATGGACAGTCCGAGACCTCTGGTCTTGTTCCTGGTGAGGAGGTTAGGAGGTGAAGCGAGGTGGTGCTGTGCATAGAACTCGGTCAGATTGCAGCCCCCTCCACCTGCTTGCCCTACCACCCGACGCTCCTCTGAACCCCCCCCCGCTCACAAACGCTCCGCCAGAACGCTCCGCCGGAACACCACATCAGAATTCTCCATCTGAATACTCCGTCATAAGACTACATCAAAACCAACCCGGTTGGAGATCCTTCCTTGATATGTCGTCACCATGGCAACCTCTAGCCCCAAACCTGCTCATGCACTATTCATGGCAACCTTTCTCTTTAACCCCCCACCCTCCCCCATGCCTTCCTGGGATGAGCTGACCCAACCTTTGTTCGTCCCTCATGGCTTTAGAAAACTGCAGGTTGGAGGGAGGGTCTACTATTTTTCATTTGTGAAGGGGTGTGTGTGTGTGTGTGTATTCCAAATGGTATGTGTGTCTGTGTGTGCATGTGTGTGTGTGGCTTCAGTCTTGTTAAGGATTGTGGCCTCTTAAAGATTTAATGAGTGTCGATGTAAAGATGCTTCCATCTGTAGCTCCGACAGTGTGGCGAAGAGAGAGGAGGAGGGGGAAGGAGAGAGTGAGAGGTAATGAGGGAAAAGGAGGGAAGGAGAGAGAGTGAGAGAGAGAAATATGGAAAGTAAGAGTGAATGAGGGAAGGAGATAGAGAAGGAGGGAGGTAGACAGGGAGGTAGAGAGGGAGGTAGACAGGGAGGTAGAGAGGGAGGGAGGTAGAGAGGGAGGGAGGTAGAGAGGGAGGGAGGTAGAGAGGGGAGGGAGGTAGAGAGGGAGGTAGGGAGGTAGAGAGGGAGGGAGGGAGGTAGGGAGGGATGTAGGGAGGGAGGTAGAGAGGGAGGGAGGGATGTAGACGGAGGTAGAGAGGGAGGAGGGAGGTAGAGAGGGAGGTAGGAGGTAGAGAGGGAGGGAGGGAGATAGAGAGGGAGGGAGGGAGGTAGACGAGGGAGGTAGAGAGGGAGGGAGGGAGGTAGAGAGGGAGGGAGGGAGGGGTAGAGAGGGAGGGAGGGAGGTAGAGAGGGAGGGAGGGAGGTAGACAGGGAGGTAGAGAGGGAGGGAGGGAGGTAGAGAGGGAGGGAGGTAGAGAGGGAGGGAGGGAGGGTAGAGAGGGAGGGAGGTAGAGAGGGAGGGAGGGAGGGAGGTAGAGAGGGAGGTAGAGAGGGAATGGAAAAATGGAGAGATGCCTGAAGGAGGGATGGTTTCCACAGAGGTGGAAATGTGGACATAGAGTGAGTGATGGAAAAGTGACAGGCAGAAAGAGGCTGCCAGAGAGAGGGAACGAGTGACAGGGCTCGAGCGAGGAAGGACAGAATGAAGAGGTGGAGATGAGGGGTCTGACCCACCTTGCTGCTCCCGGTGCATTCTGGGTCGCAGGGAGGCATTTGGCTCTCAGGCCTAAGACGTCAGCAGAGCACAGTCCATCTGTCATCCATCCAATCTCTCCCTCTCTCCTCCTCCTCCTCTCCCTCCTCTCACTCATCTCCAGGAAATAAAATGATGTCACTTCCCCCAAGTGCCATACACCCCCAACAATAAAATCCCTCGAAGGATCTGACTCGACAAACAGCTCATTCAATCAAGCACCCCGGAGACTCTCCCCAATCTGACGTGTGTTAGCTTAGCATAGCGTTGTTAGCTTAGCATAGCGTGTTAGCTTAGCATAGCGTGTTAGCTTAGCATAGTCGCCATGTAGAGCCAATTGGCAGCAGTAGAAGCGGTATATCTAATTCATCCTGACATCATCCCTGTGATAAGTTAGCATAATGTACTAGCGTAATCAGGGCTTTAGACGTATTGTAATGTGGGCTAATGAGCATTAGCGTGCCTTGGGGGTGAGGTGGGGGAGGGTATGCATGATTGTGTTCTACAGGGTGACTACGATTCCTGTCTCTGTTTTGCCAGAACTCTGCAGCTATGAGAGAGAGAGAGAGAGGTGGGAGAGAGAGGGGAATGGGAGAGGAAGAGAGAGAGAATATGGTGGGGGTGGAGAGAGAGAGAGATATGGTGGGGGTAGGAGAGAGATAAAGAGAGCAGGGGGTAGGGGAGAGGGGGTCGGGTTGGGTTGGGAGAGACTAGCGAGAGAAAGGATGAAAGGAGCGAGTGAGGGAGAGAGAGAGTGAGAGAGAACGAGAGAGAGTGTGAAGGAGGCATAGGGGGAGTGAGAGATGGCGCGGGAAGAGGAAGACAGAAAGAGACAGAAAGCATAGCAAACAAGAAGGACAAAGAGACTCAGAAAGCATCCTCTTAAAAGGGATTCTTTTTAGTGTCATACATCCACATTGCATTTTCTAACAAGAGCGTTTTCCTGTAATGACGTTTCGGAGAAACAGAGAGCAAGGCAGGGAGATGGAGAGATAGGGGGGCGAGCGAGCGTCGTCAGTTAAAAAGCAGAGTTAAAGGTTACAGACGGAGAGATAATCAAAAGTGTTCCTTGTGTGAATGTTGGGATGGTTGTTTGGTCTGTCTCTGCTCTCACGCCATCACTGCCGAGGAGACACAGGACGAGATATCAGAAACACATGGTTAAGCTGATGAACACAAATACACACACACACACACTCTCACTGGAACACAACAGCCCTTAGACGCGTCTATGGGCTGTTTGTGCCATGTGTGTGTGTGTGTGTGTGTGTATTTGTGTGTGCATCAGCTTAACCATGTGTTTCTGAGATCTCGTCCTGTGTCTCCTCGGCAGCGATGGGCGTGAGAGCAGAGACAGACACAAACAACCATCCCAACATTTCACAAGGAACACTTTTGATTATCTCTCCGTCTGTAACCTTTAACTCTGCTTTTTAACTGACAGACGCTCGCTCGCCCCCTATCTCTCCATCTCCCTGCCTTGCTCTCTGTTTCTCCGAAACGTCATTACAGGAAAACGCTCTTTGTTGAGAAAATGCAATGTGGATGTAATGACACTAAAAAGATCCCTTTTAAGAGATGCTTTCTGAGTCTCTTTGTCCTTCTGTTTGCTATGCTTCTGTCTCTTTCTGTCTTCCTCTTCCCGCGCCATCTCTCACTCCCCCTATGCCTCCCTTCACACTCTCTCTCGTTCTCTCTCACTCTCTCTCTCCCTCACTCGCTCCTTTCAATCCTTTCTCTCGCTAGTCTCTCCCAACCCAACCCGAACCCCCCTCTCCCCTACCCCCTGCCTCTCTTTATCTCTCTCCTACCCCCACCATATCTCTCTCTCCCACCCCCACCATATCTCTCTCTCTCTCTCCCATTTCCCCTCTCTCTCCCACCTCTCTCTCTCTCTCTCATAGCTGCAGAGTTCTGGCAAACAGAGACAGGATCTTAGTCACCCTGTAGAACACATCATGCATCCTCCCCCACCTCACCCCCAAGGCACGCTAATGCTCATTAGCCCACATTACATACGTCTAAGCCTGATTACGCTAGTACATTATGCTAACTTATCAACAGGGATGATGTCAGGATGAATTAGATATACCGCTTCTACTGCTGCCAATGGCTCTACATGGCGACTATGCTAAGCTAACACGCTATGCTAAGCTAACACGCTATGCTAAGCTAACACGCTATGCTAAGCTAACACACGTCAGATTGGGGAGAGTCTCCGGGGTGCTTGATTGGAATGAGCTGTTGTCGAGTCAGATCCTTCGAGGGATTTTATTGTTGGGGGTGTATGGCACTTGGGGGAAGTGACATCATTTTATTTCTGGAGATGAGTGAGAGGAAGGGAGAGAGGAGGAGGAGGAGAGAGGGAGAGATGGATGGATGACAGATGACTGTGCTCTGCTGACGTCTTAGGCCCTGAGAGCCAAATGCCTCCCTGCGACCCAGAATGCACCGGGAGCAGCAAGGTGGGTCAGACCCCTCATCTCCACCTCTTCATTCTGTCCTTCCTCGCTCGGCCCTGTCACTCGTTCCCTCTCTCTGGCAGCCTCTTTCTGCCTGTCACTTTTCCATCACTCACTCTATGTCCACATTTCCACCTCTGTGGAAACCATCCCTCCTTCAGGACATCTTCTCCATTTTTTCCATTCCCTCTCTACCTCCCTCTCTACCTCCCTCCCTCCCTCCCTCTCTACCTCCCTCCCTCTCTACCTCCCTCCCCTCCCTCTCTACCTCCCTCCCTCTCTACCCTCCCTCTCCACTCCCTCTCTTACCTCCCTGTCTACCTCCCTCCCTCCCTCTCATACCTCCCTCCCTCCCTCTCTACCTCCCTCCCCCCTCTCTACCTCCCTCCCTCCCTCTCTACCTCCCTTCTACCTCCCTCCCTCCCTCTCTCCTCCCTCCCTCCCTCTCTCCCTCCCTCCTCCCTCTCCTCCTCCCTCCCTCTCTACCTCCCTCTCCTCTCCTCCCTCCCTCTCTCTCCTCCCTCCCTCCTCCCTCTCTCCTCCCTCCCTCCCTCTCTCCTCCCTACCTCCCTCTCTACCTCCCTCCCTCCCTCTCTCCCTCCCTCCCTCTCTACCTCCCTCCCTCTCCTCCCTCCCTCTCTCCTCCCCTCCTCCCTCCTCTCCTCCCTGTCTACCTCCCTCCTTCTCTATCTCCTTCCCTCATTCACTCTTACTTTCCATATTTCTCTCTCTCACTCTCTCTCCTTCCCTCCTTTTCCCTCATTACCTCTCACTCTCTCCTTCCCCCTCCTCCTCTCTCTTCGCCACACTGTCGGAGCTACAGATGGAAGCATCTTTACATCGACACTCATTAAATCTTTAAGAGGCCCACAATCCTTAACAAGACTGAAGCCACACACACACATGCACACACAGACACACATACCATTTGGAATACACACACACACACACACCCCTTCACAAATGAAAAATAGTAGACCCTCCCTCCAACCTGCAGTTTCTAAAGCCATGAGGGACGAACAAAGGTTGGGTCAGCTCATCCCAGGAAGGCATGGGGGAGGGTGGGGGGTTAAAGAGAAAGGTTGCCATGAATAGTGCATGAGCAGGTTTGGGGCTAGAGGTTGCCATGGTGACGACATATCAAGGAAGGATCTCCAACCGGGTTGGTTTTGATGTAGTCTTATGACGGAGTATTCAGATGGAGAATTCTGATGTGGTGTTCCGGCGGAGCGTTCTGGCGGAGCGTTTGTGAGCGGGGGGGGTTCAGAGGAGCGTCGGGTGGTAGGGCAAGCAGGTGGAGGGGCTGCAATCTGACCGAGTTCTATGCACAGCACCACCTCGCTTCACCTCCTAACCTCCTCACCAGGAACAAGACCAGAGGTCTCGGACTGTCCATCCTCCCCCTCGGTGGGGCGAGGAGAGCAGGTCCGGAGTCTAGCGGGGGGTGAGAGAGCGCTCCAGAGCTCCAGCGTGCTAACGAGTCCTCCCTCTAACCCCAACTAGCAGCTCCGTGTTCAGCAAGGCTTCGAGGGCTCCTTTCAAAGGGCAGGAACGGCATCACCGGCTCTCCCAGCCAGCGAATAATGACACGGTGGCAATGCGCGCCCGTGTCCCTCTGTCACTTACTCTGTCATTAGCGGAACAGGCTTGGTCTCACGGCCGCCCACAGGAAGCAGGCTTAACCACAGAGGAGCAGGGCCTGGGCCACACCGGGCAGAGCGAGGTTCAGACAGGGGGTGAAGAGGAAAGAACACACCTGCCTGCTTTGCTCTGGTGTTAACAGGGTTCCAGTTTTTAAGGGTTGGGGTTGGAGCCGGGGGTTGTCTCCGGACCTGCTGTAGACAGGCGGTTTACGTAAGTAAGGCCTTGGCTGCGTGGGGAGTGTGGGGGACTTGGTAATTATCTGTGATTGTATCAAGAGACAGCTGAACTTCCCCCCTCTGCCTTCACATACTGTACTGTCGAGGAGGAGGAGAGGAGCACACTGCCAGCACTCTGCTGTCCCCACTGGCGCCAGGGCCTTCCCCCCACCTCTCTCCTTCTGCCTCTTTTTCTCACTCTGTCTTTCTTTATGACTCTCTGTCTCTATCTCTCTCTTTCTTGTCTCTCTCTTTCTCTATCTCTCTCTTTCTCTATCTCTCTCTTTCTCTGTCTCTCCCTTTCTCTATCTCTCTTTTCTCTACTCTCCCTGTGACTCTATCTATCTCTCTCTTTAACTGATTCTCTCTCTCTCTCTGTGTGACTCTCGCTCCATCTCTCTCTCTCTCTCTCTCTCCCTCTCTCTCACACATTCCTTCATTATTCATCTTCACACCGTCGCTCTCTCTCTCTCCTCACCGAGCGACTCCTCCGATACACACACGCATTTCAATAATTTAGACATCTTTCACCGCCGCCGCCTAAAAATAGTCTGATCAACATTGCCATTACACTCACAGTGCATCGCAACCAACAACGACAGCCCCTCCAGCCTCCAGCCTGCTCCTCACGCTGGCTCTGGAGCCAGTACAGGACGCCGTGTTTTCTCATTTACGACTCCTGTTGGTGACTGCGTGATGCAATAGAGGTGTGACAGCATTTCCCAGGGGGCCGCATGCTGCATGATGATACACCTGTGTTATTAATAAGGTGCTACTTCCTGTTTTGCTACCGTCCCCCTGGGAGGTGGTGGGGAACATACGGTCACAGCAGGCTTGTCCCTCATCCGTAGGCCGGCTCTACTAACACTGCACCATTACATTTACATTTAGTCATTTAGCCCTAGCCTTTAGACGCTCTTATCCAGAGCGACTTACAGTAAGTACAGGGACATTCCCCCCGAGGCAAGTAGGGTGAAGTGCCTTACCCAAGGACACAACGTCATTTGACACGGCCGGGAATCGAACCAGCGACCTTCTGGTTACTAGCCCGACTCCCTCACCGCTCAGCCACCTGACTCCAGCAGCACTCGCTACAGGATGGATGCCACGATGAAGGGACCAGGACGGAATCCAGTTCATCTATTCCAGAACAGCCATGCTTGGAGAAACACAACGGTCTACCTCTGAATACAGCCAATAGCATAACACCTCGGTGACATCATAGTGACACGTCGCAATGACATAATAGCGACACATCACAGTGACATCAGAGACACTTCAGGGAACATTACACCCCGGAGAACGTCAGAGATTCTTCACTTGTTTTTCCCCTCCGTGAAACCGCATTTCCCAGAGCGATCTTGGTGTTGATACAAAACCAAACAGAGATATCAAAGATATCAAACTCAAATGGAGAGTCAGCCCTTCTCCGGTATTGAGCTGGCCTCTGTTGGTGCTGGGAGGGGTGGGTTCAGGAGCACCAGGGCTGGCCTCTGTTGGTGCTGGGAGGGGTGGGTTCAGGAGCACCAGGGCTGGCCTCTGTTGGTGCTGGGAGGGGTGTGTTCAGGAGCACCAGGGCTGGCCTCGTGGAGCTGGCCTCAGCCGTGGTCTAACAACCCTGTCCACTGGCTGTGTGTCTGCGTGTGTGTGTGTGTGTGGTGTGCGTGTGTCTATCTGGAGTGTATGTGTGTTTCTGAGAGAGTGTGGGAGAGTGTGTCTGCATGCTGAGCGTGTGTGTGGTGTGCGTGTGTCTATCTGTGTGTGTTTGTGTGTGTGTGTGGCAGCTTAACGATAGGAGTTGTGCTGCTTGGAGTTTGAGAGTTAAGTCATATATTTCCTGACTTCTCTCATTAAAACGTAATCAACCCAAGGTTAGAGTGAACAACACTTCCACGGAAGCTTTGCTGCTCGTGACTCAGGGCAGGTAATGTGCCCCTTGTTATTGGGATTATTACACCACTACAACATCTACAATTTACCATAGAACCATTCATAGACATGTATATTGTCTATTGCATCCATATACCCATTGCTGTTTGTGTAGCTTGATTCTATATTTTTGGAATGTGTGTTTCTACTTGCGTGTGTGTGTGTGTGTGTGTGTGTGTGTGTGTGTGTGTGTGTGTGTGTGTGTGTGTGTGTGTGTGTGTGTGTGGATGTGTGTGGATGTGTGTGTGTGTGTGTGTGTGTGTGTGTGTGGATGTGTGTGGATGTGTGTCTGTGTGCCTCAGGTGAAAAATCCTCTCCCTGAGGCCACACTTCTATATCATATCTCATCTTCTGCAGGAGGACCAGTGAGAGCTGGTGTGACCAATCTCACACCCCCTCAGGAAGCCTGGGCAAATCTCTGTCTCTGTGTGTGTGTGAGAGGGAGATAGAGAGAGGGGGTGTGTGTGTGTCCGACTCCTACGTGTGTTAGCTGTCTGGTTTGCGTGTGTCTCTGTGTGTGTAGGTGTATGTATGTATGTATGTATGTATGTATGTATGTGTGTGTGTGTGTGGTTGTGTGTGTGTGTGTGTGAGTGAGTGAGTCAGACGTGTCTACCCATGTCCACAGACTCATGTTAGTGCTGGGCGCTGACCTCAAGGCTGTCACAGTCCTGGCGTGCTCACACAACCTACCTGACGTGAAAGGTTCAAGTTTTACCAAAGGACCAAAAAAACAACTCTTGCTGAACCTAATGGATTTTTATGCAGCATCGAGAGGATTTGTAAAACAGTCAAAGCATGATGTGCTTTGACAAGCGGATAAAGTACAAGAGTGTTAGACCGTCAAGATGAGAACAATCGAGACAGCAAGACGTTGATGGCAATTAACCAGCGATGAAACGGCCAGCAAACACCGTGAAGAAGCATTTACATAATTGCACGATTATGTACGATCAAAAAAGAGATGCCGCTGCACCTGGAAACCTGATCAAATGTCACCGCGCGACACGGTTTTAAACATCCCTTAAGAGTTAGGAAGATTTCACCGGTCAACTCAACTCAAGAACGACCGTAACCATGACATGCTGTGGACCCTGTGAAGCCAATCAGTGCAGACACAGCTAGCTAGCTAGCTGTTGCTGTTGTGAATGTAAAAGCTGGAAGGAGTGAGGAACAAGGAGTGAGGAACAAGGAGTGAGGAACAAGGAGTGAGGAACAAGGAGTGAGGAACAAGGAGTGAGGAACGGTGTGGTTCTGTGCTGGGGGGCCGTGGAGTGGTGGAGTGCACTTCCCTCCAACCTCCTGGTGTCCACACGCTTTAACCCAGACAGCTCTGTCTACCCCCCAGACAGCTCTATCTACCCCCCAGACAGCTCTGTCTACCCCCCAGACAGCTCTGTCTACCCCCCAGACAGCTCTATCTACCCCCCAGCCCCCTAAACTGCTGGAGGAGTCTGTTTAAGCTTCACCCCCAGGCAGACACACCCCAAGGGCCAGGGCAGAGAGAGGAAGACAGAGAGGGAGGGAGGGAGGGAGGGAGGGAGAGAGGGAGGGAGGGAGGGAGGGAGGGAGGGAGGGAGGGAGGGAGGGAGGGAGGGAGGGAGGGGGGGGGAGGGAGGGAGGTGATTAAAGGAGGTCGGGGGTGTTTTGGAATGGGAGAGAGCGGATGGGAATTTCAATTCAGGTCAATTGAAAGGCTATTTTAATAAGGAAAGTTTTTTGGGGGGGAACTTACAAAGCTGGCAAAATAACAATGTTACTGTCCCTCGTTGTTGCACTGTTAGACATTTTACTTCCCTTCTCTCTCTCTGTCCCTGAGTCACACACACACACTCCTGTACACCTGTTTACACACACACACACACATCCACACACATCTACATAATGACTCACACAACTACACACGCACCCCTATAGAAACAAACACCCACACACACCTTCACATACAAACACCTACACACACATGCACACACACCCACACACACCTACGCACACACAAACACCTACACGCACATACACACAAACACACCTACACACACATAATACTCACACACACCCCTATAGAAACACACACAAACACCTCAACACACACTGCTTACACACTGCTGGGGTTTCCCTCAGGTCAGCTCATTATTCCAGAACCTGCAGACGCATGTTCCTGCTCCGCCCTCCCCGACCACAACCTCAGGGACCGCAACTAATTGAAGGGAATTAAACCTGTGTGTACTGTGTCCCAGGATCCACACACACACACACACACACACACATAGACACATACACACATCAACACTTCAATCACACACCTACAGTAACAGACTGTCATGGTAGATTTGGGGTTCCGTGTAGGAGTGTGGATGAGTGTGTGTGTGAGCCTGCGTGTGTGTGTCTGTGAGAGCGTGTGTGTGTGTGTGTGTGTGTGTGTGTGTGTGGTGTGTGTGTGTGTGTGTGTGAGGAAGGCGGGGGCTGACAGTGCTGGCAGGGAGAGACAGCTGGAAACAGATCACTGCTGTGGGACACGGTGGGATTCCTCATGGTTAATGTAGTTCACATGTGGAGGGGAGGTGGGGGCCACTCTTATACTGGACCCCTTGTTTTGGTCATTCTACTGTGCGAGTGTGTGTGTGCATCTGATTTATTGTACACATACGACTGCATGTTGAGCTCACTCACATGAAACATTGGGTGTCTAGTGTGTGGTGTGTGTGTGTGTGTGTGTGTGTGTGTGTGTGTGTGTGTGTGTGTGTGTGTGTGTGTGTGTGTGGGTGAGTCATCTTTAAAACATTGGAAGGATGTGTGAGACAAACTCAGTTAGACCGTGACACTACGCAGTGTGTGTGTACATGTGTGTGTACGTGTGTGTGTATGTGTACGTGTGTGTGTGTGTATGTGTGTGTGTTCAGCTCATCACAGACTACAGGACTGACTGTCACCTTCCAGCGACACCTGGATCTCTACTTTTAGTCTCAGCTAGCCACTCTACCGCAGTACACACACCTCACACACACACACACACTTTCTACACTGTGACGTACACTCACACACACCCCTCCGCGCGCAATCTGTACACACATCACTTACACACACTCTTAACCTGGGATGGAGGGCTCTAAATAAACATTCTGCCACATAAAAAAGAGTGTTGGAACTCTCTTCCAGCTGCCTGCCTTCTCTTGAGCTCGGCGTCAACGCTCGCTCTCATTATGCTAATGTGCTGTACGCCAGGTTCTCTGGAGTCGCGTGGATGCGCCCCGCATACAAAACAGCCTCCATTTGTTCCCTTTCACCAAGACACTCCAAGGTATATCATTAAGAGAGAGAGAGAGTGAGAGAAGAGAGATAGAGAGAGAGAGAGAGAGGAGAGAGAGATAGAGAGGAGAGAGAGAGAGAGAGAGAGAGAGAGAGAGGAGAGAGAGAGAGAGAGAGAGAGAGAGAGAGAGAGAGAGAGAGAGAAAGAGAGAGATAAAACAACAACTATACTATACCCCAGCTGCAAAAGAAAACACACACCACCCACTCTCATCAGTTATGTCCATCACAACATCCTCTCCCTCTCTCTCCCTCCCCCTCTCTCTCTCTCTCTCTCTCTCTCTCTCTCTCTCTCTCTCATCTACTTCCTTGTGATAGGAAGCCTTTTGGCACCATGAAACTCATTAAAAGTGGCAGCGGAGTAGGAGAAACAGTGTGAGCATGCAGGGAACTTTGGTGCCGCTGCTGTTCTGAGAGGAGGAGCTGCTCTCAGGCTCCTCCTCAGCCCCGTCACGTTCAGACTGGGGGGCCCCGGGGGGAGGGGGGCCCCGGGGGGGCGGCGCGCAGGCCTGAACGACGCGGGCTCGATGGCGTGGGGAGATAATGGAGCCCACCCTCTGTGATTACGTGGTGTGTGTGTGTGCGGTTATTTAGAGGTATGTGTGTGTGTGTTTACCGTACGTGCGTGTGTGTGGGGGGCACTGTATCTGTGTGTGGTGTAGTGTGGTGTAGCGTGTGTGGTCTCCTCAAGAGTCTTGTAATTCCTGTCACTTCCCGTCCCCAGAGGACAGGCTCCACGAGGGCAGCAGGGCTACATGACACAGCTAACAGGCTCCACGAGGGCAGCAGGGCTACATGACACAGCTAACAGGCTCCACGAGGGCAGCAGGGCTACATGACACAGCTAACAGGCTCCACGAGGGCAGCAGGGCTACATGACACAGCTAACAGGCTCCACAAGGGCAGCAGGGCTACATGACACAGCTAACAGGCTCCACGAGGGCAGCAGGGCTACATGACACAGCTAACAGGCTCCACGAGGGCAGCAGGGCTACATGACACAGCTAACAGGCTCCACGAGGGCAGCAGGGCTACATGACACAGCTAACAGGCTCCACGAGGGCAGCAGGGCTACATGACACAGCTAACAGGCTCCACGAGGGCAGCAGGGCTACATGACACAGCTAACAGGCTCCACAAGGGCAGCAGGGCTACATGACACAGCTAACAGGCTCCACGAGGGCAGCAGGGCTACATGACACAGCTAACACTGAGCTCGACATGTGTCTCTTAACCACGTGCTGGACAACTGGCTGCACATTTGACCACCACCTCAACCACTGACAAGGGCTGCGGTGGCCTGAAGACATGCCTGACACCTTAAACAAACCACACACGCCCATGCACACGTACTAACGCCTTCACAAACTCACTAACCCACCACTCTGACCTGCACAGTAGCACCTACCGTACTTTAAACAGAAGCTGGATGATACACACACACACACATACACACACACGCGGTGGAAGAATAAGCTAGACAAGTGATTGTGATTAACTTAAGCACATAGGAAATCCATGATTTCCCTGAACACACACACACACACACACACACACACACACACGGTCAGTAGCCTGTGGCTGGGCAGGAAACCCTGACCGTCTCACTTCACTGGGGAAACATAAACGTCCTCCCACTACTCTGGTAGGGGGTCTCCCCAGACCCCCAGCCCCCCTCACATCACCACCCGGCCCCCCTGCCATCACCCCCCAGCCCCCCTCCCATCACCCTCCAGCCCCCCTCCCATCACCCCCCAACCCCCCTCCCATCACCCCCCAACCCCCCTCCCATCACCCCCCAGCCACCCTCCCCCCCAAAGCAGGCCAGGCTGTCTGCACCTGGGGGATAGGGGAGAGATTTACAGTTTCCTGCATTCTGCATCCTCGTCCTGTCCATCACCGACACACTGAAGAGGACTAGGAGACGCTTTGAATACAACATGGCTGTCTGACCTTAGTCTGGCAGTTTGCTGGCCACTTGCAAACACACACCGATTTAGAAGAATACACGCAGTCAGGGCCAACCCATGCTGGCCAGGTGTTTGTGTGTGTGTGTGTGTATGTGTGTGGGTATATCTGTGTGTGTGTGTGTTTGTGTGTGTGGGGGTATATCTGTGTGTGTGTTTGTGTGTGTGTGTCCTTCAGCTGTAGGTTTGGACTCAGGGTAAACACCGCACAGACCGAAGAAAAACAGCAGTGTCTCACACACAATTCCAAATCTTTGAATAATGTAAGACCATCCAACATGGCCGTTACAATGGAGGGCATATCTGTAGTGAGGGCATCATAAACAGACGAGGAATAAAATGCATCATTAAGTTCCATCTTCTATAGAGAAAACAGTGGCTGAGGAAAGCCGTACTTTAATGGCAAAATAACAGAATGGGATGTTATTCCAAATCACACATTCAAACACGAAGGGAGTGAAGCGTTTCCAGACAGTTGTAATTTTTTGACATCGCAGCCAGAAAATTAAATTAGCCAAACCTGGCCATCACTTCCGCCCCTTAAGTTTAACAATGAGTCATTTTAATGAAATAACTCACCACGCTAATACGAGTGAATGAATGACACGCCAATTCAATGGGACTCAACAGCTCCCGCTGAACACAGTCGGCTAATTTACGGCCACATTAGTTGTTTCACGCATTAATTGGGATGAGGAGGAACAGAGAGGGGGAGGGGGGGGGGCTCTGTGTGACACAAACCACTGGCCCTGCTATTGGACCGCTGGGAACAGTACCAGGTCCAGTGAAAGGACAGTTCATTAATTAGGAGGAAGTCATTCCTTCCCCATCCCCTGGATTCCTCTCCCAACGACTCAGTTTCAAAGAGAACGAGCTGCGTTTCATCGCGGCCCCTTGTTCCCTCTGTGTGATCGTAATTCAGGAGGAAACAACAGATAAAACAAACCTCGGGTATCAGGAGGTCTAGCAGTCATGTTCCTAATGAGGCACAGAGTCTGTAGCCTGAAGCTTCTATTAAGTACCATGACCAAGCCATGATAACCTAGCCATGATAACCAAGCCATGATAACCTAGCCATGATAACCTAGCCATGATGACCTAACCATGAAAACCTAGCCAAGACCTAGCCATGATAACCTAGTCATGACAACCTAGCCAGGACCTAGCCATGATAACCTAGCCATGATAACCTAGCCAGAGCCTAGCCAGAACCTAGCCATGACACCCTAGCCATGATAACCTAGCCAAGGCCCAAGCCATGATGACCTAGCAATGCCCAAGCAGTTATAATTACATACGTGGTTCAGTGGGTCTTCTGATATTCTCTGCCGGCCATTCTTTTCATAGGTGGCCACACAGAACTCTGTGGTAAAGTAACTGTATCACAGTTGGAGTGGGAGTCAGATGGCTGAGTGGTTAGGGAGTCGGGCTAGTAATCTGAAGGTTGCCAGTTCGATTCCCAGCCGTGCCAAATGATGTTGTGTCCTTGGGCAAGGCACTTCACCCTACTTGCCTCGGAGGGAATGTCCCTGTACTTACTGTAAGTCGCTCTGGATAAGAGCGTCTGCTAAATGACTAAATGTAAATGTATCAACAGTGGGCCTTTATCACTAGCTGAAAGATCCTAACTGCAGTAGACTCAAGAGTCCGACATAAGGCATGTCCATGAAAGTGGACAGGATGTCTATTTTGAGTTGCGATATTTCAGATTTCAACTCCTAACCTCAGGTCCAGCTGTCACCAGATAGACACAACCCCTCATCTGGAGAAGCTTGCTGACCGCTGACTGGACTGCATCAGAGGACACGTCTGGACATGTCAGGCCAGGCGGAGCTGCCAGGGTCAACAGTTTAAACCGTAAAAACAAGAACAAAATGGTCCGCGCGGTCAGGAGCTGACAGGCTACGTGAGGTTCTCTTTTCTGCCCCTCGTCTACTCCCTGTCGCCGGGGGTGCGAACGTACGCTCGGTAGATCGATACGGGACACCTCGCACCTGAGCTCAGCCAGGCTGAGAGGAGTCTCATCAGGATCATGAACGCTTCACGCAGGAATGTCAAAAATGCCAGAGATTTGTTTCTCTAGCTCTCTAGAAAAATGCTACCCTTCAGTGTGATTGTGTGTGTGTGTGCCCGATGCTTGAGTAAGCAGATGCTGAGTCCACAGAACTACACAGGGAGTTCGCTTCTGGGGATGAGGTAGAGAGTACAGTTTTGCATTTTGACATATCCTGTATACTTTTGGAGGGCATCAAACTTTGCCCTGATAGTGTCAAGCCCCAAAAAAATAAACCAAAGTTTAAAGTCTTTTCAGGCAGAAGATTGTAGTTGGCTGTGCTTCTTGTTTATAGAAAGAACTGACAACGCACTGAGCTTAACGCTAATCTAGGAGACAAGTTTACAAAGTACCTTTGATATCTTGATATGAGACATTCTTGGTCGCCCCTCAAAAAAGATGAGGTAGATATTTTGCCTCTTTTGTGTGAAATCTACGACATAAAAAGATTTAATTAAGATAGGCTTCTAGTCATAATTAATTTTGCTTCTCTGAGTGAGGCGTATGTCAGGAACACAGGAAAACGTTTCGGTTGAATAAATTACAGCCATCCTGAGTGTCATTTTTTCCTTCACAGAAAGAGAGGGGGGTTGGCTCTAACTGGATGTAATCTTTCAAAGCCGAGAAAAAGTTTGGTGCATCTTTGAGTAGAGGAAGCGTTCAGAGGAAGTGTTAAGAGAGAGAAAGTGAGCCCACCGGCTCTTTCGTCGCTCGAACCCCCCCCCCCCTCAGTCCTAGATCAAATCACTTTTCAATTCAACCGTCTATTTATGGCTGCTGGTGCATAGAAGCCCCCCAGGGGGACATTCCCTGTGACAAACGCCAAATTGAAGGATTCACAGCCGGCGTGTTCATTACCGTGAGCAGAGGTGTGTGTGAGACAGCAACCAATGCGAAAGATGACCCACCATTACAGCTCTGGTATCACACTTGGCGTCTTTTGTGTCGTTGACCTATTTCGTACCGGTCGTACCGGAGAGTGATAGGTTGTACTAGGCAGCGATTCAACATCTCAGGTGGCATCTATATGGATGACTGAAATAACTGTTTTCCACTCCTGGTAAAAGTTCAGTTTGTCGTTCATTAGTCTAAAGTACTTATTTGTCTTACAGTTGCCTAAGTACACTGAAAATAGGGAGAGCAGAGTCGCATTCGTCAAACATAGCTTGTGTTGACCTCTCTCCTCTTGTCGGCTCCAACCTGTTGCCATGCTCTAAGCCACTAGAATCTGAGTCCCTGTCTTTGGGTGACTAGCACAGTCATAACAAGCGTCTTCATTATCTGAGGATAGCAGGCCATGATGTGGAATGAGCAGAGCTGCTGCTTTGAGCCTTTTAGAGGGAGACTAATTAAAGACTGCTTTGTGACTTTGTCACTTCTCAGGCTGGTGATTAGGATTCGTTTATTGGGTGGGATTTGGCGGCTAATTGTTAGTGGCCCGCCCTATAAATACAACGCAAATGCTTGCTCATGTGATGTAATGACACAGGAACTTCAGGGTTTGTTCAAAGTTTTTCTACAAAGTCCTTTAATCTCCAGGGAGAGGGGGAAGAAGGAGTGGGGGAGGACAGGTTCAGAGACAGCGGTGGTAAAAAAAAGAAAAACAACGAAAAAGCCAGTTTTCTAAAATATCGTCTATAATTTTTGCTGTAATTAATATATGTGTAGCCAAGCGCCCTTGCGGCAGAGGACGACTTCAGTGGATTGCCCCTGTTTCTCAGAACACTTCTTGACTAATAGCACTGCCGGAGACAGGCCCCACAGGATCGTCTCCTTCCCTCTCCCACCTCCCCCCGGCCGCCCTCATAAGAGAGGGGCTAGCCGTATTTGGGCCATCTCTAATTGGCCCACTAATCTCGCTGGTGCTAAATGACCCAGAGAAACTGCGTTCCCCCCCGAAGGCAGACTGGGATTGAAGATGGGAGACCACTGCCTCTCTCTCACTGTTTGCTTGCCACATAAAAAACCTTCCAAATACGCGGGGGGGGGGGGGGGGGGGGGAAGCCTATAGAACTATTGGAAATGTAATTAAGGTCGGGCACAGGCTTTGAACGGTTGACGAGTGCAGAAACAAACTGTGCCCGTCATACAGTCTGGACGTTCATACACGTGAAATGAGGGTAGCGGTCGATATGCAACAGTTCAGCGAGAACGCGGAGGGAGATGGCGTCTTTCCCTGACTGCCCGCTCTCGCAAATCCTCACGTAGAGTGCCTGGCTCTATGATTGCATTTGTTTTTAAAAACAACCTAATTGAGACCTTGTTTCCTTTGAGAGCGAGAATCTTTTATCAAAGCAATCTAGTCTGTCATTAACCGGGAATACATATCTGCTGCAGGACTGCGTGGGTCGTGATTGAGCCTTTGGTGCCTCACTTGAGGTGGGAACCGCGAGCGTGAATCTCAAACAGATGTCTTCCCACCTCAGGTGTTGAGGTGAGGTGGAGAGACGCTCCAATCAAGCTCAATTACGCCGCTCCGCAACCCGTGGGCACCATCCCACACTGACGACAGCCACTGCCGTGACTCACATTCATCATAAAGCCTTTGTAAACGTGCACATTTTTCAACAGCTACGTCTTTCCGCACAAACAAACGATTTATTTAAATAAATGAAAATGAGCGAGTTGAGCGACTGAGCAATTATGGAGAAGGATTCAGCGAGAAGCCAGGAGCTCTTTTTGGTCACAGCATCGCCAGTCAAGCTCTGATCATTATCCCTGCGTTGTTTTCCTGACTCCCAACCTTTAGCTTTGTGGCCCCTCACACTTGGAAGGCGTAGCTCCGCCCGCGGCATTAGCAGGAGCCCTCTCGCCTGCCTGTCAGCAGAGGAGAAGAGAGCCGGTGTAAACGCAGCTCTTCCTGTTGCTCTGATAAATATTCATGCCGCAGCCAGAAAACAGCTGTTTCCGTCCAATTAGAGAGTGCGGAGATCCGCCTTTCGCCAATAAACCATTGCTGTTTAATTAATGACTACCGGAGCTCGTCTGGAAACAACAGAAACAGGACGCTGAGGAGATTCATATCTGAGAAAGAATGATGATATCTCAACAATAAGACACCTGGAGATGACGAGGAGCTAGCCTACATCTGGAGATCAGTTTGAGGATGGTAGTTTCTGCTATTGGACAGGTAGGGACAGTGGCGAAAATCTGCTATCAATTTTGGGGGGGACAATTATATGACATTTTCTCAAGAGCAATTCCTGAGGGGGACACCAAAAATACTGCTGTAACACACAGCCTACATTGTAATATGTTAAATGTATATTATTAACATTATTGACATTTCCTTATGTTTACAGTGATTTATTGGGGGGGACAAATATTTTTTTTCTCAGGATGGGGGATTTCCGCCTATGGCGGAGGGATAAGACAACTTCTGCTATTGGACAAGTAGGGATAGGACAACTTCTGCTATTGGACAAGTAGGGATAGGACAACTTCTGCTATTGGACAGCTAGTGAGATGACTAGCAGCAGTAGCATTAGCTGTACGTACGAGTTAAACTGAACTAAAGCAGACAAATCAAGCCATCAAAGACCCGATACATCAAAGTGCTGATCTGACCACGGGTCACCTATGCTAAGTTGCTGAAAAGCCGGGCCAAGCAGTAAGCCAACCAGGAAGTGAGCCCGCTTCAAAGACAGCACCTCTCATGTCATTCTTGGTGGGAGCCAAAACGCTTCGGTCAGAAGGAGAACCCTCGCGGGACTTACCGTCAGGAGGCTGGGCCGGAGTGAAGTGAACGGGCTTGTCTGGAAGAGATAAAAAAAAGAGAGAGAGGGAGAAAAAAAGAAAATGGGTTTTAGTTTTAGAGGATGATTCAGGTAGTTCCCAGGGGTGAGGCCCCGGTAATTGAGTTTCTCCAAAAAACGAAGAGAGAAAGCACTCTCTCTTTCTCTCACTCTGTGTCTCTCTCTCTCTCGGCTTATCTAGAAGGTTCTAATACAGTGCCTGAGCCTCAGAGAGATACAGAGAAGCTAATCAACCCTAACACATTTCATCACAGTGGTATCGTCAAAAAAAGGAATTGGCATCTAATTGTCTTTTCCCGAAACACACACCTTTGAAATCGTGTGTAATTTGTGAATAAGAAGGTCTAGATATGTATGTAAAGCTGTCATTCGTTTTCATATTATCAGTCAGTAAAGTGTTGAAGGATTTTTTTTCCTGGCAAATTGTAAAGAATCCACTTATTTCTCTCGTCTCGTAAATATGACATCATCGAGCTATCGAGCGGTCATTGGTTAGCCGAGGCTTTACATAAAGTGCCTGGCGGAAGCACAGTGTGGTGGGGATGCATGCGACCCCATGCCTCCAGAGTGAAACCCATTCTGTGATGTGCTGAGTCCTGTCGCCTGAGGCCGCAGAAAATAATGAGCTTCAATTAGCTGGTGTGTGAGTGGAACACCAAACACCAACAGGCCTCTCTACATGGTGACACACTCCATCAAAGGGGAGGGAGGGGGGTGGGGGGTTCGCAGGCTAACACTATCTGCACTTGAACTCTGCTCTCTTCAAAACAGAGCAGAACCCCTGTTGTCAGAACAGCAAGATTGGCAACACAGCTAATACACACATACATGTATAGTACACGCTCACACACACTCACACATACCGTATAGTACACACACACACACGGACACACTCACACATACCGTATAGTACACACTCACACAAGGACACACTCACACATACCGTATAGTACACACACACACACGGACACACTCACACATACCGTATAGTACACACTCACACAAGGACACACTCACACATACCGTATAATACACGCTCACACACACGTACACTTTTTGAAAGTGCGGGCGCGGATAATGAAGAAGATAAAACACATCACATCAATTACCCTGCTAACTCATCTCCTGCTGGTGTTCACACCAGAGAGCCCGAGCCTGAGGAGGATCTCAGGATTCCTGCTCGCCTCCCAGAGAAGGGTGCTACAGCGCAGTTTAAATTTAGGCTCACTTAAAATTGCTTGTCAACAGCAGGGCTTGTGGGAACAAGAATGAGAGGATGGGGAAGGGAGGGGAGGGGAGGGAGGGAGGGGAGAGAGGGAGGTGAGGAGAGGAGCGCCAGCGTTTGAGTTGAGGTGAATAATGAAGTGTCTACTGAGCCGGGTTCGGAGTCAATCATGACAGTAACAGATTTCCATCCCCGGGATTTGAAAATCAACATGCATAACAAAAGCAAGGCATGGATATAGCACTTTCTCTCTGTCTCTGTCTCTCTCTCTCTCTCTGTCTTTCTAACTGTCTCTCTCTTTTTCTCTCTCAGTCTCTGACTAGAGAGAGGATGCACACACAAACACAGAATGTACACACACAAATACACACATACAGATGTATGGCTTAATGCATACAACTACACAGTCTTTCCCCTCTGCCTCACACACACAGTCAAACACACACCCCCTCATGTCACTTATGGTGTTTTTGGAACACGCGACAGCAAGTGCAGAGAAGGAACAGACAGGTTTGACAAAATGATTTCATCCCTTTTTCGTAATGAAAGGGCAAGCAAGATAAAGTCTCCCTCATATTCATATCTCCCTTCCATCTCCCTATCAGTGCGTGTGTGTGTGTGTGTGTGTGTGTGTGTGTATGTGTGTGTGTGTGTGTGTGTGTGTATGTGTGTGTGTGTGTGAATGTCACATAATGGTAATTATTCATGGTATATCTACAATGGATCAATATGTGTCTGGAACTGACTAATACAACTGTGTGTGTGACTGTGTGTGTGTGTGTGTGTGTGAGAAAGAGAGAGAAATAGAGACACACACTTTCCCATGGGCAACTTGTAGGCAAGTGGTCTACAAGTAAGTGTGGCCACACTTCACCACAGCCAATGAGAATGGAGACAGCTGACCTGAGATCTGTGTCCCTTCTCATCTAGTCTGCTTTCCAGCCAATGAGAATGGAGACAGCTGACCTGAGATCTGTGTCCCTTCTCATCTTGTCTGCTTTCCATCCCCACACAGAAACCTCTCCATGTTAATGGTGCACTTCTCACTTAATCATTGTTTCTCTCTCCCTCTGTCTCTCCCTCTGTCTCCCTCTGTCTCTCTCTCCCTCTGTCTCTCTCTCCCTCTGTCTCTCTGTCTCTCCCTCTGTCTCTCCCTCTGTCTCTCTTTGTGTCTCTCCCTCTGTCTCTCCCTCTGTCTCTCCCTCTGTCTCTCCCTCTGTCTCTCTGTCTCTCCCTCTGTCTCCCTCTGTCTCCCTCTGTCTCTCCCTCTGTCTCTCCCTCTGTCTCTCCCTCTGTCTCTCTCTGTCTCTCCCTCTGTCTCTCCCCCTGTCTCTCCCTCTGTCTCTCCCTCTGTCTCTCTCTGTTTCTCCCTCTGTCTCTCCCTCTGTCTCTCCTGTCTCTCCCTCTGTCTCTCCTCTGTCTCTCCCTCTGTCTCTCCCTCTGTCTCTCCCTCTGTCTCTCCCTCTGTCTCTCCCTCTGTCTCTCTCTGTCTCTCTCTCTGTCTCTCCCTCTGTCTCTCTGTCTCTCCCTGTGTGTCTGTGTATCCTACTCCTTGCCTCCCTGCAGTTTGAGAGGTGGAGATGGAACTCTAACTGAGTTTGTATTTAAATCTAATGGAATCTGTCTGGATTAAATTGATTCTGAAACACGGCAGGATTATAAATGAACTTCACTCCAGAATGCCCCCGTTGATGAGACGGAGGGAGGAGAAGAAAGAAGGAGGGGGGGGGGAGAGAGAGAGAGAGAGAGAGAAGGAGAGAGAGAAGGGGGAGGCAGACACCGTTTTTAAAATTCCAAAGAGGTGCCTTTTGGTTCTTTTAATCAAGATCTAATGCGGCTGCATCCTCAGCCTCCAGGGACAGGCCGTGGACGTGATCGAAAAGCCTCCGTCTGATAACGGCTGACGGGGGGAGGAGGGGGACGGGGGGGGCTGGGGGACGGCGAGGAGCCAAACCAGACAGGAGGACGCAGAGGCAGAGTCACACTGAGGGAGACGCACGCACGGCCTCTCTGAGACCCCACCATCCCTGTGTGAACTCACAGCCTCTCTGAGACCCCACCATCCCTGTGTGAACTCACAGCCTCTCTCTGAGACCCCACCATCCCTGTGTGAACTCACAGCCTCTCTGAGACCCCACCATCCCTGAGTGAACTCACAGCCTCTCTCTGAGACCCCACCATCCCTGTGTGAACTCACAGCCTCTCTCTGAGACCCCACCATCCCTGTGTGAACTCACAGCCTCTCTCTGAGACCCCACCATCCCTGTGTGAACTCACAGCCTCTCTGAGACCCCACCATCCCTGAGTGAACTCACAGCCTCTCTGAGACCCCACCATCCCTGTGTGAACTCACAGCCTCTCCGAGACCCCACCATCCCTGTGTGAACTCACGCGCTGGCGTTTTCAGACGGAGTTGACCGTTGGTACACGGCTGATCCTTTTTAGCCGTGTTTCACACAGCCCTCGTGCGGTGATTGCACAAGGTGAACAGCAGCCTTGTGCAACCAGAGGTAGCTAAGTAAGTCATTGTGTTTTGAGTGGTATTTCGCTTTTAGTCTCAGACGGCATGGTATTCTGGTACTAAAGTAATAACCTTCATTAGCCAATCACTGCACTGAATACTGTAGAGCCGGTGTAGGCAAAGGTTTTGTGCTAGAAATCTTTGAACACTCACACAGGTGTGGGTGAATGGGAAGCTGTCTGAGGTAAAACAGAACATGCCAAGCCTCATTAGAGTTCTCAGCACTCAAACTATATTTCACAGATTCAACTGTAACTATGCCAACCTTGCCCCAAAACAATGAATTAAAAAAGTATATCCGGTTCACAGCAACTTTTGAAAGGAGGAGCAGATCATTCTTTGGCGCGTCTAACCCCAATAGTAGCTGTGAAATGCCACGTCAACTGTGTCTCACTTTTCAAAGGTCGTCGGAGGCCCTACATGGTGACGGGCTCCGGTGAGACCTAAGGACGGAGCAGCGACCATATGGAGCACATCAGGTTCTTTTCAATTTAGGCCGATAACTGCTCCGAGTGGGGACACTCTCCAAGCTGGTGCAGACCCCGTCCAACGGCATTTAATCGGGCCGTTTTTTTTCTCTCAGTTCAAAGTAAATGCCAAGGCTTTGGGGGAGGGGGGGGGGGGGAGGGGGTAGCAGGCTGGCAGGGCCCTGAGAGAAGGGCTGAACTGATCTGCTGAGATGTGTCCTCTCCTCAACCACGCTGGCCTTTAGGATCACACAGGCCTGGGTCGAGAGGGACAGCGGCTGGGACACTTCTTCAACGAGTCACTGAGGTCATTTAACCAGCCGTTTTAGACACACGGGTATCCTCAATTTTCTCCTAAATTCGACGAGGTTTTTCACAGGAAACGACGAAAAGTACCGAGCACAAAGCCACGCGTGGTCGTACACGCTGTGATCACTACAGCAAACAGGAGGACGCAAAACCACACCTACGATCTGCCTACCCACACAAACACACACACCTACGATCTGCCTACCCACACAAACACACACCTACGATCTGCCTACCCACACACCCACACACACCTACGATCTGCCTACCCACACACCCACACACACCTACGATCTGCCTACCCACACAAACACACACACCTACGATCTGCCTACCCACACAAACACACACACCTACGATCTGCCTACCCACACAAACACACACACCTACGATCTGCCTACCCACACAAACACACACACCTATGATCTGCCTACCCACACACCCACACACACCTACGATCTGCCTACCCACACACCCACACACACCTACGATCTGCCTACCCACACAAACACACACACCTACGATCTGCCTACCCACACACCCACACTTACACACGCAAAACACCCACCCACAAACACTCCCTGCCACAAAGAAACCAAGTTACCATCTAAGCCACAGAAGGGTCTAGGTGAGTGTCTGCATGTGTGTGTGAGTGTCTGCATGTGTGTGTGAGTGTCTGCATGTGTGTGTGAGTGTCTGCATGTGTGTGTGTGTGTGTGTGTGTCTGCATGTGTGCGTTCTCACGTGTGTGTGCGATCGCGTGCGTGTGTGTGTGTGTCTGCATGTGTGCGTTCTCACGTGTGTGTGCGCGCCCGCGTGTGTGTGTGTGTGTGTGTGAGCGCATCAGCTCAGGACGTACAGTTGTTGAGGAAGAGCAGCACAGCGAAGCCCAGGGTGGAGGTGGCCAGCAGGATCAGACAGATGTTACAGGGGATCATGAAGTAGCGCACCACCAGAGACACCTTGTGCTGGTACATCCTGTCTCTCTCTGGCGGCGGGGTGGGGTAGTGGCAGCCCGCCATGCTCCACTCTAATGCTCGGCCCCCCTCCACGGTGACGGACAGATGTCGGGAGGGTCACCCCAACGACTAGGGCCCGAAAAAGAAATGACAAGTGGGGAAGGAACCCGGGGGAAAAGATGGGGGCTTGGTAATGGCAAGCCGCTTCAACTTGGACTCCCGCTGTGTTCCACTACAGGGACTTCGTCACAATTCCTTTCAGAAGCTCGCCTTGAGAAGCTTTCAGCCGTTTCCAGGCAACGCATTTTGGTAGCTAATAACATCCATTTGGGTGGAGGACAAGAGGGTCTGGGGTAGTCTCCTACTGGCCCCCACCTGGCCACTCTACCTCCATTCTGCTCCACTCTCGGACCGAGAAAAGTAATGGACTTGGATGTGTATTTGTGTTATTGTGCCAGAAGTATACTTACAGCATAAAAGTGTGTTTGTGCGAGTGAGTCAGTGATTATGGGTCTGGAAATGTGTGTAGGTGAGTTGTTGATGTCGCGTCTACAAGCGTAAATGTGTGTGTCGATCGCAGCTTTTTTTTTAGTACGCCAAGGTTATTCAAGAAAAAAGGTTTTCAGAAGTTGACAGTAATTCCACAGACGGTACAGATCCTGGTTCTGCGTTGCTGCGGGTCCACAGGGGGTCCCTCCTCCTTCTCCTCGCTAGCGCTTCACAGCACAGGTCAGGCTCCAGCGCACACACAAAACAGCGTTTGTCAGGAAGACTTCCCTGCGACTTGACGTCCGAGCATCCCTCCTGAGCTTTCCTGTTTGGGTGGAAAGCAGCGCGCCGCGGGGCTAGCTCCAGCTCTGTAGCTCTGTGTACGCATTCATCAGCCTCTTTGCCTTTTTAACAAAACGCTCCAAGGAAGAAGAAGAAAAAGGAGAGAGAGACTAAAACAAACAAACAACTGAGTCTTTGTATCCACTCGGCTGCTCCGGCGTATTGTCCAGAGCGCCAGTCAGTGTGTAGACACACAACAGAGGAAGTGCCCCCGGCTCGGCCACGGATCTGCCCCCTTCACCGAACGTACTTGTAGCGGCGTTAGCGTAATTAGCAGGGTGGCTAGTAAGCAGCTGGCTGCCTCTCGCTAAACCATATGCTCTGAGGAGCGTGAAGGGTCGTCTTTTTCTTCCCTCTCCTCCAGCCCGTGTCCCCTCCTCAGCATGGGGCTCCCTTCCCCCCCCTTCCCTGCGCTCGCTGGGGCAGTGGACACCCCCAGAGTCCCAGGGAAAGCAGGTCAGAAGGACTGGAGAGGGGTGGAAAGTTGAGAGGAAAAAAACAAAACCCCCACCCCCAAAAAAGAACACCCCTTGTTCAACCCCTCAAGCACACGCCAGCTTCTCCTCGACCTCGTTCCCCCGACAGAGCGCCGGCCGGTGAGTGACACTCCACAGATGACGAACACGCTTGTGGGAGGAAAACTAAACCTGCTCAAAAGGAAGTAAAAGAAGGAGGCGAAAAGAGAGACCGTGCCAGAGGATTATGAACAGCCTGGGATTGTTCTCCTTTCTTTCCTCTCGTCCACCCCTGATGGGGAAATGGATCCAGGAAGGCAAGTGTGGTCTTGTCTGCACACTGCGTTCCAGAGCAGTGCTTTTTATTCTTCTTTAAAAAAAAAAAATAGCTAACAGTTTAATCAGTTTCTCAGTGCCTTCCTTTCAGAGACTTGTTTTCATCTTCTCACTGTCTCTCTCTCTCTCTCTCTCTGGCTCCTTCTGTCCTTTTCTCTCCAGCCTCCTTCTGTCTGTTCTGGATTCAGAGACACTCCCAGAGTCCTGGGCTCCACATCAGTCACTCAAGTTCTCCTTCGACAGAACGACATCCACCGGTAGCCAAAACAACAACTTGGGCTCAGTATTCCTCGCGCTGGCAAACACAGTCCCCCGGCAGCAGGTATCCCCGTGTCAACGCACTCCACAGCTCCGCTCGCGAGCTGGAGCGAGCGAGCAAGCGAGGGAAAGAGAGAGTAGCCAACCAGAGAGCTGCAGATGAAGCCAAAGCCAGGAGAGCGATAGAGTGAGAGAGGGGAGGGAAAGGTATAGAGAGAACGGCAGGAGTCTCCTGACACTTGGGGGTGCAAGCTCTCTCGCTACGGGAGGAAAACAATAGCGTGCGAGCGAGTCGCTGTCTCCAGAAACACCATCACTCTCCCGAGCACTTCTCCTGCCTCAACCTCAGCCCGAGGAAAAGAAGAGCAGGGAGAGAGAGAGAGAGAGAGAGAGAGAGAGAGAGAGAGAGAGAGGGGAGGGGAGGGGGGGGCTGTCTCTAACAAAGGCGGAAGGGAGGGAGAGGCAGAGGGAGGAGGAGGAGAAGGGGGGAGGGAAGGGGAATGGGTGAAATAAATGAGCAAGAATAAAAGCTTTTTGGAACACTTGGGTCCTGTTGAGGGGGGGGGGGGGAGGGGAGTGACCGAGGGAGCAGCAACAGTGCAGAAAAACAAAGGAGGGTTTGGTCCTGTGGACCACCTCCCAGTCGTTTAAACAGAATCAGAAAGAGTGGTCTCCACAAAGCAGAGCGTAATAATCACCACTGAGCTTTCTGATGAGGAACCCTGAATAAGTCACGAGAGAAGAAGAAAAATCCAATAGATTTAGGTCAGTCATTTGTCAGCTGCAACTAAAACAAACAACCGAAACCCCTTGACACCAAGCTCCTACCATGTACTGGTGGTCTCATGGTGCTCTGCCTGGATAGAAACTCACTGTGTTCAACATGAATTAGCCTTTTATTCAATTACTAATGAGTGAAAGATTTTTTTCTCTCGTTCGCTTATTTTCACAACAAACTGCCACAAGCTTTTTTCTTCTGTGTGTTTCCTGTGACAAACATGGGAGCAAAGACTGAGATGAATATTCAACAGGACTGGCACCCGATCTGAGAGGAACAGCACACCTAATCCACAGCATGTAATTGTATTCGCCTTTAAAAGCAATTTATTATTTCAGTTTCTGATATGCATAATGGGGTCAACAAGGTGGGTTTGTCATGGCTTGTTTTAGAAGTCGCAAACATCAATATCTACTTCCACCAACACAATGACAGCCATGATCACAGAGCCGCAGATGCAGGGAGGTTCCTATCATCAATTATTTATATTCTTTCACTCTCTCCATCTCTCTATCTCTCCACCCCGGTTTCTGCCTCGCACACACAGGCACACGGGTGTGCAAGCACACACGCATGTTGATCCGATATCTCCACACTAGAATAAGGCCACACTCAGTGGCTCTCGAGGATATACGCCTAGGCGTAGATAGAGGCACTGATCCGTGTGTGTGTGTGTGTGTATGTCGGTGTGTGTGCGTCTGTGTGTGTGCGTTTGTGTGTGTGTGTGTGTGTGTGTTTGTGACCATTAGCGTGAGCGTCTGTGTGTGTGTGTTGACACAGACAGGGGTGATCTGCTCCAGACCGGTTGGTATCCCAGCTCGTTTATCTCTGTGGACACGATGTTGTCCCAGCGCCGTGTGGCCTTCAGGGAGCAGGACACGGGGTCAGCCATGCCCCTGTCCCCCTACCGGGGGTCACGGGGTCAGCCATGCCCCTGTCCGCCTGCTGGGGGTCACGGGGTCAGCCATGCCCCTGTCCGCCTGCCGGGGGTCACAGGGTCAACCCCCCCAGTCCGATGCAGCCACACACCATCCCCATACCCCATCCAGGTAAACAACTTCAGCTTTGCTCTACTTTGGTATGCAAAGGTCTGCTTAACACTCTCCCACAGCACATTAGGCTCAGTGATAGACAGAGGGACAGAACAAAAAAAAACTGCTCTATTTTCTATCTTAATTTTCTTCTCTTTTTTTACAGCTCTTCTGGCGCCTGTGTGCCTGCCTCCCCCTCTTTCCTCTGCTCTATTTAACCCTCTCTTTCTTTCTCTCTCGCTCCATTTGTCTCCCCCTCTCTTTTCCCCAACGTCAGAGATCTTGCCGAGTCTGGTCAGTAGAGGGCAGCACAGAGCCGTCAAGCCCTCCTCCTCCTCCTCCACCTCCTCCTCCACCTCCTCCACCACCACTTGGGTCCAAATAGAATCCTCAGTCAACATCAAAGGCTCCTCTGATCCATTTTTAATGCCACTGATATCGTGAAAGGTTAACATCTCTCTCAGAGAGCTTTGAAATGGCAATTTCCATTAAGGAGCCAGAGGAACAGCTCTCTGTCTACGGAGACGGGCTATGCTGAGGAGATCGCACACAGCCTCCGTGTGTGCGTGTGGATCGCAGCTTGCTTGCGTGTGTGTGTGTGTGTGTCACAGGTGACTCCTGACGAGATGACAGCAGGTATCATGGTGTGGGAGACCCGACCAAGCACAAATCCTGGTTTTCCAGGTGAGTGGCGAAGATCTATATTGATGAAAGACAGCCCGGCTGTACGCCTCGCTGCCTGATGCCAGAAACGAGGCCCGGGAGTGTTAAGTAAGAGCTAAATCAGGAACAACACCTCCCTTCTTTTCACAGACTCTTTTCTCCAACGTTCTCCTTCCCCAGGCGTTCCGTATAGACAGAACCTCCGACAGGAGAACGTGAGGAGACCTCCAGATTTGTGCGTGGTTCTGTCAGAAGCAACACATTGACTGAATAAGCATTCAGAAATGTCGTGCCCTCCCCAGGTTCACACTGAGCCACGGGACAAACCCCTCCGACGTGATTTAAAGTTCATCGTCGGTCCCAAGTGTGGAGCTAAACTGAAGAGCTTCCATGAGGACTACATGGACAACCAGCGACCACATGGAGATATCCTGGCCAGGACCTGAAGACATTCTCTATTAGAGATCATGTGACTATTCTGTCACCTGCAGTTGCCATCCCACCTAGAGAGCAGAACCAATGCCTCCATATGGAAGACATTTATACAGGATTCACCGGTTGACTAGAGCTATGATAAAAGCAGCTGAAGCACATCCCCAGAGGGGCTGGCGACAGGGCTGCTGCCCCGGCTGCATCAGCCCTACTGAGTCAAACAGACGATGTGAATCCAGCCATGCTGCTGGAGCCATGGAGAATCACCCGGACATGTCAGCCAGCCAGGCAGGCAAGCAGTCAACCAGCCAGCCAACCAACCAGCTCTACAGCCTGTCAGCCAGCAAGTCAGCCAGCTAGCCAGCCACCCAGCTAGCCAGCCATCCAGCTAGTCGGGCAGCCGGATTTACAGACAGGTGGGCTTGCAGCCTTGCTATGGTATTAGCTCCAATCAACATAAATCAGAGCGTTCCCCTTGTCCAGCAGATTCCCAGACTTCCCAGCCATCAGGGTGTCTTAGCTGCCAAACGCTATCCAAATCCTGGGAGAGGGAGGAGGTGGAGGGGAGGGGGGGGGAGTGGAGGGGAGGAAGGGAGGAGGGGGGTAAGGGGGGAAGGGAGGGGAAGGCAAAGGCCTCTGCAGATGTGCATGGCTAACGTCATTATCTCCCAAAGGTTTTTTTGGGGGGGGAGGAGTCAGAGAAGAGAGAGAGAAAGGGATTCAGGGAGACACACAAAGAGAGAGCGAGAGAGCGAGAGATTGGGGGAGCGTGTGAACGAGAGAGAGAACAAGCCCGGCCCAGTGGTGGAGGAGCGGGTGATGTCATCATGCCTGAGGCTGGCTGGTGTGATGTGTTCACAGGAACGCTGTGAGACAGGGAGGTTTCCACGGCGATGCTCGTCAGTGACACACGGGCCGGTGCGTGACTCTCACCTCAGCGCCCAGGAAGAGCATGTGACACCCGGGGACAATGTCGCACAAGACTCCTTCAAGGCTGACAAAATGGAATTCATCCGAGTTTAACAGTTTTCTGTTAACTCTTTTGAAATATATTTCAATTCGCATGGTTAGAACATCACTGTAATGTCCCGGAATCCTTGGTACTGCTTGAACATGACTGTGTTCCACTACTACTGACTGCTTTCCAGACCCAGAGTGATTCTCAAGTCACCATCTCACGCCTCACCCACCAGCCCAGATCTCACTTCCAGACCCTAGCAGCTGACACATCTGCAATTCCCTCCCAGCTTGATCCTAGCCTAAGCACTGCTCTGCTGTCAGTTGGGTGCACAGCACAGATGGGTCCCACACAGCATGGGGCACTGCAAGCTCCTTTACAGCTGATCTGAGTTCTTCACGCTGCTGGAGTTTCAAAGTTCCAATCCCCACTGAGGGGGTGGGTGTTGTAGCCTCAAAGCCTTAAGGCCTGATCCTGAGTCTGTTCCCAGGCTGGGCTCCCCAGCCGTCATCAGCAGCCCCAGCCCCGGGGGCTGATCCTGGGCCTGCGCTGGGCCCCAGGCAGGCCTGGCTCCGCTGCAGTTCCAGCCCTAATGGAGAGGAGCTAAGCAGCAGCAGCCAGTCATTCATTAGCCCGCTGCTTTTTAACCCCCCTCATTTTCATCAACGCTAACAACAATAATGATCTGAGCATTTAATACCATCCACGCTCCGACGCACCGGCCTGTTGATTCATTTTTTTTTCTATCACAAGCACTTTTCCCCTTAATGGCCCTTGAAGAAATTATTCCAATGGGTTTTGCACAGAGGGAGAGTTGAGGAGAGGAGGAGAGAGGGGGAGAGAGGGGGAGAGAGGGGAGAGAGGGGGAGAGAGGTGGAGAGAGGGGGAGAGAGGGGGAGAGAGGTAGAGAGAGGGGGAGAGAGGGGGAGAGTTAAGGAGAGGGGGGAGAGAGGGGGAGAGAGGGGGAGAGAGAGGGAGAGAGGGGGGAGAGAGGCGGAGGACGGCTGAGGGAGGTTTTTAGAGTTGGGGATAGCTGGAGGCGGAGAGGGAAAGAGTGAGAGACAGCGGGAAAGAGAGACAGAGTGAAGCGAGAGAGTGAAGAGTGAGAATCCTGAGAGGGTGGAAGTGGAGATAGCTAGTCGAGAGCGAAACTGGTCCGTACAGGGGGGGGGGGGAGGAGGGGGCGGAGCCAGAGGAGAAGAAGATGACTGGACAGGAAGGGCCTGCTGTCTACAGTCGGCTCATTGTTGCCACGATGGCCTTGACAACGGGGCGGTCCGACGATAGAGCGGAGGGCTGATTGTGGTGTCAGTTCCCGTCTCTGTGAGTAATTCTTCACCCAGGACACACTCACTAGGCCCCAGTAACACCTTCTAGAAATACCAACCACATTTAGCATCGGCGGACATGATGAAGTGGAAGTCATATGAGCTGTGTAGGTTTGAGTTTGACTGTGTTCTTAGGGAAGGTGTTTGCCATGCTAATTAGCTGGTGTGGGGAAGGCTAGCACATGCTGCGGCGGTTCACTCCACAGGGTCTTTACACTTCTACGGCTGCCTGAGGTCAGAATGGGATGGAGGTCAAAGGTCAGGGAGAGAGGGCGTTAAATTCAGGCGGGCATATTGGGTAGTAACTCAAGAGGCAAGTGAGTAGTTGTGCCTTGAGCAGTAAATTAAAGTAGAGGTCACGAGGGCAGAGGGATGGCGAGAATGTGGGAACTGGAAAGCACACGCTCCAAATGCCTTGTGGGATATCTTACCACCCGCATGAGAAACCAGGCAAAAAGGAGAGACGGGTAGTTTATTATCATCTCCTAATGCAATAGTAACACGTTGTTATGCTACATGCTGTAGGAGACAGTCAGTGAGTAAAGTCAGTTGTTATCACGTAACACAGCAACACCTCCTTCAAACGCCGCTGTGTTGAAGAAAAAACACAACCGTCCTCACATCAATAACAACTGGGAACATGCAAGACTACAGTCGCTACCTTTAAAGAACAATGACCTCGGAGACCCACAATCACACACAGACACATCTAAGACACATCAAGGCTGACAGTGACAAGTTATTAGATGTAGAGATCCTTTCATTTGCATTTACAGTAATGAACTCACTCTCTCTCCTCCTATCTGTCTCCCTCTCTCCCTGCAATTCACTGTTCTCTCTCTCTCTCTCCTCTCTCTCTCTCTCTCTTCCTCAGATCGAGGGCAGAGGGGGAATCTTAATTGGCACACAATCCCCATCACTGAGAAGCTGTCCAAGAAAGAAATTCTATAAATTATTTATATTCCTAATCAGTCGTCTCACATTCAAGTTCTCTCAGAAGACAGCTGCTTTGTATATTTGCGGTAAATAATTCCCCAGCTTAACTGAGAGGAGAGAAACGAGGCCAGGCTGGAATATGGCACTTTAAGAAAACTTAAATGTGGTGATGAATGTGTTTTCTGCCGACCACAATCTCAGGGACTAAGACAAGGTTGAGATTATGACACATCGTAGAAAAACATGAACGTATGTGTGCAGTCTCTCTCTCTTTCTTTTCCCCTCTCTCTTTCTCTCTCTCTCTCTCTCTCTCTCTCTCTCTCTCTCTCTCTCTCTCTCTCTCTCTGTCTGTCTGTCTGTCTGTCTGTCTGTCTCTCTCTCTCTCTCTCTCTCTCTCTCTCTCTCTCTCTCTCTCTCTCTCTCTCTCTCTCTCTCTCTGTCTGTCTCTCTCTCTCTCCTCTCCTCTCTCTCTCTCTCTCTCTGGTGTTTTGTCTGCGCTGGCTGGATCCAGGGTCAGTAGGGGTTAGGTTGACCCAGGTGTTGTGGAGACGAGGGGAATGAGCTGGCTCCATCAGCCGGAGGACACGCAGTGACAGGGGGACACTTCGACCACTGTAGCCATCTGAAGAAGAGACCATATCCACCTCACCTTGAGAGCAAGCGTCTGCAAAGCACCTCATTCAGCCTGCTCGCTCGCTACGACACACACATGCACACGCACGCACGCACGCCGACACGGTCACACACCCATGCAGGCACACACACAGGCTCACAGAAACAAACAAACAAACTCGAAGAATAATAACCAAGGGTACAAAGAGATTTACAGACATGGAGACGTGCAATCTAGAAACAAGGACAGTAAAATACACGGATCCACGAGATACAGTCTCTCAAAGGGTGCTTGTTTGAAAAAGGCAATGAAATTGCTTGAAACTTCCAAGGAGATATTTCTGGCTGCTTGAAGACAGAGAGAGAGCCAAGACACAGGTGCTGAGCGTTTCAGCGATGGGCACTTGAACACAAGAGTGTGATACTTTGTTGTGTTTCTCATCAACTTTTGGCAGTTGGAAGCGGTGTAGGATCCAGGACAGTGCTCACATTTCTCCCTCCACAAATCCTCTACTGCACTCAGGCTTAAACGCAAGATGCACTTAGAAAGGTTATGATAAGCCTCTGGTAAGCTTTCACCACCCAGCTCTCATAACAAGGTTGCGTCGTTGTCAACATGGGGTCAGCTCATCCCTCGCCTGTAGAGGCTGGGGTAGCAGGAGCGGGAGACTAGGGAGAGAGGGGGGGTGGGGGTGGGGGGGAGAGGTTTGTACCTGAAGGTAAGATTAAAAAGGGGTTTGGTTTGCATGGAGCTTATGAAGGAAGATTGATCCCAGTGCCTCAGCAGCACGAATCCCATTCCACACATTTATTTCAAGCACATTTGATCTGTAAAATGGGGAAATGAGAAGGGATGGGGGGATTGGTTGGGAGCAGGGAAGAGATTGCCTTTAGGGGAGGAAGGGAAGGGAGAAGAAGGGGAAAGGGAGATGGAAAGGGGCGTGGTTCATTAACAGCAGGGATGGGGGGGGGGGGGGGGGGTATAGTACTGTATCAATCCTCTCCTCCCTGACATCAAGCACACGTATCAGGACAGCCGAGACTCTGCAGACTCTCCCTCTCCCTCTCCCCCTCCCTCCCTCCCTCCCTCTCTCCCTCTCCCTCCCTCCCTCCCTCCCTCCCCCCCCACCTCCCTCCATCCTCCCTCCTCCCTCCCTCCTCCCTCTCC
Organism: Thaleichthys pacificus; assembly: GCA_023658055.1. Lineage (NCBI taxonomy): Eukaryota > Metazoa > Chordata > Actinopteri > Osmeriformes > Osmeridae > Thaleichthys > Thaleichthys pacificus. Next base: position 17,324,339 of record CM042863.1, on the reverse strand, counting down.
CTCCGTCCCTCCCTCCCAACCCCCACCTCCCTCCCCTCCCACGCCTCCCTCGCCTCGTCCCTCATCCAGACGGAGCCAAGATCAAGACCAGTGTCGGAAAAACCCTCAAACCCAGGAGCAGACCTCCTCTCTGGGCTGACATGCAGCAGGGATGAGCACAGCAGCGTCTGCTGGACAGAGGCCTCATCCATTATTCAGCGGGAACAAGCGGATAAACAAGACTGATGAAGAGCAGCGAGGACGTGGGCGAAATGCACCCAGCACGTACCATGTGACCACGCCTTCTGTTTGTGTGTCCTACCCTGTACACGCACCACACGCACGTACCGCGTGACCACGCCTTCTGTTGTGTGTCCACCCGTACACGCACGTACCATGTGACCACGCCTTCGTTTGTCACCGTACCACACCACACGCACGTACCCACCACACACACGTCCACACCACACGCACGTACCATACCACAGCCTACTGTATGGTGTCCTACCCGTACACACCACACGCACGTACCACACCACACGCACGTACCACACCACACGCACGTACCACACCACACGCACGTACCACACCACACGCACGTACCACACCACACGCACGTACCACACCACACGCACGTACCACCCACACGCACGTACCACAACCACACGCACGTACCACACCACACGCAAGTACCACACCACACGCACGTACCACACCACACGCACGTACCACACCACACGCACGTACCACACCACACGCACGTACCACACCACACCCACGGTACCACACCACACGCACGTACCACACCACAGGCACGTACCACACCACACGCACGTACCACACCCACCACGCACGTACCACACCACACGCACGTACCACACCCAACGCACTACCACACCACACGCACGTACCACACCACACGCACGTAACCACACCACACACGCACGTACCACACCCACACGCACGTACCACCCACACGCACGTACCACACCACACGCACGTACCACACGCACTCGTACCACACCACACGCCCGTACCCACACGCACGTACCCCACCACGCACGTACCACACCACACGCACGTACACACCACACGCAACGTTACCCACCACAAGCACGTACCACACCACAACACGTACCACACCACACACACGTACCACACCACACGCACGTACCACACCACACGCACGTACCACCACACACGCACGTACCACACCACACGCACGTACCACACCACACGCACGTACCACACCACACGCACGTACCACACCACACGCACGTACCACACCACACCGCACGTACCACACCACACACACGTACCACACACACACACGTACCACACCACACACGGCACGTACCACACCACACGCACGTACCACACCACACGGCACGGTACCACACCACACGCCCGTACCACACCACACGCACGTACCACACCACACGCCACGTACCACACCCACACGCACGTACCACACCACACGCACGTACCACACCACACACACGTACACCACACCAGCACGACACGTAACACCCACACACACGTACCACACCCACACGCACGTACCACACCACACAGCACGTACCACACCACACGCACGTACCACACCACACGCACGTACCACACCACCACGCACGTACCACACCACACGCACGTACCACCCACACGCACGTACCACACCACACGCACCGTACCACACCACACGCACGTACCACACCACACGCACGTACCACACCACACGCACGATACCACACCACACTCACTACCCACCACACGCACGTACACAAGCGACCACACGCACGTACCACACCACACGTCACGTACCACACCACACGCAACGTACCACACCACACGCACGTACCACACCACTACGGCACGTACCACACCACACGCACGTACCAGCACCACACGCACGTACCACACCACACGCACGTACCACACCACACGCACGTACCACACCACACGCACGTACCACACCACACGCACGTACCACACCACACGCACGTACCACACCACACGCACGTACACGCACACACGCACGTACACACCACACGCAGTACCACACGCACGTACCACACCACCCGCACGTACCACACCACGCACGTACCACACCACACGCACGTACCACACCACACGCACGTACACCCACCCACACGCACGTACCACACCACACGCACGTACCACACCACACGCACGTACCACACCACACGCACGTACCCACACCACACGCAGTACCACCACACACGCACGTACCACACCACACGCACGTACCACACCACACGCACGTACCACACCACACGCACGTACCACCACCACACGCACGTACCACACCCACACGCACGTACCACACCACACGCACGTACCACACCACACGCACGTACCACACCACACGCACGTATCACACCACACACACGTACCACACCATGAACCCTCTCTATCTGCCTCCCGTTTACACACAACATGAAGCGCATCACAACACTGTACCTATGTACAGACACACATATATCTGCCTACTGTTTACACACAAAATAAACCACATGACTATACTGCTTGTATGTATGCATACAGTACCTTGCCGGCTGTATACATGTATGACCCCACAGGGTACTACATGCAACATGTATGACCCACAGGGTACTGTAAATATGCAACATGTATGACCCACAGGGGTACTACATGCAACATGTATGACCCACAGGGTACTGTAAACATGCAACATGTATGACCACAGCGTACTACATGCAACATGTATGACCCACAGGGTACTGTAAACATGCAACATGTATGACCCACAGCGTACTGTAAACATGCAACATGTATGAACCACAGGGTACTACATGCAACATGTATGACCCACAGCATACTGTTCATGGCCTCCTATCAAAATGACACAGGTCAACAATGGATGTCATTATTCACGAGGCTCTCTGGGAGGCCTGTCTGAACGCTCCTGGGAGATGAGAGCAGTATTAAGTGTACACTCTGTGTGCTGAACAGACCACACAGAGACACAAACAAGATGCAACACATGCCACCAGACTGACAAACATCCCGTCTGTCACGGGCCGCATGCAGGCGTTCAGTGGCATCTCTCTGTCCGTCAAACCACGGAAACGGGTGCAGGTGCGACGAGGAAAATATGTAACTTGTGGCTTGCAGACGGGGAATGGATGTTGTTTCTGTTCTGGTGGGACATTTCCTGCTAAATTCACCGGCTCCATAGTGACACAGCAGCGAGGTTCGAAATTAATGCCCTGTTGCTACGGTAACACACAGTATGCAGAAAGCGTGGCGCGGTTTCGAAAAATGGTAATTTGTGAGATTTCATTTAGAGGCAATGCAGAGACAGAGACAGAGAGGGAGAGGCAGAGGGAGAGGCAGAGGGAGAGGCAGAGGGAGAGGCAGAGAGGGAGAGGGCAGAGGGAGAGGCAGAGGGAGAGGCAGAGAGGAGAGGGCAGAGGGAGATGGCAGAGGGCAGAGGCAGAGGGCAGAGGCAGAGAGGGAGAGGGCAGAGGCAGAGGCAGAGGCAGAGGCAGAGGGAGAGGGAGAGGGAGAGGGAGAGGGAGAGGGAGAGAAATATTGTGACTTGGCCTGAGGATAAATTGCAGCATGGCTTCAGACAATTTGGGTCAGTTCTGTCACTGTGTTCATGAGCCAAGCAGAAACACCTTTTCTGTCATTCATATCGTTTAGATCCTAACACCTGGCGGACATTTGCATTCTGTCAGCTGTGCCTGTCCTTTTCATTTGTCTGCGTGTCGGTACATTTCCTGAATGATAACGCACTAGCAATTTGAACACACTGACGCTTCAGCAAAGGTGCAGTGCATAATGCTTTCTGCATTCAAAGCAGAGAAAATAGCACAGATTTTATCCTCCTTCCCTTCTCTCCTGCCTCCCTGCCTCCCTCCCTCCCTCCCTGCCTCTCGTTTCTCTCCCCCCCCCCCCTCTCCAGTTTCAGCTATAAATCACAGTCCTGGCAATCAAACCCAGACGCTGCCATCTGACCCCCATCGACCTCCAACCTCACGACCCCCGGGGGACCGAGTCCCTAGGATCAAGTGGCATGCTTCACCACAGCAGCAAACGAGGCCGGCTGGTACTCAACACCGCCCCCCCCCCCCCTCCCCCCCCCCCCACACAAACCCCACCGCCACCAACCGCTGAGGTGGAGTAGCTGTCATGTGATCAATGTCAGCCGCCTTCCTATCCCAAGGGGACCACCTGCCTCACAGGCGTTTTATTGGAGGTTATTACAGGTGTGCGTTTCAGTAGAGGTGTGTGCTTCATTACAGATGTGCAGGGCTACCGTATGCACAGGTAGGTCTGGGTGGCCCAGCGTAGAGCTAGTGATTGAGGATCTAGGGTCACTGTAAGTGGACGGGGGGACGGAGGGGGGTATAAATAGACCTGGTTGTGGAGGGGTTGTGTGTGTGTGGGGGTGGGGGGAGAGAGGATCAGGCTCATTAGTTAGTGATGAATGAGCTGCTGTCTAGGGACTTCCTGCTGTTTTTCTGCTCAGGCAGGCGGTGGGCAATCTAAGGGCAGGGGGGGCAGGGAGGGGGGGGGGCAGTGGGGGAGGGCAGACCTGTAGCAAGCAGCTCTGCCGGTCCCAGGGGGCCTCTCTCATGCATAACGCCTTCTATTTCATCACTGAGGGAGATAGGGAGAGAGGAGGTGGAGCACACACACACACAGGCGCGCACACACACACACACTGCCACACCTGTACACACAGGCGCACACACACACACACTGTCACACCTGAACACACAGGCGCACACACACACACACACACCTGTACACACAGGCGCACACACACACACTGCCACACCTGTACACACAGGCGCACACACACACACACAGCCACACTTGTGCACACATACACACACAGGCACATACACATATACCTCCTCACACACACACACACACACACACACACACACACACACACGCACAAGCAGTTACATAGAGTCCTCACACTCACAACAGCAGGCAATCACGTCTCAGGGGGGAACGAAAGAGCAGGAATCAGACGAGAGACGGAGGAATGGAGATGCAAATTAAAGAGAGAGTTGAAAGAGAAGAGCTGCGGATAGAGAGAGAGGAAGAGAGAGCGAGAATGAGCGCGAGAGAGAGCGAGAGAGAGCGAGAATGAGCGAGAGAGAGCGAGAGAGAGCGAGAGAGGGCGAGAGAGAAAGAGAGGGAGAAAGAGAGAGCAAGACAGAGAGAGAGCGAGACAGAGAGAGAGCGAGAGAGAGAGCAAGAGAGAGCAAGCGAGAGAGCGAGAGAGCGAGAGAGAGAGCGAGAGAGAAATAGCGAGAAGGTCGGGGAGGTCTGAGAGGCCATTTGGGTAGACTACTGGAGTGGACTTACGTCCCCAACAGTCTCCATCACACACATTTTAAAAGAGTGCAAGAGATGGAAGGAGGGGGGGGGGGGAAAGACCCTCAGGTGAACAGATCTGAAAGGAGACGGAATGAAAGGACTGCACGGGAGAGAGAGAGAGAGAGAGAGAGAGAGAGAGAGAGAGAGAGAGAGAGAGAGAGAGAGAGAGAGAGTAGCTGCAGGAATGCAGGAAAGAATAAAGGAGATGGAAAAACTGTATGGTTCAAAGAATGAAGCTGGAGAAGGCAGAGAGAAGGCAGAGAAAAAGAAGTAATGAACTAATAGTCATGAGAGAGAGACACAGAGGCAGGGAGAGAGAAAGAGAGAGAAAGAGAGAGAGAAAGACGACGAAAGGGAGATAAATTGAGCAGTGTAACCTATCAGCCCCTGCTGTCTGGTTCTGGTGTGTGTGTGTGTGTGTGTGTGAGTGTGTGTGAGTGTGTGTGAGTACTAGTGTGTGTGTGAGCTCCTGGAGGGGATGAGAGCTCCAAGTCAGCTCCCCATCTCTGCTTGGCTGAGAAGCCATGCCTTCTCATGAGGTAACCCCAGAGGGACCTCTCAGAGTCTGGGAGACAGCCTTGGCTCGGACCGCCTGCTCCACCCTGGCTGGGCTCCAGTAGCAGAGCCCAGCTGGACCCTGACAGGCTCACACCAGCACCAGTCGTCCAGGCAGCAGCTGTACTCTCAGCTTCAGGGTGAGTCTTAGCAGCCTTAGCATTGTGCTATCACAGAGGAGCCAGGCCGCTAACGCTTTATATTAGCTCTGAGGTGGCATTATGCAAACACAGCCGGGCTTCTAACTGTAATTGTTTGAGCTCTGAGGTACATTTACATTTACATTTAGTCATTTAGCAGACGCTCTTATCCAGAGCGACTTACAGTAAGTACAGGGACATTCCCCCCGAGGCAAGTAGGGTGAAGTGCCTTGCCCAAGGACACAACGTCAGTTGGCATGACCGGGAATCGAACTGGCAACCTTCGGATTACTAGCCCGATTCCCTCACCACTCAGCCACCTGACTCCCAGGTAGCATTATGCTAACACTGAGGAGTCAGGCAGCTGTCTGGCTATATTAGCTTTGATGTAGCACCATGCTAACATAAAGAAGCCAGGCTCCTAAGTCTTTACAGTATATAGTGTTAACTCTGATGCTACTTGGGCAGTCAGGAATATAGGCTCTGTGCAATCTTGAATATCATAGAAACGTGAAAGAATGTGTTCAGTAAGACAGTGATTAACATCTCACCTTGTTTTCTCACCAGTAACCAGTGCAGCTACAAGGTAAAACTTAGCCTTGACAGTCCTTGTGTGTCTGCCAATCCTCACACAGCCTGGGGTCACTCGGATTCATCATCATATCCACCAGCTACCAACCTCTGTCAATAAAGCACACTCTGGCCTTTTAACCCATGGACATTAGCTTACAGTATCGACAATCTGACTCTAAGCCCCTCCCCTTCCCATCAGTCTCAATTCTATTGATCGGCCAATCAAAGCCTGACAAGACAGGAAGAGCTCGCCACTTGATGGAGTCAGGAAGGAGGCCGCGATGCTGGGATGAACAAATGAAGCCGTCTCTTCAGACAGCTGCTCTCTGGGAAAGGTTATTGTCTCTCCGAGGCTTAGGGGAACAGGAATAATTCACTCGGAAATCAATTTCCATCACCTCCATTACGGCTCTGTGATGGACTGAAGGACAGGGACACAGAGAGATAGAGTGAGAAGTCGCTTTACTCTTTTTATCTACTCTCTATACTTAATATCTGTCTCTGTCTCTTTAGAATATCTCTCTCTCTCTTTTTCTATATTTTTCTCTCACTTGTTGGAAACATTTTTTTTTGGTCAGAATAGCCAGTTACAAGCACTGTTTCCACAATGACTCCAACTAAAAATACCTATATCACTGTTGGAAACCAGAATATTAATTATGACCCTTCACAAATGACTAATGCAAAACGTGCAAAATCTGTAATAAATCACCCCCCCCAAAAAAACAAGTCTGCAAAGGGAGGATTCAGTCCGACCTCCCATAACAGTATCTGACTGTGACTGTGAATGTTCAAAGCAGATGGCGTTTAAAAAACAACATCATGTTTGTCACTTGTCCTACATTCATGCTAAGTTTTGCTAGTCTCAAACATCCCTCCCCCTATCCTCTCGACAATCCCGGTGCCATCTACATTATCAAACAGAAGAAATGGAGCTGATAATTATCAAAACGGGAGGTGTCGGGGGGATGCCAAAGCAAGGAGGATTCCACAGGCGGGGAGAGAGCTGGATGGATGTGTGTGTGAGAGAGGGGGGGATGCTTCAAGTGTTTGTAGGTCAGTGTAAATGTTTAATGCTTTATGCTGATGAGCTCATGCTCTAGAGTCCACTGGGAGACACCCCACGCTTGGTGAATCCCCCTACACTCACACACACACACACACACACCCACACGCACACACACACCCACACGCCCACACACCCACACACACATGCACCCACCCACATGCACCCACCCACACGCCCACACACACACCCACCCACACACACACACACCCACCCACACACACACACACACACACACACCCACACACACACCCACACACACCAACACACACCCACCCTCAGGCCCACACTACGAGTCCTTGCTCATTCCAAAACCGACCCCTCTGCACGCCAATTAAACAGGCATGTGACAAGACAGCCAAAAGTGCCAATTATGCCTGTGTGCCCCCTCCTCTCGCCCCTCCATCCCTCCATCCCTCTGTCTCTGCTACCCCCTCCATCCAAACACCACAGGCCTTTAATAGATTTCCATCCCTCACTCTTCCCCTCAATCCTGTTTACTAGTACCCGGCTGCCGCATCAAAATAATGTAACTTTAATAGTCTCTCTTTAATATTCCGTCAGAAAGCGAGAGAAAGAACATTATGCTTTGAGTACACATAATCGTTTAGCCCAGAGTATACATAATAATTGAAAGAGTCTGATAACAATGTTGCCTTTTTACATTGCGTTCCATTAAGGAATAGGAGGATGGATTATAGTAGCAGCACCGGAGGAAAAGAACGACTTGCTTTCAAGGTTTAGCAAGGATGCAAATGATGGGTTTATCTTATCAATTAAAAGACCATAATCTATTTTGAAATGAGAAATGGGCTTGCCACAGGGGACAATCACCTTATAAATAAGGTACGTAACTAACTCCCCGACCAATTCATCCAATTTGCTATACAATGGATTACGCCTTAATTTCAGAGATAATGAAAGAACACACTTGAGGAAATTAAAATGTAAAACTTGAGATTTCATGAGCCATTTCAAAATGACCCCTGAGGACATTAAGGAATCAAACTGCCATTTTTCAAACCAAACACATTTGTGTTGCGCTCACGTGCTTAATTGCTTGGTTTTGTTATTAGCAACGACGGCAGTGTGTTATTCCTCTTCCTGCTGCTGATCAATTATCAATTACATAATGCAGAGCAATGGAAAACATTATTTTGAGCAAGATTCTTGCAAAATAACGACAGTCTCTCCACAGGAATCTCGTAGTAATAGGTTTAAGACGTTGCTTGCCTTTATGGGGATAATTCCATTAAAGCAGAAGTATTCCAATGCTTCAGCATCATAAAGGCCATATGCACTGTGTATCGTACATCCCCTCCCATGTGACAAACAAGCCTGGCAGCGTCGCTGGCATCGAGAATCAACCGCTGCAACAGCCAAGCGTGTGTCACCATCTGAATACATCACTGTCGGCGTCGTAATTGGTACCATAAAGTGCACTCTGAGTGGGATGCAGTGTGGGTCTTAAAGTAGTCCCTTCCAACACTTATCATGTTACTCTAGCTGTAGGGGGGCTTGGGTTTAAATGAAGCCATAACTCATGTTGGAGGGCCAATAAGATCTATTACACTCTCATTAGCATAGCGCGGAGAGGGGAGGAGAGCCGACTAGTGTGCTTCTCTGTGCAGAGCTTGGTACAGCGAGAACGGACTTCGCTGTGAGTCTTCAGAATAAGGCTGCAGTTACAGCAAATGTAGTTTAGCAATCGTCAACGGTAGCTTTTGTAGGTCAACGAAAAAACACGAGCCGAGTCTTCAAAACCTGCAGGGAGTGCAGAGGCAGGGTGGGGTGGGGCAGGGGAGGGTTGGACAGAGTAGGGTAGGGTAGGGTAGGCTAGAGTAGGGTTGGACAGAGTAGGGTAGGGTAGGGTAGAGTAGGGTTGGACAGAG
>CM042863.1:17062249-17309749 GCA_023658055.1 Thaleichthys pacificus | reverse complement strand
CATGAACAGGCTTATCTCTATCTGGCCTTAAGTGAGGTTTTCTCAGAATCACACAGTGGTGCTTGGAGGCCTTCCCGGTTGTTGAAAGCTAAAAACCTGAAATTAAAGATTTGGAGAAGTCAAATGTGTAGTGTATGAAGATGAATGGCTCCTGTTCACTGTGCTCATACAAGTCTCTTTCTGAGCCAGCTGAAGAGAGGTACTAAATCTATTTGATCAGATTTGTTTTTGGACACTTGCTACCATAAGAATGTAGCTCAGTTTAAGGTGCAGGGGGCTACAGGGTAAAAGACCAGTGGCTACACCTTCTTCTCAAACTCAGATGATTGTATAGATAAGCCATCACTCCAGAAGAGGAATAACCGCAGTTGTTTAGTTTGTTTACAGCGAGGGCTGAGGCTGTTAAAGGAGTCCCAGCCCCAAAAAACAGGAATCGCGAGGCGGAGGAGAGGAAAAGGAGATCATTGCTCATTATTCTTTCTCATTCCTGTCAGGCTTTAAGGCTCGAAAACAGCTAAGAGCACAATTTCCCACAATTCAAAGCAGCAAACTGCTAAAAAAAACATGCTATCTCCACCAGCATGCATTCTTAATGGTGTTCCTTTTGAGAAGGCCAAATTACCTGCACCTGTTGAAAAGGCAAGGATAGGCTAAAAGGGCCCTGAACATTAGCGTCTGTCTGCGATTAGACTGACACACTTTGTTCCGGAAAATTCTATTTCTGCCTTCAACCACTGTAAAGTGTTTCTGAGCACTGAGAGGGGCACATCACAGCAGACGTCAGGCGTATATCTGCAACGGTCAGATATGAGGGAGAGGGAAGAACAGCTATTGTCAGGACGCAGCAGATAGAGGGATCAGAGGCAGGCGGGTGACGGGACACAGTCAGGTCAGGGAGTCAGGTGGCTGAGTGGTTAGGGAAGCGGGCTAGTAATCTGAAGGTTGCCAGTTCGATTCCCCGGCAGTGCCAACTGACGTTGTGTCCTTGGGCAAGGCACTTCACCCTTCTTGCCTCGGGGGGAATGTCCCTGTACTTACTGTAAGTCGCTCTGGATAAGAGTGTCTGCTAAATGACTAAATGTAAATGACACAGGGTGACACGAGATGGGGACAGGATCTATATGGGGACGGGTAGAGCTCAGCGCTAGCGCATTTGACTGGGGATCGACAGGATGCAGGTTGAAATTCCTCCCTCCCCCCCCCCTGAAAATGTGTCTCCTAAATGAAAGCATGACATTTTATTACATCTGTGTCTCCTTGATTCTGACAACCAGCAAACTCCAGAAGTTCCCTTCTCTCGTGTTGATCCTGAGAAGAACACGACAGCTCATAGACATGCATCTACTGGCCCAGTGTTGTGCAGTTCGTGAGATAGCATGTTGTAGCATTCTAGGCTGCAGGTGGTTTATCTGAATGTGGTTGTTTGGGGAGAACAGCCAGCCTGTGCAACAGCTAATGAGGTCCCCGGGGAAACACATGGTGTATGGGTCACAGTTTGTTCCAGAAACAGAAAAACCTTCACAACCCCACCAAGTATGACCTTTGAACTCCCTGCGGCACTATATTATGGAAGTTTGAAACACATACGACATTTCTCTGCATTTCTCTAATGAGAGCATCACCTCAGAGCGACTGTCTCTCTCATATATGCGGTTGGAATCCTCATAAACATCAGGGCCTTTAGGTTTACAGCAGCCTGAGTGTTTTTGCTTGAGCTCCGTCACAAATATCCACTCGATCCACCAAACACACACTCACGTACACACATTCACACACAGACTCCTTTGATTAATTCATTCCTTTTACGTTGCCAAGACATAAATGCTGATTCCCGCTGGGCAAAGTGGTGTTTGTGATGTGGGTGAGCTATGGAGGGAGGACTCCACCTCTCCTCCCCCCCCTCCCCCTCCACCTCTCCTCACCCCCCCCCCTCCCCTCCCCCCAGGGGTGGACCAACACTTAAACCGCCCGCTGAGACTGTAGATGAAGGCATTGATCCCTTTCACACTCATTAATGCCCCATTTTCAATTAGGCCCCTTTAAAAGACACCACTTCAATTCAGGGACACTGCATTCCCCCCCTCCCTCCCTCCCTCCCTCCCCCTCTCATGGTGGCCCTTTGTGGTGTAACTTTCCACTCGGCTCCTGCAGGAGACGTGCGATTTGTCTTTCATGAGAAATCAGCCCGTTTGATGGCATGCGTTTGATAGGTTGGGCGCTGTGATGTGTCGAGGTTGGTGTGACCGGGGGGTGAGCGCATGCAGAGGCCGGTGCTTACCTGCAACGATCATCCTGCGGTCTTCAGAAGGCAGAGGAGAGAGAGAGAGAGAGAGAGAGGGGGGGGGAGAGAGAGAGAGAGAGAGAGGGTGAGAGAGAGAGAGAGAGAGAGAGAGAGAGTGAGAGAGAGAGAGAGAGAGAGAGAGAGAGAGAGAGAGAGAGAGAGAGGAGAGAGGGAGAGAGAGAGAGGGAGAGAGAGAGAGAGAGAGAGAGAGAGAGAGATGGAGGGAGAGAGAGAGAGAGAGAGGAGAGAGAGAGAGAGAGAGAGAGAGAGAGAGGGAGAGAGAGAGAGAGAGTGTGAGGGAGAGAGAGAGAGAGAGAGAGGAGAGAGAGAGGGAGAGAGAGAGAGAGGGGGAGGGAGAGAGAGAGAGAGAGAGGGAGAGAGGCATTACAGAAGCAGCTTGGATGAGGGGAAAGAGGAGTGGACGAGTTTGAAATGGGGTGACAGGAAGAGGCAGGAGGGGCGCTGGGATGAGTGAGGCTGCCGGACGACCGTAACCATGCCTTTTGCATGTGCCACAGCCCCGTGTCACCCACCCAAAATGAGACTGTCACCGTGGAGATGTGAAAATGGCTGCCCTCGGACAGAAAAGCACTGTTTTCAGTCAGATATTTAAATAGCGATGTAAAACATGGAGAGGAGATTGAGCGTCGCGCTAGACAGGAAGGTCTTAACTGCTGAGATGGCTGTATCTCACACAGAAGACAAGGACGGGGTAATCAAATTCACTGATTTTCCACAGCCGTGACATTGGAACATTCAAATGATGTGGGAGGTATACCTAGCCCACACACACACACACATCAGCCAAACCACTTTCATGTACTCTGTTGACACCAGACATATTTTGTTCTGTCCTACATTTTATTTTTGTACCTATCCCTGTTCTTACAGCAATCTCTTTGTCTTTTGCCAGGCTATTATTATATTGACTGACTGGTTGATTGATACTACTTTATCGACTAACTTTAAGTCTTTATCTTGCATCACAGCATTTTCCATTGCAGAATCACAGAACAGACAGACATTAGAGCACAGAGACAAAGGTCCAACCACGTCAATAAGAATGCTCCTAATTAACCTGCCTGGTCAAATAAAGGCTGAATAAATCCATCAATAAAACATCAGGGTTCATGTATAAAAGATGGCCGCCTGGTGAGGAGGTGAACAGCAGAGAAGGAGAAGACACACCAACCTTCTATGTATTATTAACAGGCTTCTGCCTGGCTAGCAAGGAAGTTACCAACGTGGCTCCTATGACAGGTTGAAATTCTCCTTTACCAACGTAAGACCATGCCAGGACCATGCCAGACCATGCCAGGACCACTTGGGTTAGTATTTCTTCTGTTCTGTCACATGGGAAGACTCACTAAGATCTGGCTTTGTCCGATTGGTCAGCAGGAGTACATTACATTACATTACATGTAGTCATTCCCCCCGAAGCAAGTAGGGTGAAGTGCCTTGCCCAAGGACACAACGTCATTTGGCACAGCCAGGAATCGAACTGGCAACCTTCAGATTACTAGCCCGATTCCCTAACCACTCAGCCACCTGACTCCCTAGGAGTACTCCTAGGAGTAGCGTACTAACTCCTCCACCCCCCCTCCCTCCATCCCCTCCTCTCTCTCTCCCTCTCTGTTCCCACCTACATCCTTGATCCTCATTCTTCCAGACTCTGGGTCTGCTGGGGTGGAGATGTCTTATTATTCGAAGCTACAGGCTTAGAGGACTTAGCGCAGCGGCCATTAGTATCCGAGGAGAATGAGCAGGGCCGGTACAGGCGTTCCCATATCACTTAGGCTAATGTGATTAGGACGGGGAGTTCATTTGACTCAGAGTGCTCCAGCTTTAAATGATTCATGTAGGGGATGAATACGGGGGTGAGAGGGAAGGAGTGTGACAGGGTCCCTTCACAGACAGACAGACAGACAGACAGACAGACACACACAGACAGACAGACAGACAGACAGACAGACAGACAGACACACACACAGACAGACAGACAGACAGACACACAGACAGACAGACAGACAGACAGACACACACACAGACAGACAGACAGACAGACAGACAGACAGACACACAGACAGACAGACAGACAGACAGACAGACAGACACACACACACACACAGACAGACAGACAGACACACACACAGACAGACAGACAGACAGACAGACACAAACTCAGAAACCTTGATTCAGACGCTATCTGCTATCAAGATCAGAACAAGGAGCCTTGATGTCGTCTGGGTAGGACCGTCTGGACCTTCATACTGGCCCACCAATGAACAGAAGATCTCAGCACCACGCCTCCAGACGTCAGCCTCAGTGTGGATGAACCTGATCTGCTCTAGCTGTGCATTCAGGTCAGTGTGCCTAGCCCTGTCTCCTGGGAGCAGCCTGTCTGTACAGGAGCTAGGCCACATCCAGACGCCGTGCGTGTGATCCAGGCTGACAGTGGAGAGCAGGGGTTCACTGGGGTGGCAGATGGACCCGACCCCCCTCCTCTCACGTCCCTCTCTGAAAGGGCTGTTTGGCTGCACCACCCACGCACTGCCCACACACCCTGTCATTAGCACACTCATTAGACCAGGCGAAAGGGGCAGAGACATATTTTCGGGGGGAGGGGGGGGGGGGGGGGGGCTGCCAACAGATGAGAGAAGTGTGTGGTTCTGTGGAGGTTGAGGTTTCGAACGGTTGTTTTTGAAATCGGGGTTGAAGAGAGTGTCGTGGTTGTTTGGCGTGAGAGTACAGGTCACTGTGTTGGATTTAAGGAAACAGCCGTGTGGAAACGGTCGATCCAGTGTTTTCAAATCCGAGTACGTTTGAGCCGTGCTGAAGGGAGGGAACCGGAGGTGTCCTGTCCCTGTGTTCACACACCTCAGGAGGTGACTGCGTCTGTGAGAGTCACAGGATTCAGAAAGGGAGGCGGGATCGGGGGGACCAACAGATCCTTCAAATACCAGTGCTGCACTAACAGAGGACAAAGTGCTCATTGACTTGGTGTGTGTGTGTGTGTGTGTGTGTGTGTGGTGGGGGGACTTTTTGTGACTAAGACTCAGCTGTATGACTCCTCTAGAGTCCCAAAGGGCCCCCGCATGCTGTGCCCCTCACAAGGAATTCTGACCCCCCCTCCACCCCCAAAAAGAGAAAAAAGGGGTAAGGGGAGGGGAAGAACAAATGTGACGCCCCTCCACCCCTCCCTCACTCTCTTTTCTTTCACACTTTCAATTACCTCCTCCGTCTTCACACCAGCCAAGGCTCTGAGGGGGACGACAATGTTTGCTGAGGGGGTAGTGTGTGGCAAATACTGAGACACACTCTTTAGGGTAATGCACTCCGGGTGGATAGACTTGAGCAAAGACTGATGACAAGGACAGTTTACCCTATGTGCTGTATTGGATAAGAGCGTCTGCTAAATGACTAAATGTATTGTTAAATGTCGGTTTAAAAAGTATTGTCTGAAAAAAGTATGGTTCCAGAGAAATATAGGTTTTCCTCGAACAAGATTCTCTCATATCCAACAAATGTATCAATTATTTCGTTTGTCTAGACAGTGGAAGTAAAACAATTTAATTACATTTCTTATATTCTCCTCGATCAAGAACTGTCTTCAAATGGAGTGATTCAGACCAAAGATAACTAAAGGAAGCCATGAATAAGGAACAATCCTTGAGAACTTGCATTGGTCTGTAGAGAGTGCTCTAGGTCAGTGACAGACAGACTGAGCAAAGGGAGGGAGGGAATTCTAAGGGCTTGGACGAGCTATTGCACTTTCTCTCACGCCTGACTTAGAGGGTTGTTAAAAAAAATATATAAATAAAGAAGTCCCCACCAGTGTCCAGCTGTGATGGGTATACACCCTTTCACTGTCCCAGGGTTTCCTCACCACTTGAATAAATAGAAGCTGAGAAATGAGGCTGGAAGGGAAAAGAAGAGAAGAATCCTTTGGTTCTTGTGTACCTCTTTCAGCAGATCCCTCGTTTCTTAACATGGCCTGGGTGAACTTCATTCATTTATTTATGCATTGAACTTCCTGAGACAATGGCTGGAGACGCGAGGGGAGACGCGAGGGGAGACGCGAGGAGAGACGCGAGGAGAGACGCGAGGAGAGACGCGAGGAGAGACGCGAGGAGAGACGCGAGGAGAGACGCGAGGGGAGACGTGAGAGATGTGAGGAGAGACGTGAGGAGAGACGCGAGGGGAGACGCGAGGAGAGACGCGAGGAGAGACGCGAGGAGAGACGCGAGGGGAGACGCGAGGAGAGACGCGAGGAGAGACGCGAGGGGAGACGCGAGGAGAGACGCGAGGAGAGACGCGAGGAGAGACGCGAGGAGAGACGCGAGGGGAGACGTGAGAGACGCGAGGAGAGACGCGAGGGGAGACGTGAGGGGAGACGCGAGGAGAGACTTGAGGGGAGACGCGAGGAGAGACGCGAGGAGAGACTTGAGGAGAGACGCGAGGAGAGACTTGAGGGGAGACGCGAGGAGAGACGCGAGGAGAGACGCGAGGGAGACGCGAGGGGAGACGCGAGGAGAGACGCGAGGAGAGACTTGAGGGGAGACGCGAGGAGAGACGCGAGGAGAGACTTGAGGAGAGACGTGAGGGGAGACGCGAGGGGAGACACGAGGGGAGACGCGAGGAGAGACTTGAGGAGAGACGTGAGGAGAGACGCGAGGGGAGACGAGAGGAGAGACGCGAGGAGAGACGCGAGGAGAGACGCGAGGAGAGACGCGAGGAGAGACGCGAGGAGAGACGCGAGGAGAGACCTGAGGAGAGACTGAGGAGACTTGAGGAGAGACGGAAAGCTGTTGCTTGTCTTTGTGGCTTCGGCTTCGGTTGCCGGGGATGATGAAGGGAGGCCAGATGGGACTGCTTTCTACGGAACTTCCCCTGAAGACGGGGTCCTACTGTTTTGTTTGTGTCGTTCACTTTATCGTTAAGAAAGTGATGTAAACCCCCCGGTAGGGTAATCTGCGACCGTGACCAGTGAGGTCTCCTTTTGTATCATGAACAATCTGCATATGGGGCGCGCCCCGCACTGATATGACCGACGATGAAAACGTAAAAAACGTTCAACGCTTCAAACTCCCATCCTCTGGCAATGGCGTAATTTCACGCCGAGCAACTCCTAATCTAGGCCCTGAACGCAGGCTGCCTTGTCTAATTTACTGTGAGGGGCTCGATTAAATACTTCTTAGCAGGCATCTAGGAGGGCAGCAGGGGGGCTATGAAGGACCCCACACCCATCTGAAGCTTAATCAATCAAAAGACTTATATTCGCAAAGTGCACGTGTAACAGCGGCAAACAATTGCCTCTGTATCTCCAGCAGCACAAAAAAACACCGACCACCATCGTGTGTTGTGTGTAGTCCCAAGTTTGTTCACAATTCAAGTATCGTCAGTTTTAATCTCTGCAGTGCATCGTTCGTCTGCACATAACTACCTCGCTTCTTGTTGCTCGTTTCACAACAACCCTCTGCGCCGCTAATCACTCTCTGCATCATAGGTCTGTAGTCTCTTCTCTATAGAGTTTATGTGCACATAGGGTATGGGCTCTCCCGTAGGTAGCGTGCACATAGCCTCGTGGCGCTCTGGACTCTAAGGGAGTGTTCGCCTACATGCGAGGTGTGTTGTGCTATGAGCTGGCTGCCTATACTCTCTCATCTCGTACGTCTAGCGGTGTGTAGTATCAACTTTCTGTGAGAATAAAAAGGGGATAGCACTTCACAGGGCAGAAAGGAAGAAGGTGCGTTAGGAATACAGTGGTCAGAGAAGCCTGTGCACATGGGTAGATGCAGTTAAGACAACGTAGTAGTGTGAAATGAGATAACTTCGAATAATAATCTAACCAGTCTCACAAATACAAAACAACTCACGCAACGTCACAACGGGCGTCAACACATAACCAAAAATAACACAATAGACAAAAGATACACAATACAAGATAAAAATCACAAAATCAAACAGGAATAGGCAGATCAGAGACATTAATCACTATATGATACTCATCGCGGACAATTAGAATAACTTGCGAAGGTGTGGACGAAGTGAGCAAAGGTCCATAAACACACACAGGAAATTAAGGAGGAAAGGGAACGGTAAGAATATGGTCGAGGCAGGAGGCACTAGACCTGGATGTCAAGTAGGAGATGTACACACACACACACTGAATTACAGGTTAACTGGAAGGAGCACGAGATGAGGATCACAGGATGAGGGCCGACACACACTTGACTACACATGTGAGAAATGCAAAATACTTCATAATGGAGAAAAAAAGATCACAATACTGGAGTGCACAGTGTGTAGTCTGTGTAGAAACAGCAAGATCGTCGAGTGGGAGGGGGAGAAGGGGGTCTGTGTACGGGACGAGGGGGGTGTTTATTTATACCGTACGAGAGGTGTACATATAAGTGAGAACGAGCAAAAGGTAGTGTGAAAACATAATGGTGCGAGACTATAGTATATTAAGTGAATCATAATGACAAAGATATCTTACTGTACTATTGTTAAAAGGCATATTGTGTAGGTGCCACTCAATGTAAGTTATAGAAAACTCATAGTGTGTCACAGATACATATAGATACTAGTAAACATATAGTTGTCTAGTAGATAGACAGAATTGTAATATTAACAATAGGAAGGCGAGATCACTACACATCGGCACGAGTAATACAATAAAATACTATTCTGCACAGCGTCAGCACCTCCATGATATGGACACTAAACGTGTGTGCGTCACTATCTACGTGGCCTATGTCCGATAATACCAACGGCCATGGAGTCAACACGCTAAGGCGTCGCAGTACCATTAAGAATCAGGGACTGAAATGTAAATAACGCAAGATGAGAACAAGACAAGGTTGATGAAGGGATCAAGATCGATGGGAACATGCTGGAGAAAAATAACACACACAAGCTCGGGATCAACACACTGATGATGGGACAATATGAACACAGTCGCAAATAATATGATGCAAGAAGGAAAGTAAAAAAATACAGGTATTGAATGAGTGTATACACTCACAGACAAAATACAAGAAGAAAAGGAACATACAGAAGAGAAGGAGGAGGCAAGGAGGCGCAGGGAAAAGAAACGAACAGAACAAGTGCGAAGCGAGAGTTGTGGTGCGATAGAAGAGTTCACAGAACAGTAAAGGCATAAGGGGACAGAGAACTAGAAAACTATTCAAGGCGTAGCAAAAATAGACGTTTTAGTCGGGGCATGGGCAGCCTAATTAAAATAAGCGACATATACAGACTAACAATGACAGAGTGGGCTGGGTGAGCTCAGTTTGTGATAGGATGCGATAATGCATAATAGAGGGGTTATAAATGTATACACTGGATAGGAAGGAGACTAAGTGGGCGGCAAGATGGTGTACAACAAGGTACAAAAGGCAGATGCGTGACATAAATGGACTAGGCATAAACATAGGTGAGGTTATATGACAGAAGGCAAAGCTCTAATTTAGCCATCCATTAGTATAGTAGAGGAGCGCAGGATAAAATTAACGGATGTGTGCGCACTACAGGAGACAAGTGTCGTGACCACTGTGAGCGATAAGACTAGACAATGAGAAATGGAACGACTAGATGTACGCTGCGCGAGGAGGGGAAGTACACAGTAAGATGTGAGTGAGGATAGTCGAAGTGCTGAGGAGTGGACAACGAGTAGCTTAAAATGACTAGTAGGATCCTTATCACAGCGAGGGATCCAGCGGAAATTCAGCCCGAGTTGATTACTCTCCACACGAGCATCCGCACGCGTTGTCACGTAACTTGCAGCGCAGTGTAGACAAAGAGTAAGAAAAGCAAGTAGCACGAGATTGGGAAATGTGTTAGAAGATACAGCGCCGAGGTGCGCGAGATCACTGATTGGAGCGTGAAGCGAGCATGATCGAGAGGAAGGTCAAAGAAGGTGAGCGTGAAGGACAGCAACGGGCACATAGTGTGTGCGCAGAGTGACAAGGGTGAATTCAGGACTGAACATGTAGCGGGAGCGGTTGTACCGACAGTGTTGGTGAAATATACGATAGTTGAAAGAAAAGAAGTCATAAGAGTAAGGGGAGGCGCGACATACTCCGTGTCAGATGGGTGAGTGCACACCACGTGCCTACGCAGAGTAAACGCGTCGGTACTCCAAGCCAGCAGAGAAAAGAAGCTATACGCACCTTTGTAGTGCAAGACACAGAGAACATCAAACTGGTGTGAAGAGTGGGATGTGGACAACAATGGATGGTGAGCGGTGACAAGGTCGTACAACATAGAGAGAGAGAGAGGGAGAGAGGAGGGACAGGGAGAGAAAGAGCGAAGAAAGACAGACGTCGTGTATAGATACCTAAATGGACAATACCTAGGCGCTATGAAATGCGTGGGAAGAAGAGCGTTTGTGATAGCGTATAGGGTAGTGCAACGTGTGATAGAAGGAGCAGCTGGCATGTAGACGAGGAGGGGCGTGTCACACATGTCATATGACATACTGTACATTGTGTGCCATGCAGGATAAAAATACTGCTAGTGTGTGGAGAGGAAGGATGCAAATCAGTGAGTTATGCAAAGGGAGGGGGGAGGGACATGCAAGATGATGTGCTAGCTTTGCTTACGTGAAGGAAGAACTTTAGAAGGTAGGGAGGGGAGGGGAGGGTGAGGAGGGCATGGGGCAAGGGTGGGGTGGGGGGGCGAGGTGCTCGAATCCAACTAGAGTCTAGGTTAGAAAATAGTGGGGATACAAAGGGACTATACACAACATAACACGATGTGAGGCGCAAGAATGCTGGATACGGCATGTGCACATGCAAATACAAAAAGTAAAATACAGGAACACAAACACAAGATGATGCATGCGACAAAGGGTACAACAAAAACAGACATGATGCACGAGAGTGTAAATATCTCTAGGAGGACAGACCAGATAGAGAGACCAACGTGGGGAGAACACACTACAAAAAATAATAAGACGACACAAAAAATGAAACAACTGTAACAGTAAATCACACAACTGGCAGCACACACTCTGAGCAAACGGCTGCGAACAACAACAAAACAAAAAGAGACGCAACACTGTAACGAACGAACTACCCAGGTAAAGGAAGAAGAAAAAAGCCACACCAATAACAGTGCAAGTACTACGGAAAGTGGTGAAGTGCATGCACTACAAATAAGACATCGAGTGTAATTTGATATCTATCAACTATACAATAAACGAGATATCGATAAGCGGCCTATAATTAAGCTTACAAAGGATCGTAATTATTGCAGGAAGCTGTGTAATGCTCTGGATGGCGACGTACACACGGTAGGAACGCGATTGGAAAAATTATATGATACTGTACAGGTCGTGGTAGTGTGGTGGAGTATAACAGTTGAGGAAGGAACATAGTAATAGAGGTGGTGGCGGTGAGTGGTGGCTGGAAGGGCAAACATCAGCAATCGCCTTGTGGACATGTCCGCTAATACTATTCTTTATATAATTTATGAGTTTACTGACACAAGTATGCTCAAACTAGTAGACATACACACTACAGGTCAGAGTCATTATGTAACAGTTACTTACTTCACGACAACTACGTGTACTGCATGTCAATTGTGCACTGGTGTCGGTACTCGCGTGAGTGTGACAGCCCCTACAATGAAATAAATAAAAAGAAAAACTTACGTGTGGAAGTCTCCACACATCGAGGGCACTGGAGGCGAGAGAAATACACTCATAAAACACATGGCTAGTGATATAATACTGAGGGGTACAGACGAGATGTTAAGGGGCTGTTGAGTAAGTATAAGGATACGAAGATACATACTATACATACAAAGAGGGAAGGTACAAATCAGAGATACCTGGGGGGTCTGACTAATATACGCAAAGAACACAAAGGCACAGTGAGGCACAACAAAGTGGATGTCGAGCGACCGCTGAGGTGGGTACATAAGAATGTCAAGAGGTATAAAAGGTAAAATAAAGAGGAAAGAGGATTAAGTTGTTGTTGAATGAAATGAGGAGAAGATGGAATAAAGAGACATCTCACTGTGAAGGGTGATGATACGAAAGGTCAGAGCAAGGAGGAGCGGAGAAAGAGGTGAAGGCTGGAGTGTACAGTCAAGTCGAATAAGATACTAATTTAGAGAGACTTGCTATACAGGGTAGTCTGAGCACTGGGTGGGCACACGACTCACAAGGAGAATAAACAAGTATGTGTGACACAGACAGAGAGAAGAGGAATATGAGAGAGAAAGTGTAACATTAAATACGTGCACAAGAATAAAGATATAAGAGAGTGCACAGAGAAAATAGTTAAAGTCAATGCAAATAGTGTACAAGCTAGCTGCCATACGCAGAGAAACAAGGAGGGGACACGGTGAAAAAAGAGGTGAAGGTTCATTGAGATGGGTAATGTGAGATGGTACTAGGAGGACAGTGATGGATATAAAAATTGATGGTTGGTGTAGACACATCATGTAAAGATGTGAATATGAGGGCATTTAAAATAAACAATGGATGGATGGTTTGTTCAGGAATCAAGGTATGGCAAATAAGGGCGAGGGGAGAGGGGATATTGATGAAAGGCAAGTGGTGACCACTTGCGTCCCGGCACATTGACTACTGTGTGGAACTGATCAGGTGTTAGAATAGGAGACACGAATGAGAAAACGTTCGTAAGATTGTGGGTCTACGCTCCAGGTGATGAATACTCACATAAGGGCCAAGACACGTGTTCACACCAAAAAGCGATGTGCAAGAGGTGTGAACGTCATACGTAGGAGAACCAGCGGGCATAGACCAGGGCAAGTGTTAGAGGTCCGCGATCGAGTGTGGTGTAGGGGCACATTGCATTCATTCACGGAGTAATGACAATGAATTGTTTGGCGCCTGATAAGAAAAGGCAAGTATTGGTTGACAGAACACTGCTCCATGCATTCTAACGTCTGACTTATGAAAGCACATGAAGAGTGTTCCCTGTCGGCTCACAGGACTCGGGTTCTCACCATGCAGGCTGAGGAGTGTTCCCTGTCGGCTCACAGGACTCGGGTTCTCACCATGCAGGCTGAGGAGTGTTCCCTGTCGGCTCACAGGACTCGGGTTCTCACCATGCAGGCTGAGGAGTGTTCCCTGTCGGCTCACAGGACTCGGGTTCTCACCATGCAGGCTGAGGAGTGTTCCCTGTCGGCTCACAGGACTCGGGTTCTCACCATGCAGGCTGAGGAGTGTTCCCTGTCGGCTCACAGGACTCGGGTTCTCACCATGCAGGCTGAGGAGTGTTCCCTGTCGGCTCACAGGACTCGGGTTCTCACCATGCAGGCTGAAGAGTGTTCCCTGTCGGCTCACAGGACTCAGGTTCTCACCATGCAGGCTGAGGAGTGTTCCCTGTCGGCTCACAGGACTCGGGTTCTCACCATGCAGGCTGAGGAGTTGCGGTGACCTTTACCGCATGTTTACCCTCTCTTACTCCCCCTCACATGTCCTGTCCTCTCTGAAACACACACTATCATAAAAATAATAAAGGCAGAAATCCCGCCCCCAGAAATATCTTAAAAAAAAAAAAAGATTGGAGGACTGAAAAAGCGTGTTCCGAGCCTGCCACAAGAGACAGGAATACCCTCGTCATCCTCATCCAGTCTGGGTGGACTCAAGGCTGCTGGATGACGCTGGCTTACTACCTCATCCGTCTTGTGGTCTCCTGGTTTTTCAGGCCGTGCCACAACGAAGCAAACAAAGCCCTGAACTCTGAACACGATAAAGACAGAGCTAAGACAATATTAGATATTGTGACAACCCTGGGTAACACAAAATATGCATCTATCAGGCATCCCTTGCTGTTACATTATGAATAAATTGTTTTGTTTTGTTGTTTTATATTCCATGGATCAATGTTATATAATCCCCTTATCGCAGTTAGATGACTATTTATTTCCCTAAGGTGCAATATCATTATGTACTAAGTAGTCAACACATTTATCAAATGCACGAGTCCGTTTTGGAACAGGAATCAAGCAAATTGTTTTGTAAAACAATGTACAAATCAGTCTCCAGTCTACGAAAGCACTATTAGTTACCCTGGATATTTAATACCATGCCCCCTATATTAGCATAATCCTACTACATCAACAGCACATAGGGGGTTTAAATGTCTGCAACCATTAGTAATGTATTACTAATGTAACAATAAGTGATTAAATAGTGCAATCAGCAAGCTACTTCTTACAGTATAATTTAGCACCATGAGTCTCAAAGGCATACCTGATTCTGGGAAAGGAACGGATAAACGAGTGTGTGTGTGTGTTCATGTGTGTGTGTGTTCATGTGTGTGTGTGTGTGTGTGTGTTCATGTGTGTGTGCGTGTGTGTGTGTGTTCATGTGTGCGTGTGTTCATGTGTGTGTGTGTTCATGTGTGTGTGTGTTCATGTGTGTGTGTGTTCATGTGTGTGTGTGTGTGTGTGTGTGTTCATGTGTGTGTGTGTTCATGTGTGTGTGTGTTCATGTGTGCGTGTGTTCATGTGTGTGTGTGTGTGTGTGTGTGTTCATGTGTGTGTGTGTTCATGTGTGTGTGTGTTCATGTGTGTGTGTGTTCATGTGTGTGTGTGTTCATGTGTGTGTGTGTGTGTTCATGTGTGTGTGTGTGTTCATGTGTGTGTGTGTGTGTGTGTGTGTGTGTGCGTGTGCTTGAGTGTGTGTGTGTGTGTGTGTGTTTCTCAGCACTATAATCAGAGTGTGTAGTACCAGGTGTGCAGGTATGCACCATATGATCCATCAAGCCGAGCCCCAGGACCTACAACCATTAAGAAGGTCTGTAGTTCCTATAGATCTGACCCAGCCTAGACGGTACAGGCTGGGGAGCAGGCCACAGTACCAAGCCTCCAGGACACAGTGTGCTTAAGACGCTCCCAGAGTGACGGCCGTGACTCATTTCACCTCAGAACCTCCCTCTCAAAGTCCATCCAGAATGTTCTAGAAATTAAACCGTCTTGACTGAACACTAGTTTGACAACAAACCCCACGTGCGGTGGGATATATTCTCAAACTATCGCCTTGAGAGTCTTTGGACAATTTGTCCTTTTAGCAAAACAACAGAAGCTAGTAATAATTCTTGTATATCCGATGTCGACCTCAGCCATTGAAGTGAGAGTGAGTTTTTGTGGCTGGTCATGTGTGCAAACAAAGCCTGTAAAGTCGTCATGGTTGTCTAAGAGCTAACATTAGAAACAGGAGCAGGGTAGACCGCACAGAGCTGACAACCGCACTGAGATACTGACCATGGCTTTATTTAAAAAAGCCATTCGCTTATGGCGGGCTAACCAGATGCAGATGTACAGGACTTGCTTTCTACAGCTACCACTTCTAGTGTGGCTTCTAAGACTCCCATGGTGTATTCTACCTGAGAAAGACTGACAGAAAAGAGAGTAGTGTTGCTGAATATACCGTCTACTCGGTAAGGGAGGTGCCTGCACTGACACGGAACACTATTAAGACTGAGGGTCAAGGTCTTCTGACTGGAGCAGGATGATAAAAAAATAGGACTCCACTTAAGACAATTGTTCTCCTGATCCTTTCCAAATAAAAACCTCTGAAAGGTGTATCGTTTTTATAACCCAATCAACACAAATTATGACGAGAGTTGGAGGTCAACCGGTTCCTATGCCCTGGTCTCTACCTGGTCTGGAGGGCCTCATGGCAGCCAGGTTGTTCAGTGTCCTGGTCTCTACCTGGTCTGGAGGGCCTCATGGCAGCCAGGTTGTTCAGTGTCCTGGTCTCTACCTGGTCTGGAGGGCCTCATGGCAGCCAGGTTGTTCAGTGTCCTGGTCTCTACCTGGTCTGGAGGGCCTCATGGCAGCCAGCTTGTTCAGTGTCCTGGTCTCTACCTGGTCTGGAGAGCCTCATGGCAGCCAGGTTGTTCAGTGTCCTGGTCTCTGAGACTCACACTGGCCTCCCCTCCTTTCATTCCAAAGCCAATTCAAGTAATGGAGATGTGAAAAAGAAGGGAGTTGGGAGCAGTGATGGGGGGCTGGGGAAGTGTAGTTTATGGTGTGTGTGTGAGTGTGTGTGTGTGAGTGTGTGTGTGGATTCAGGTTGGGGGGGGGGGGGGGGTATTCCCGGTCCCTCTCCCCTGCTGGGTGCTGGTCAGCTTGCCCCAGAATTTTGGGCTCCCCTCCAGCTTGCGTCAGACAACCCAGACCACCCCCCCACCACCACCACCACCACCCCCTTCCCCCCACCACCCAGCCTCTCGGGGAAAGCGAACAATGGCCACCTATGTTCCCATAGGGAGCAAGGGAAGCTGGGTAGGCCCCCGGCTTGCATCCCCGACACAAAGTCCCCCTCTAGTGCCAGGTTTGGCACAGCATGGTAGAGCGCAGCGAACCAACACCACGGGGGGAGAGGAGGGGGAGAGGAGGGGGAGAGGAGGGGGAGGGGAGTGGGAGGGAGGGAGGGTGTTCCCAGTTTCTAGTCTGTAAAACTAAAAGATGGCCAAAATGAGGTAACTAACCACCCGGCGACTGCAGGAGAGAGCAGCTGCTGCATAAATACAACAACAAACAAAGTTTTTAAGAGGGTGCGAGTAGTTTATGGACCTGCCTCAGACGTAAATAAGCTTGAAAACACCCCCCAACCCGCCCGTCTTAGCTTTCCACAGAGTCGTAGCTAACAGACAGGCTGGTGGGGCACTAGGTATTTACAGTCCCAGAGAGGCCAGACATAAAGCAAAGTGAAATCAGAGCGTTCTGACTTCAGGAAAGAAGGACCTGGAAAAGCGTCTGTGGCAGCCATCTGCTGAAGCCATCGTGTCAGATGAGGAGTAGGGTTACATGGGAAGTGTTCGCAGGAGGACAAAACAAGTATGGGAGTCTGTCCTGCGCTGCAGAGCTGCAGAGCTGCAGAACTGCAGAGCTGCAGAGCTGCAGAGCTGCAGAACTGCAGAGCTGCAGAACTGCAGAGCTGCAGAGCTGCAGAACTGCAAAGCTGCAGACCGAACAGGAGACAAGGGAAGGGTGCAGTGAGTATGATGGACGAAAAAAAACGATAGAGGAGGGGAACATAAAAAGAGAGGGTGGAGAGAGAGAGACATATGATTATGGAAAATTGAAGGCAGAGACATAGAGAGGGTGAGCAAAGGAGAGATGAAGAGAGAGAGCGAGCGAGAGAAAATGTAGGATCATTATGTAGATGAGGGTTTTCGGCCAATCGATGCTGCGCTTTGTAAATGCCACATACTGACTTAGCAATGTATCAGGACTGCATTGGAAATTGCGCACTCCAGATAATCTAATTTTTGGCAGGTGAGCGAGAGAGAGATGTAGAGGCAAAGAGCCGGAGAGAAGCAGAGAGAGGCAAAGAGAGCGAGAGGGGTGAAAGAGGGAGAGAGGGAGAGAAGAGGAATGCGCTGCAGGTTTACACAAGATCACGCCGCAACATGTGTACACATGTCCTCTCTTCTCACATCCTTCCTACCGCGAGCCCTCCTGGCTAACATCTTGGCTCTGCGTGTGCAATCCTCTCGCAATGCACTCACACACACACACACACTCACGCACACACACGTACACACACACTAACTCACTCACACGCGCACTCACACACGTACCCAAACCACAGGTTCTGTGCATAGCGCACCCCTATTTCCACACCAGAGACATCATTGGGTGAGACTGAGGGAAAAGCAGTCATGTCAGCAGCAGTCCATGCTGCTAGGAGGAGTTGTAGATATGAAGTGGGGTCTTTCAGACGCGGGGCGGGAGGTGCACCTCGAGGAGGGAACTCCATGTTCCTCCCCGGGCTCCTCTTTCACACCGCGCCACAGAAGGGATGCTGAGGACAATAGGGACTGTCTGGTTTCAACAGGGCCAGTCGTGCTGGGTGAACGGCTGGGGCAGACTGAGGCTGTCGCATGGCTCACGTTACACACACACGCAAATGTACACACGCACACACTCTCCATACTGACACACACACACACACACAGTACCTGCAGGAAACACTTATCCTGGGCTGTAAAGCCCACTGGAAGCACGCAATCTTAAGCGTTTGTTCAGCAAATACATGCACACAACACACACGGTTATGTGAGCATGAATTGACGCCAATGACCTTTGACACTAATACATGTGTAGATTAACATGTGCATGCCACACACACAGACCTATTCAACTCTGAAATGAGCCGGTAAATGTTTCAGGGAAGTGACTGGCAGGTGACATTTTATATGTTCAAAAAAGTTTTGTTTTATGGCTGAGAAACATACAGTATTATGGGTAGTAATTTAAGTGCCAAAATGGAAGAGTCATTTGCCCGGACACACCCTTTACAAGCAACCTGTTCTTATCATTCCAGAGATATATGAGAGAGGAGACAGTGAGGAGAGAGAGAGAGAGAGAGAGAGGGGGGAGAGGGGGGGGGGGGGGTGGGAGGGAGCAAGGGAAAAGAGAGAAAGAGGGAAAGAGACGGATAGAAGTGAGAGAGAAGAGATGGAGAGAATGAGAGAGGAGGATACAGAGGGGGGGGGCAGAAATAGAGAAGGGGGGGACAGAGAGACAGAGAGAGGAGAGGAGGAGAGAGAGATACGAGAGAGAGAGAGAGAGAGAGAGGGGGGGGGGGGGTGTAGAGAGAGAGAGAGAAGGAGAGAGAGAGAGGGGGGGGGTGTGTAGAGAGAGAGAGAGGAGAGAGAGAGGGGGGGGGGGTGTAGAGAGAGAGAGAGAGAGAGGACGAGGCAGAGAGCGAGGACTAGACGCGACGAGAGACGAGAGATGCAGAGAGAGAGGGCGCGGAGCGAGTGGTGGGGGGGTTGTAGAGAGCGAGCGATAGAGAGGTGGAGAGAGAACACCTTTCCCTCCCACGTGGCAGTAGCAGGAGCAGCAGAGGCCTGTGGGTGGAAAGGGGATAGCTGGAATTCCTGCCTCAGACGGCACGTCTCTAATCTCATTATCTGGGAGAGTATGAAATCTGCATTCCTGTGTGTGTGTGTCCCTCCTCCACCCCTCCCCAACTGCACAACACCCACCCACCCCTTCAAGCCCTCCTCCTGGTCACAGAGCTAGTCTACAGCCCCCCTTCCGAACGCTCCCCCCCCCCCCCCCTTTCCTCCCCCAGCTGCCTCCCTCCTCCCAGGGGCCCCTGTGTGACACTGGGGCCACATCAAACGCCAATCTGCCCCCCCCCCACCTTTCCCACTGCGCTTCTGGGTAGGTGTATGTGTGTCAGGGGGCGTGGGGGGGGGGGGGGAGGGGAGCATGATGCACACAGGCCACACTGACCCCACTGATAAAGGGATTAGCACAGGAAGAACAGGAATGTGTCTCCAGAAGCCGTGCGTTTCAAAAGGCCCGACCTCTGGCCTGTGTCGTCCAGTTTTTCTGCGCTGGACGTATAAAACAGGCTTTTGGCGCCGGTCGACTTTTGACACTCGACTTGCAGAGTGACAGGATGGTTCAGGAAGGAGGGGCATTCCACTGAAAGGCCGCAGACCTCCCACTTGAATAGCGCCGTTCTGAAGCGTGACCACACATGACAGGTGTTTTGTCTCACTTTGAAATAGCGTGACGTAGCCATTACTGTGACTGGCCACCTCAAGAGAGAGAGGCTTTCTCATATTCCATATACTGTTCCGAGGGGAAAACATTTCAGGAATGTCCGTTGGCACTTTGAAGTATACGCTGGGCTGAAAACTGGAGAATTGAGAGATGGGAAGTTATGATCGGCATGTTGTACTTCAAGGTCACTGAGACACAGGCTTCACTCTGCCCTTGATCTCTAATAGACTGGCCAATGGTGAAGAGAGATGCACTGTAAAGTGGAGCAGTTATTCCACATTCGCAGGGAATTCTTCACAACATGCTTCCATTGGGGTCCACAACATAACAGGAGTCGTGAGATGAGCATGTTCTGGTATATTTACATTTAGACATTTAGTCATTTAGCAGACGCTCTTATCCAGAGCGACTTACAGTAAGTACAGGGACATTCCCCCCGAGGCAAGTAGGGTGAAGTGCTTTGCCCAAGGACACAACGTCATTTTGACACAGCCGGGAATCGAACTGGCAACCTTCCGATTACTAGCCCGACTCCCTCACCGCACAGCCATCTGACTCCCCTTATTTGGACACTATTGTTTCAGGATGAATGTATTCCAGGCAGGTGCACTGTATCCATGACACTGTCTGGAATCTTTACGGTTTAAACCTTCTCTGAACCACAGAAAGCACCAAAGCCATCAAAATCCTATTAAGCGGCACAAAGCCGCCAGTGTTTTCCCTGTGACACTAGCACTCTTGAGCTAAATGCTAACTTAGCCTAGCGCTTACTTTTTTTGCCCTTGAAAACTACGGAAATGTCAAAATGTAAGACCAATAAATCCACGTTTGCCCTTTAAAGTATTTAAAAGTCTGAAGCGCTTGAAAAAAAGAAAAAAAAGACTAGAATGTTTAGAAATAACTTAATAACTAACAGTGAGACATCAAAGGGTGGTTACAGTAGCATTAGCATTCATTCCTGTTCCAGCTAGGCTGGGAGACTGGCGGATTCAGTAAGAGTAAGAGATGGAGGGAGGGACACAGAGAGAGAAGCAGGGAAAATAGAGAGAGAAGGTCCGAGAGACAGCGAGAAAGACAAGGTTACGCTCCCCCAAAGTACGAGGCGCAATGAAAAGTAACTGTTTAGAGGGTCTGCGTGAGGTGGAGGGAGAGGGGTTAGCTTGGAAGCGTCTTACAGGAAGGGAAGGGCCGCGGTGGGGAGAGATGAAAGACCGTCTCCGTCCTCGGGGGCTTTCATGAGAGACTGGGGAGCCTTGTTTTGACTGAAAACATATTTAATATACATGACAAAGAACATCCCCCCCAGGCCTTCCCAGCGACGACAGCAGAGCTCCATTGTTGCGGAGGCTCTCCAGTTTGTTGTCCCTGCTCGTTTGTTTGTTTGTTTGTTCGTTTGTTCGTCCGTTGGCAGAAATTCACTCCAGTCATTGTATCTGCAGCTGATTTTCCACAGTATACAATGCGAGGATCTCGAGCAAGATCAATAATCAGAAATGCCTATCGGACAGATGGAGCGTGAAAAGAGACGAACTCGTGGCGTCTAATCCACGGAGTCCGGGGAAACGCCGGGGCAGGATGAGAGGAGGACAAAGAAGGAGACACAGCTCAGCTGTTGTGGCTCTAAAAAGGCTATTCTCTGTCTGTCAGTCCATTCAGACATGCTCACCCTCCTCTCACCCTCTCACCCTTTGCCCTCCCCTCACACTGGGCCCTGGCCCTGGCAGACCCTGTCCTCCATTTTGGCTCAACGTGTCATTGTTTCCCTGACGTCTCCAATTATCACACACCTGTCTGTTTAGGGGAGACGAGCACTCACCCTGCCTGTGTCCTCTGTGTTCCTCTGACATCGTCATGTACATTCCTTAGTTTAGCTCACATTTTTGTTCTGAGTTTCTTTTTTTTGGTCGCCAATAATGCTGAAAATATATTGTCTTTTTTAACTGATATAATCTTAATTAGGAATTATTGTTCTTTCAACATGCCATACCGAACAGCCACGTCTGTTCAGGCGTTTTTTCGTTTTTTCAATTCGAGGGGAAACATACACACGCAGAGGGGAAACCTTACAGCAGGCAGCAAGACCAGAATGCAGTGAGGGTGGAGATGGCTGATGGATGAAGAGGTCCTAGTTCTGGAGCAGAGTGAGGATGCAGGAAGGGTGTTGGCAAGTGGGGATGGAAGGAAAGGAAATGGACTCTTAACGAAGCTCTCTGGTGTGTATTGTCCTACGCTGTGATTTTACACACACACACATTCAGCCTCATGGCAAGAGAGGATATAATGTACATATACTACCAAAATCATGAGGAATGTACTGTAGCAAGTCTATTTTGCCTCCTAGCTTAAGCCACAGCATAAGCATTTACATTTACATTTAGTCATTTAGCAGACGCTCTTATCCAGAGCGACTTACAGTAAGTACAGGGACATTCCCCCGAGGCAAGTAGGGTGAAGTGCCTTGCCCAAGGACACAACGTCATTTTTTGGCACGGCCGGGGAATCGAACTGGCGACCTTCAGATTACTAGCCCGGCTCCCTCACCGCTCAGCCACCTGACTCCCCTCTTTTCACATCAATAAATGTCACTTTCAGGTATGAACATGCCGCAAACAGACTACATGTTTCTAAGATTCCTGAGGTCCTTCAGAGAAGGAGGGTGAAATCTGAGTCCTCTCTCATCACGCATGATGTGTCCTAGAGCTCCATGTGACAGATGTGTTGTTTCGGGAAAAGAGCATGGCTATTATGACACACTGATTAAAGTCAAGAGAGTGTCTTACCTGAATAGCAATTTCCGTTGGTCAGGGGCAGATGGAACATGAAAGACACAGAGAAAAGGGGAACATTAGACTCAGTAGGAACAGAGACGTAGCATCACATCGACACAACAGGACGGTATATTAACACATTTACTGTACGAAGACGCCGAATGGGCCTCACTGCATGGCTTTTTGTAGAGAGAGGAGAGATCCAAATGGGCAGACATTGGCAAGGAACAGTCTTTTCATCATGCCTCCAGGGCACAGCACTTAAAGTCACAGTATAATATTTGAAGGCTCAGGGAAATAGCTTCAGCTCCCACCATGTCTCCATATTTCACAGCAGAGCATGTGCCTATCGCTAGTTACCCACATCTGCGATTCGCAAATGTGGCTTATTTCATGCTGCTGGTGCCTCACCAACTGAGTTAAACACCTCAGGCCTGCTTGGAACTGACGCCCTTCAGCTCTGTAACAGGCACTGAAATATTTACAGGCCCGCGGGGGGCGGGGCCATCGTCTAACCATCACAGCTCCAACCCAGGTGCCCCCACCCATCACCTTTCTCCATCATCCATATTTTAAACAGCACACTGTCTGGTGTTGAATACGAACAAGGGTTGTCCTAGAAAATCAGACGCAATTAAGTATTCCGTTTGGACTTCAAAAGCGCGAGGGTGAAATGGTGTTTAAAAACGGTCTTAACGAGGTAGCGTTTAAGGAATCATTCAGTCCTTCTCCACAGCTGACGTCTCAATAGACTGACATCCTTCGCTTTGCTTGACGCGGACGTATCAAAGACGTTTCCGTGTAATCCTGTTACCCTAACCCTGCAGGCCCTGCAGGTGCAGCACGGACTCCTTCCCCATAGGTTTTATGTGCCGTTAACCACTAATGTCGGTGGGTTCACGACCAATGGGAGACCGTGTGAAGGCCTGTGTGGATTGAAAAAGCCTCCACCGTCCTGGGTTCGATTTCAGAAGTTTCCTCACAAGTCAGCTCAGCCTGGTTCTCTCAGCTTAACTAGGGCTCACTACAAAGAGCTTCTGAGGGGGGGAAAGGGGGCGGAGGGGCGAGGGGGCGGAGGGGCGAGGGGGCGAGGGGGCGAGGGAGTAGCCTAGTACGGAAGAAACGCGGGAGAGATAGAGAGAACGCTGGCACATCAGCCAGATGGTGCCTTGATTCAGAGAGAGCCTGCATCAGTGGCAAAGTTATAGACAAAATAAGGCAGCTCCTCACCCTCCCTCTGAACTGATATCCATCTAGTCTGGGTCACGAGAGTAGCAACTGAGCTCAAAGTCCCAACGCCTTCGCTGTGGGGAGGCTGGCTGTCAGGTAACTGGGGCAGGCCTGGCTTCATTCTTCCCAGGTTTAATTCTTGTGTACTCTAGCTAGGAGCTGGCTGAAGAAGAAAGAAATGGAGGCTGTAATCTCTCTATTAGGCCAAGTCAATCCCCTTGGGTTCTATGCTGGTTTATCAGACCTGGATGATGCAAGAAAAATAACTGCAGAATCTCTGTTTCTCTGTGACAGATGACCCGGTGTGGAATTGTGTGCTTTTTTCAGTTAAAAGGAAGCTGAGGCGAAGGGACTAATGAAGAATGGCTCAAGTGTCACCAAAGGACAAGAGCTCAAAAGTGAAACTTGCAAAACTGAGTCCGTAAAAAAGGACACATTAATTATTTTATACCTTGAAATAAACTATCCACATCACACACCAATCATACGACTGCAAACAGTCGCTCTGCAAGTTGCAAATGCCACCATTATCTCATACCCAATTTGAAATGCTTTTAAACTGAACCAACTTCACTTGAGTGTCGCCTGTACCATACGTTGCTTTGGATAAAAGTGTCAGCTAAATACACAAATTATTAGAACTTCAGAACGAAAAACTGCCATTAGTGAAAAACATTTGAAAGTAAATGCCAGTCATGACTTCCATTGTGCACATTGCCTGAGTCAGCCCACGTGGGCATAAAATATATGGGTCCTTGTTTTAAATGTCATTCCTGTTTGAGAAGTGAAGGCAGGGCCCACGCCATGCTGGGAAATTGCAGAGTGCAGCCCCTTCGCCCTGACTGCACTAAAAGTAATCAGGTTGCTGAGTAATCTTCATTACACTCCAGCACTCTACTTTATTGAGATTCGGGGAGGGGGAGTTTGCCAGTACACACAAAAATGATTTATTGATCGCACTTAATGCAATAAGCATGCAGGATCCAGTGCAACAATTTCATTAGGTTTTCTTAACGGCCGTGGTGAGGTGGACTACGGGCCTTGGGATGAGGCTGGGGGCGGATGAGGGGGCGGAGAGCGGGTGGTGGAGGAGGAGCAGACGGGCCTTGGGATGAGGCTGGGGGCGGATGAGGGGGCGGAGAGCGGGTGGTGGAGGAGGAGCAGGCGGGCCTGGGGATGAGGCTGGGGGCGGATGAGGGGGCGGAGAGCAGGTGGAGGAGCAGACGCAGTCTGGGGATGAGGCTGGGGGCGGATGAGGGGGCGGAGAGCGGGTGGAGGAGGAGGAGGAGCAGAGGGGCCTGGGGATGAGGCTGGGGGCGGATGAGGGGGCGGAGAGCGGGTGGAGGAGCAGACGCAGCCTGTCTGCACACGGTCTCCCTCTCTTATGCAAACACACCCCTGAAGGCCAAGGTGGACTCCCTCTTGAATGCAAGCACCCGTTGTTGAAACTGTAAGACGTGCTTAGCTTAAGACACGACAAATCAGCTACTTAATGCACTTTCTAACTGATTAGAGTCACGGCTGTTGCTGAAAGAGGGAGCGCAGAACAAACTGATCTCATTGAGCTGTTTGCCGACACATTCCACGCAGTTTCAACAGCAGAGTCAGAAGTGCTTCCTGTTATAAGACGCCATATCCAGTTGTATTTGAACTCTACGGACGGCCTCATGGAAACCATCTTCGACCTTATTAGAGTTCGTACGCACAATACTGGATGGAACCTAGGGAACAAAGGGAGAACGGAATCCTCCGTTATGGACGCCTGTTATCAAACCGTATTTTGGCAGGAGCCCTTGAATAGGAGATGAGAAACATGGATGAAAGGAAACAAAGAGTGTTCTCTGGAACACAGAGCGCCGCGGGCTGAAATGAAAGGAAGACACAGGCACACACGACGAGTCTTCCCGTCGGTTGAGTCCTACGCGCTCCCGCGTTTGCATTCTTTTTCACATTCAAATCAGCGGCCCCTTTTCAAACGTCGCCCCTGTCGTACTCCCATACGCCCAGCTGGCTGTTCAGTCGGCGCCGCAGCAATCGAGGCAGAACTCCGAAGGAGGAGGAGGAGGAGGAGGAGGAGGAGAGAAGCAGGCCGCTGATGTCACTCTGTCATGAGGCGTGACCTGACCAGTCAGCCATGTGTTCCAGCTGTTGGGAGTTTACTGACCGCGACCGTTTCCCCCCACAACCCCACAACCTGTCCTCATCCTCTGGCCAACCTACACATTTCTGTCACTCCACCACCCCCGCCCCACCAACCACCTTCCCTCCCCCTCCCCCTCCCCCCCCCCGCCCATCCGCTAAACCCTAAACTGATGTTTCTGTCACCCCACCCTCCCCCGCCGAAGTGAACATCCACCCCTTCACTCCTGGAATGACCTCTCTCTTGTTTCAGCACAATAAATACTGTGAGTTGGCCTTAAGAGGCACGTTGACTTCAATTGACTCTGTGACACCTGTGCAAAGACTGAAGAAACACCACTCAAAAGGCACCCCAAAAAAACTGTACATTGAGTAAAGAACAAAGAACAAGAGTGAAAACAAGTAAATCACTCTGACTTGGACTATTAAATGATTTCCGGGAACAATCTTTGTGACTAATTTCATGTTTTGAGGTATCATTATGCCTTGTGAATCACGAGGTTGCCAGAATATAAAGAAACGTTCGTCAACTTAGCCAAGAGGCTTTTTTTCTTTCGTATGTTTTTTTTTACAGCAATGATTCAAGAGACTTGAAGCAAACTACAAGGGGAA
The DNA here is from genome assembly GCA_023658055.1 of Thaleichthys pacificus. Classification (NCBI taxonomy): domain Eukaryota; kingdom Metazoa; phylum Chordata; class Actinopteri; order Osmeriformes; family Osmeridae; genus Thaleichthys; species Thaleichthys pacificus. Next base: position 17,283,202 of record CM042863.1, on the reverse strand, counting down.
CCAAATGATTAATGTTGTGTGTTTCAACTCCCAAACGCAGGAAGTCCTAAATCAAAACAGAGCTGGAGATTTTTACAGCTGGCCTAATGAAATTAGGAAAAAGCTACGGGAGCTCCCATTAGGCTTTGGCCCAGGTCCTACATGATGAAGCGTTTTAGCGACTCTCCATCTTTAAGGTATCAATGATTCTGAAACTCCTTTAGAAACCTAATCGAATGCTGGTTACTTGGGGTTTCCTGACAAATCCTCCGTCTTGTGAGGGAGGGAGTTTTTAGCCATGCTGGGATCCAGGGGTGTTTGCTTGGACAAGGCGGCAATATTTGCTTAGCTCACTGCCGGACTCCATCAACGGAGTGATAGATCAATCCCAGGCGACGTGCCGACTCTGCAGCAAGAGTTATGTGACCGTGATGCGGTTCAGACATCCGTCCAAGCCAAAGACACTACGTTTCCCACAATGCACCAGACTAGACTCTGCTCGGCAAAGCTGAGTTGGGTTCCAATTTGTCAAAACCCAGACTAGAGTGAAGAGGAAAAACAGCTGAACACTAAAGAGGAAATTCAGGTAGATACTTCCTCTGAAACAGCGTTGTTTTTTTTTCCGCAAACTGAATCAGTCATTTTGACTGCTCGTGCTAACTGGTTCAAATGTGTTCTGAGTATGTCATCAATAACACAGAGATAATTCATTCTGTTTGTGTCAGTGCCGGCCTTGGATCTTGTCATTCAGCTCACAGAGTATTTCCTCTAAACTCTGCTGTTTGTTAAGTGGGACTGAGTTTCTTGGGGCATATTGACCTGTACTTGACATCAAGATGTCTAGAGGAATGAATGGGAGGTGACTAACTGAGACTGATGACTCGGTTCTACCAAACAGACAAACTGAAACAGCCTTTGCTTATTTACACAATTAATTCAGCTGTGGGAGTCAGTGGTTTGAACATGTTTGGTTTTACTTAATGTGTTTGTGAATTAATGTAATCACCACAGCACAGCGTCATAGTCAGATACACTTATCACGACTCAGAGGAAAAACCCATGATCTTTTTGGGCTCTCTCGTCCAAATGCTAAACTACGATTCTGTTAACTGATGTGCCACCATGACTTAGTATTTACATGTCCTTCCAACATTAAACGTCAATGAATAATAAACAGGAGAAGCTTGAATATACAGGCAATAGTAAATGTAGATGGCTTTGCATAATGACTTTGTAAACAAGAGTATGAGGCAGTAAAAGGAGATGTCTACTTTCCCTTCACTGTGAAGTTCAGCAGTATTGTATGCAAGCTTTGGTTTTTGGTGACAGCAATATTACAAATAAAGAATAAAAAAGTAACTGTCTAGGTCTAAAGCAAAAACTGCTTAGTTATTATCTAATTAATCACAGATCTCTTAAGCACATTCTCCAAGATAACATAACTTTATAATTATACCAAAAATGCATCCCTGAACCACATAAATGGCTACACTGCATTATGGCCAGTACTGCATAAAGTACCTGCCAAAATCTGTCTATAAACCAAAGTTTGTGCGCTACTATTAACTAATAAACTGGCCAAAAGGACACACACTCAATTAGACTTAGTATTTAATGAAAAACACACATCAGCACAAATATCTAGGAACCAATCCAGCTTGGCATTACAGTTTTCTCAGATGGTGTTCCAGTTCTTTTTATATACAAAAGAGGTCATTTATTGTTTGACACAAAATCTTTCTGTCAAAAAGTCTTGATTATGTCTTTAGGCCATTCCATTGATTTATTGTGGCAATTGATTTAATTAACTAAGCTATATCTGGAAATGCCAAAATACGCTAATTCTAGGCAAATTAACTTCTGACCTGATGTCTGGCCAAACCAATTAATGAAACACACAATGAAACACTTCCACTTCAGAGTTGAAATTAATGAAAACAAGAAAGAAAGAGAGACGCAGAAAAAGAAGTAGAGAGGGAGAGGAATAGGGGGAAGAAAAGAAAAGCAAAGACAGACAAGAAAGAGTCAGAGAGAGAGACAGACACACACACACAAGGAAGCAAACACAAGCACACACACAGAAAGTAAAATAAAAAAAAAACCAGACCAAGTCTGCTGGTTGCCATGACAAACAGAAGTGTCAAACATACGGGTTAAATACGGGTTAGGGTTAGGTTAGTTAGTTAAAAAAACAAGAGAGGGTACAATTTCTGGGGAAATTGTGAGGTGTGTTTGCCTCCATTGCAGCTGATCGCTACAAACCTTCACCCTCCTCTCATTTGCTTGGTTCTTTGTCTCATGTCTCAGCCTGGGCTACAGCTAATGGGACTGACCTGCAGTTCCCACCACACGCTCCCTGTTCCCCTCCTGTGGGCATCCTGACCTTCCTCACTTACAACCCCCTCGCAATGACCTCCATGACCCGTGACCTTGAAGGACAAGTCAGGAATGGCCTCCTTTTTTCGAAATCTCTCCAATTACCCATCGCTTCCTCCAGCTCATTTTTGGTTTCCCACTTATCTCGCTCTCTTACCTCACTCTCTCTCCCTCCGCCTTTCTCTCTCCCCCTCTCTCCTACTCCCTCCCTCTCCCAATCTCTCCTCCACTCTCTCCTTATCTGTTCTTCTCTCTATACCTCTCTCGCCCTCCTCCTTCCTGCAGTTATTACGAACATTATATCCATCTGTCGTTCAGGCCTAACTAGTTGTCAGTGCTGCTCAGGCTTTATCAGCGGGGGGGTTCAGGAAATGAGTGCAAGGTGCGGGGAGGGAGAAAGAGGAGAGGGGCTCCTGAGTCTAACTTTCCCACAGCTCCTGGGATTGAGGTGGATCAGATAAAAAATGCCGTAATTGTAGGCTTGTCATTAAAAAAAAAAGTGTAGACTTGTGAAAAATATTTGCAGACTGCAGATTGAAAGACGCCTTTAAAATGAGATAGTCACCAGCGGGGTTTAGAGATAAGAGTAGATGTTTTGTCAGGTGGGGGGATGGTTAGGAGAAATATTATCAAACAAGGACAAACTCACTGTATCATAAGCTGCAGAAAACGAGAGAGATGTCACAGCTACAGTAACACATTAGCACAGTACCCTTAAACACACACACACACACACAATATATAGACACACATATACACACTGTAGTCCCAGTTTCATTGTGTTTGTTCAGTTACAGCCCACGCCTGATATGAAGGTCATGTGACCAGTCAGAAACGGGTCAACTCAGGACAGAAGTTCTCCTCTCCAGAGTAACAGGGAAAGCAGCTCCTACTCTTTGACCAAATTAAGGAACACACACACACATGTACATACACACACACACGCACTGTAACCGGTCTCTATATCAATTATTCAGAGGACAATTACCCGCCCACATGACAACGTTTTGTCCTTTTCTAGGGCGTCTCCCCTACTCTGTCTCATCGCCTCTCTTAGATAAAGGGGTTCGTCGAACAAAAACGTTCCCCCAAAAAAATCAAATCTATTTTACAGACGTTTTTGTTACCCTTTTCTCCACAACACTTGAGAGACAAAAACTTTTGTCGATATTTATCTTACTGTAAATAGCAGTGGACATGAAAAAATAAACAGGGGAACTAGATTTATTCCTGTCTGTTATTGTCTACTTTTCTTTCCCTCTATGTGGAACAAATCTTCTGAGAACACTGGGGCCCTGTATGTGTGATGTCAGAGAGCACCACTTGGCCTGCACAGTATGTGGAAAGTATGTTTGTGTCCTTAAGAAACAAGTACAGTTTAGCACCCTCATTTCCCAGGAGTCAGGGATTCCTTCCCCCGCTCGCCATCTCAATCAGCAACTTCATCTCTCATGAGGGAACATGTTTGTCGTTTTTGGGTAGCCCCAAGGAACAAGTCAGCATCTATCCATCTACACAGTTAAGCTGTTACTTTTCCACCAGTTGTTTTAGCCTGAGGAAAGAACTTCAGACTATGAAAACATAGTTTATGAAGTGTATAACAAAGACTAAACAGGCCCGACGTGAAGGAACATGTAACACTGGCTCACGGCAAAGAAAACACACTCACACTCTCGACGGGTTGAAATATCTCCCTGATGAATCAGGTTGTTCGGAATAGTTCTCAATGAAGATCAGTGCATGTGTGTGTGTGTGTGTGTGTGTGTGGGGGGGGGGGGGGTGTTATGTAAAGTGTGTGCATAACTGATCACTCATTGATCATAGACCTCCACAGGAAAACAAAACAGTTCCGGCTATGAAACATGAATACAGTCATTACATAACTCTCTTTAGTGTATTTCATAGGTTAGATGATTCAAGGAAGACAGTAATTAATTTAAATATAAACAGTCATCTTAGGGCCAAAGTGGCATTATTTATACATTAAAATGAGCCTAAATGACACTGACCATAGGCTAGTGTTATTCATCAGCGTTACATTACAGGTACATGTCCACACTGCAGCTCAATACGTCTGCGAAAAGCATGTCTGCAGGGCGCTTGGTTCAGAAGGGGGAGGGAGGGGAAGGAGAGGAGGAGGAGGGCAAAGGAATGAGAAAGGATTCCATTGTTCTAACGGAACACTGAGTGCAGAGGCACACTGACACAGGTATTCCGCCCAATAAGGCCTGCATTGTACTGTAGCAGAAGCCCGCATACCAAGAGAGTATGTGGCCTTCAGACACCTGTTCTAGTTGGGTCTGACACAGCCTCTCAGAACGCCTGACGCCTTGGAAATCCATGTTTGGAAAGATTCATTTTCCAGGCCCGGCAATTAGGATTAGGACTTTAAGGAGCCGTGTCAATCGGGTTAGCGATGGTATTCTGGAGGCTTTATTACAGTGGTTCCACAGACATGTGCATCTGAAACTGGATCCCGGGCGTTCACAATCGATGGGTTTTCCCCTGTATTTCTCTCACTCTGCCGTCTGTCTGACAGTCTTGGCTGGTCCCTGCTGGAAAGCTGGGACTGTCTATTCTGGTTAACAGTCCATGAGGGGTGAGGAAGACACACATACTCCCCAGGGGAGAATCCAGGCCAATTCCTGCATCTGTTTACGCCTCAAAGAAGTTAACCAAACTAAGTTAACGTTTTCTTTGCACATTTTACATCACCTATGGAAGTGGGGGAGAGGGGGGGGGGAGGGCTAGGAGGGGGCTTGAAAAGGCTTATTGGTGGCAAAGGACTCCACAAGAGTCATTCGAAACGACAAAAGCACCGCCCGCCCACTCCCTCGCCCCCGCCTCAACTACCCAGGTTGCCAGAGCATTTCCATTAAAGCATTCCACTCCCCCCGTTTGTCTCTCCTCCCCAGCACTGAGGGAGGGTTATACAGTGGCACTGATTCATCCACGGGTCGGCCCCGACACTGAGAGCGAATGTGCTTTTCAATCACTCCTCAGCGAGCGGCCGGTGTGATCTAATTACCAGGGGGGGGAAGATAAAGTTGTCTCCCATTGCAGAGCTGACGGCCCTATTCTTCTTTAGAATAGAGAAAGAGGGCAGGGCTTAAGTGAAGTCGAGCTACGTCTCCCCGGACTCCCCGCTCGCTAGCGCTAATGCTAACGCATGAGTCCATTAGTTACAGGGAGAGGAAGGAGCATCGACTGGGAAGTCTCTCAATGATGAGGCCGCATTGATCTCCACTGACGGAGAGGCTTCCACTCTGCTGCAGTTTCCCTCATCTACTTAAGAGCCCCGAAAGTCGCAGCCTTTAAAAAGCCAAAACAAATCAAAGGCTATCTCTTCAAACGCTCACATAACTCGCGTGTCCTCGACCGACTAGAAGGTTCCCTACCCGACCCGCAGCACGTCACAGGTTTCCACCACAGGTCTGGTGCCATGACACGTCTTGTCAGACTAGTCCCTAGAAACACTGCTCGCTGACAGATTAGTTCAAAGGTCACACATGCCTCCCACTTTAATGAGACGGTACCATACACAAGCCTTGCTATCTCCGTGTCACACACATACCAAACAACCACAACAAGTGCATTCCAGTGGCTTGTCTCTCAACAAACAAGTGCCTGCACCCAGGAGAATCCTTGACCTGCTCGAGCCAGAAATTCAGAGCACCAAAGTACTTTGTTTTGGTCTTTTTACGACCCGGACGAGACCACACACACACGGTGCTCGCAACTGCCCTGGTTTTGTTCATGTGGTTGCTAAGGTACCTTTCTAACAGTCGCAGTGGGCTAGTATATGGACGCTGCTGTCTAAGGCTAATGAATAGCCACACTGGGGCCTGTTGTCTTTACTGATAATAGCTGTCGTCCATTTAGATGTTTACAGCTTAGATGTTTAAGTCTACCAGTTTGTAGGTATGCAAAATCTAAGCAGAGAGACACTCCAGAGGAGCTTCTACATGTAAAACCTGATCTGAAGTGAAAACGCAGACATAGCTGCGCCTATCATGACTAGTTAGGGTAATGAAATCTCAGGTACAATTACAGTTGGCAGTAGCAATTATGCTATGGCGCTGACACATTTCATGCGTGAGAATCCTGACAGCTTTCGCATCGCATTAGATATTCAAATGAGGAGGATTAAATTAGATACTGCAAGGTGAAGTCAAGCATGTATGATGCTACTAATCCTCATGTCAGACACAATGAGACACAGACATGTGCTTTAATGATGTTACTTGTGTGTCGGATATGTCGGTTTTAAACTCCCGAGAATCAGATACAAATGTTCCCGCTCGGAATACAAGAAATGGTCCGTGTGTTTAAAAGACGTTCACACTCCTTATGGGAGAAATCATTTAGATTTTCTCTCAGGAAACTTTCAGCCAACAAGGTTTTAGCAACAGATAATTAAGACTCAGTTCCGAGTCCCAAAGATTTATGGTCTGTAATCTCAAGGACATTCTTTGGAAAGGAACTGCTCAACTCTGCTTTAGTGAAACATCTTGGAGGTGTTATAGACAAACTCTAAACTGTGTTGCAAGTTGAGGTCTGTCAACAACAACAAAAATCTACATCTGCTCCGGTATGCTGCACTAATTAAACCCAAGTAGAAAAAAAACACAACCAGTGGGAAGCCAGAAACGATCAGGCAAGCATCTAAAATCCTCATCTCACTCTCCAATTGTCTGAGAAACTGACTCCCAAAAGCCAGAATTCCTGCAAATTTCTAATATCATTAGCATGATGTCTGCCAGTCTTATGCTAATGGTGCATTACCATGACAATGAGGCATTCCAAATGAGTTGCAGGGGGAAATACAACGCTCTCATAATTACACAGCAATACTGCTTGAACCAGAGATTCGTACTGCCTTCGCCAGGGTTACACACCAATGGCTTGGTTTCACATGAATAAAAGCTGTTTCAGGGCTTAAACAATTTGGTGGAGTGGAACAGAAGATACACTTTTTTCCATCTGTTTTTATTTAATTAAAAACCGCTTCAGATCTAATGAGGCTACATCATTGAGATTAACAGGAGGTGGAAACCTATTGAGTAATGTCAATTTGAGAGATTTGTAGATGTGAATCCTGGTGTGAGCCAATAACCAAGAAGTTTTCTAAAACCTTTTCCTCAGAGATACCACTGCTGCAATCCAGAGTTAAGTGAATGGGATCCTGGCCAGAATCCAGGTCTGACTTAGTGTAAACTAGTAAGCAGACAATAAACCCATACAAAAAAGATTGCTCCTCCCTGGCACCATGTACATTGTCCTCTCGTCTGACCTTCTAACCCCTCCCCGAGGTATCTTCACACTGTGCCCAATAGATGTGACCCGGGAGACATAACACTGATAAGAACTCCAACCTAAAATGAAAACTGCCTAGTCTAGCCGTGTCCCACCAGCTTGTTATCACGTTCTGGTCGGTTCTACAACACTTTCGACTGAGAATCGTTCACGGTCTGGAGAAGGCGCCACAGGCTTTACTTCAAAGTTCCAAAGTTTCCATGCGAAAGGAACACAAGCACAAAATTAAACAGAAAAAAAGTTTGCTACTAATAACTGTACTGTTGGCCAAACCCGAACAGCTGTGACGTACTGCGGTTCGTCTTGATGTCCTAATAAAAACAGTTCAAATGAAAAAATAACAAAACGACAGGTGCTTCCAGACCTTCTTCATAAAAAAAGGAAATACAACATTTCCTCCGTGAGCCATATGTTTTTTTTTTTTGGGGGGGGGGGGGGTATCAATTGGGACCATATGTGTAAAGAATCTGCTTCTTATTAGCCGGGATAGCCACCAGCCTGGATTCAGCTCAAGCTTGGAGACCTTCCAGCAGCAACTGGATCTCCATGAGGCCAGTGGATAATATGACCCTGAGACAGCTTAGATTGACACCAGCTGAGGCCTAGCACTCTCCCCCCTATCCACTCTCTCTTAAGAACCAAGAGGTGGCCCTTGGCTGTGTCCAAACACTCTCTGCTCAAACAACCTTCCTTCCTGATCTCCGCTGGCCAATCACTGCGGGTCAGATCCAGAGGGAGGGATCTGTGGAAGGGGGGGGGGAGTTCGATTGGAGGGCAGGAACACAGCCAAGGTCTCACCCACCTGGAGCCAGCTCCAGGGGGAGTGGAGCACTTCCTGGGTCAGTGAAGAGGATGTTGTGGGAAGGAGTAGCTATACGCCAGCTGTCAAGAGCAGGATTGTCGGAGGCAGAGGTTAATAAGGCTTGGCGGGGGTGTTTCCATAGCGATATCCATGGTTACCAGGACCTTGGCCAAGACATGGCAGTACGAAGGTGGTTTGTGTATGAGGGCCAAACCATGGGAGGTCATTGAGAAAGGAGAAGGGGCGGGGTCGTGGGATTAAGGAGGAGGAGACAGGGTTAAGTTTTTGTAAATTGTTAAGTTTAGAGACCATCAACATCAATGCCAATGTAAGGGTCCTTCACCAGCCACCACTAGATCAGAGCTTAGCGAGCCTGCCCTTAAGTACGTATTCCACTGACAATGGTAAAGTTGAAGAGGTTTCGTGCCTTGTAGGAGTCTAGTTATGTAAGAACGGTAGCTGGGGGTCTATGAGGTTAGGTTAGGCGAAACTACAAATCATGTTGTTTTCTTGCCTTCTTGCCTTGTTTTTCCACAGCTGGAAGTGGAGTTGGGTTTCCAAGCGGCGGCAAGAAGATAAGAATGTTTTACATTCTGCCAAGACGGGACTAAAGATCGAAAACCACGGTCTCTCAGGAGCCCTTTAGAGTCCCTTGGGGTCGAAACTGCCACTAATCCAGAAGAAAAAGGTCAGCTTGCTGTCTCAGTACAAACCGTGCCTGTCTGATGAAGATAACAGAAAAAGACCAAAGAAAGGTTCAACTGAACTTTGAGGGTTAAACTGGACTTGAACTGAGCTCTGGTAATCTACTTTGCCATCGCAGCTTGTTGTTCAACAGTTCATCTTCTGCTATCAAGCTGCTGTGATTGAAGGTTGGAAACACTGGCTCAGTGACTCAGTGTTTGCTCGTTTGATTTGTCACTTGCCAGTGATAAAAACCAGGGAGCTTTGCACCAGGGCAGCAGCCCTGCGGTAGGACTCCACCCTGTCTGGCCTGCAGGCCTCGAGTCTGCGACTGACGCATGCCCCTGCTCCCGGCGTTAACCTCTGGGCTTGAACCTTCCAGCACTACAGCTGCTCATTACGGTGCAGCCGACTGGAGCGCTGGGACGGCTTTACGAGCCCTGAGAGAGTCAGGAGGGATTCGCTATCCCAGCACCGCCATGGGGCCCAGACAGGAACACTGATGGGCGGAATGCGTAAGCGTACCAATAGCGAAAGAACCCTTAATATAGAGTTCCAACTGTTTTTTTTTTACGTTTGCGAAAAGACAACCATATGTCAAAGGCTTGTGTTTCACCCTGAATCCAGAACGCAGCGATCCAGCGGGAAATTGTGCGAGGGCGTGAATGTAGACGCCACGGCGGAGATGCGAGCCAAGTCAGTCAACGTGCGGAGGCGGAGAGAAGCTCTTGTTTCAGAGCAATCAGTCTGAAATGGGTTTTCATAAAGCATAGAAGATGGTTATCTAAGTGGGCAAATACAATGGTTTTCTCTTGGTGCCAAATCTTAGAATCACTTTTAGAAAGCCTTGGCATTGCATGGAAGCTACAACTGTACGAATACTCTGGGGAAGAAATACACAAGTTTGGAGGAATGTTAGTTCTCTCTCTCCAATTTCTTTCTTGGTCAATGGCCAAGATAAGGTGATGACACATACCTATAATAAACGTGCCTCTTCAAAATTCCCTTTGTGCCTGACTGAATGAGTTGAGTGCATATCAGTGATTCTCATAGCCCTGTAAATGATTAGCGACCTGCCTTAGTAACAGACCAGCCACCTGCCTTTCCTTCTCCAGCCCTCCCTGGTTTTTATCACGGGCGAGTAACAAATCAAAACCCTGCAAACACTGAGTCACCTCGTCAGGGTTTCCAACCTTCAATCACGGCGACTTATCGCAATAGCCTCAAGTCAAACACTTGCTCCACAGTGGAGTAAGCAAACACATGTCATGCCAGCCGTAGTAGAGGGAGATAATCTCCTGAGCAGTGTTAACAAGTTCACTGGGCGTGGACACCAATGATGTTGGGCAAGGTTTACCAAGGAAGCTCCCCTGGCGATCGATCAACCTGAGTGGTCTCACTCAGGCATGGTCCGTTTTAAGACCTCATCATATTGACTTAGTAATAACCGCTTGCCTTCCAGCTAAGAGGTTGTACTGGTGTACTAAATGTGTGGCCACAACACAAACATCGGGGTTTCTTCCATTGTAAACGTTCTCAAAAAGGCTCGAAGAATGGCAATTTCATACATGAGGCCGGACACAGCAAAACATGTTTACACAACCCAGATCCAGTCTGGGCAGTTTTCACAAGAGCTTTGAGCTTTGTCTGCTTCCCCGCACGGCAATTAGACATGATTCTCCAAATCCCACATAGTCTCTCTCGATGTCCGACAGCTCCAGATCCAGCTGTTGCTTTTGTCCTCCCTTGACCGACCAGAACTGCTGGACGTTATGTCACGTTAAAGTTTTACAGTTCAGCTTACTCAGTTAGTGGTTGAAGACAACACATTAGTAATCATGGTTCGTTGATGTTGACTTACTTTTATGTCAGGCTATGGTTGACTTTATTCATCCTCTCCTCTATGCCTGTTCTATACCGTCTCTTGGTCTATTCAGTCGGCTCTGGAGCAAGACTTGGCTTTTGTATGCAACCTTCCGAATGGAACAGGTATGGAGAACGCAAAAGAGAGAGGGGGGAAGGGAAATGGAAGACAAACTGCCATGCATGCAGATGCCCACACTCAACACCACTGGCAGACCTCAACGATTATCCTTTTTAAATGGACACTCTTTTGTCCTCCCACTCTCATTCTCCCTCTGCTCCACTGAAGAATAAAACACCTGTGTCTACAACACAGCCTTTTGTTAAGACCGTGATGAAACAGGTACCAATTTCACACAAAGACATCTTGAACCCATCTTAACAAGTTTGTTTGATGTCCTACAAAAAAATATATACACCCAAATTTACTTAGCAAGGAGCTTTGGGTTTAAAAGGAATAAAAAGTTAAAAACAGTCCGTAAAGTTTTTTAAAGTATTGTTTACGTAGCATGAGATGTTGACTGCACAATGCAAGGGGGAGTCAGGCACTATGTCAGGTGACCCTGAGCTGTAGAATGCTAGCATCTTAGCAGTTAGCGATACAGTGTGCCGTCAGGGTTAGGCCTTAACCTTAACCTGAACCTGAACCGGGCCACCAAAACCAGGCCACCGGAACCAGGCCACCGGAACCAGGCCACCAGAACCAGGCCACCGGAACCAGCCCACCAGAACCAGGCCACCGGAACCAGCCCACCGGAACCAGGCCACCAGAACCAGGCCACCAGAACCAGCCCACCGGAACCAGCCCACCAGAACCAGGCCACCAGAACCAGGCCACCAGAACCAGCCCACCGGAACCAGCCCACCAGAACCAGCCCACCGGTGCATTGAGACGTGAAGGCAGTCACGCAAAACATGAATGGGAAAGAATTTGAAAAATGTTGAAAAGTCAACAGAGCTGCAAATACTAAGATACTGAACTGCCTCCTCAGATTTCAACGTTAACATCAGACACCGTCAGTTCAAGGTCTACTTTTTGATTTGTTTCGTTCGCGAGGCCGTCTCGAACATCTGGCGAGCTGTTAATGAACAACCACAGTTGTGTCTGAACTCTTTGTTAAAACATTACTCTTTTTTTTATTTCAGGCAGAGGTTGTGAAGCCAAAGGATAACTGACACCTTGCAGTGAGGTCAGGACAATACAAGGGAGGGGGATGTGATGCCTGGGGTCAGAGGGTGAGGTCAGAGGTCACTGAGACTGGGAGGCGGGAGAGAAACTGAACCCAAGTGATGGGGCTGTATTCCAGACAAGCTGAGCTGGTCATACTCAGGTGAACATCTATAGGGGAGGGCGGGGCTTAGGACAAGGGACAACCTAACCTGGTGATGGTGTACGCTGAGTTAGGTGGTTGTAAGGAGAGAAAGAGGAAAAGAGTGGGGAAAAGAGGAAGATGACTAAGAATTATGAACAGTAGGCAGGCTTTCAACTGCAATTAGCAAGCCAGTTCGACCACCCATCATATACTTTAAGAAAAGACTGAGTTCATCAAACACAGAAAAACACCTAAGTGCAAAATGCTAGCGAAGTCGAACAACAAATCAGACAGCGTAAATCTGTCACCGCGCGCGTACACTCATAATGTGCCGAAAAGCAAACCACACCGTTGGCGTGCAGGCCAGACCTCATCATTCCTGCCCAACACCAAGCAGCCAAGTCTCTGTGCTTACTGCTTACCATGACTAAATGTGCTGGAGCCTGAGGGGAGCACCTTGGATAACCTTCCTTTATTGCCTGGAGTTTTTAGTGAAATGAGCTGCAGCCCTACAAAGTGTTCCAACAAACCCGTCCTAAGGTAATGGGAGCGCTGCCAACGTCTGACCCACCGGCTACTCCTCTTAAGGTCCTCCTGCTGGCTGCCTGGTATGTGCTTAACGTACACTTGGATCCGGCCCCAGTTTCAGCTCTGTTTCTCTCTCGCTCTCTCTCCCTCTCTTTTCCTTGCTCTCTCTCTCCCCTTCCTCGTTCTTACTTTCGACCCTCTCTCTTTTTTTTCTGTCTCTCTCTAACCTTCCTCCCTCTTTCTTTTTTAAGTCTCTCTCCCCATCCCCACTCTCTCTTTCTCTCTGTCTCCCTCTCTCTACCTCTCTCCTCTTTTCCTCACTCACAACCCCCCCCACCCCCCCACCCCTCTCACCCCAGCTCTCTCGGTCTCAGCACAATCAAGTGCCCTTGTCAGCGATGGGCATTTCATTACCTAAGTGCCATTTCCTTAGCAACCAAGCAGGTACTGAGGCACTTAGCAGCGAGCGGGCCAGAGAATGCTAATGTGAAGGCCGCCGCTACAGCCGGAGCCCTCGCTGTGTCTGTGCCTTGGAATCTGTCACAGTGGCTTGGTAGGCAAGGTACACGATACATCGAGCGACTTCCAAGACTATGAATCAAACAAATTATAATACATTTGAAAGCCTGGATACGGTCGTAATCGATATGTTCCAGGGAGCGGTTCAGAAGGTCCAGAGAATGTTCCGGAAGGACCCAGAAGCTCCATACTGCAGCGTTCCTGCTCCCTTTACTGTCCCCACAACCAGATTACTGGTGACGGATAAGGACAACCAGAGCTGTCTCCAGCAGTTTGTCAGACAGACGTTAAGGGTTTGTGCTCATCCTCTCTCGGAGCCGGATGAGACAGCAAAAAACGGTCGTAAAAGACAAATGATGAGCACAGTACGTACTGACAAACGCCCTTGTCCATCATTGAAACTCTTTATTTTTTACACCGGCCTCTCTTTGTCTAGCGCCTGTCTGCTGTCTTCACTCTCTGCTGCAGTCTACAACAGCTTCTCATCCTGCGGAAGTTTGACTTACGTGAGTGTTTCTCTCCTGTCGTTTATTGTTCTATGAACTGCCATCGGAGGGAAGTGGTGGAGACAGTGGCCACGCTGAGGCCTCAGAACAACATCCCCTTCTCGAATCCCAACAGGCAAATCCCACAGAAAGGCGGTTGGTGAACTACCAACAGGTGCAGACCATAGAGCCCTCAGGGGCTCAAGGAGAAGGACACTTCACCATCAGGTAAAATGAGCCCTAATGTGTTGGGGATGAGGAGGCTAACTTTACGTGGCTAGGTCATTAGCAGACAAAAGGCCTGGATAAATAGAGAATCACCTCAGGGGAGCATGGACGGGGGGTGGTGGCCTGGCCTTGCCCCCTGCACCCCGGGCCCCCTGAGGCGACACCCTGGGGGAGGGGTGAAGGGGACATTTAATTAGGGAGGGTTTTGTCTTCACACTGTGTGTTGGGATCCACACCCTCTGATGCTCACCAACATTTATATCTGGATGTATCTATGTTCAGACGTCCATTGACAGTTTCAAAGGTACAGAATATCTCATATGTTGTCACTTGGGGGGAAGCTGGTGAAAGTGAAAGTGTTCCAGGTGAGGATCTATACCAAGGAATGCAGACAGCTGAGACAAAGACTTAGAGAAAGGAGGGGGTAGAGTATGTGTGTGTGTGTGTGCGTGTGTGTGTGTAGGGTGTTAATCTCTCCATGGCAGTGCGCACACACACACACACACACACATAAGCACAGTCCTGCTCTGTCCACGGCAAACATTGAGCAACCTTGCGGCCTGGACATCAAAGCGGCATAGTGTTTGTGCATGCAGGCATTTACAGCCCTGCTCAACACACACACACACACACACACACACACAGGGCCCAGGATCAGCTCCAGTGCTGGACTGAGTGCCACCGTAGGGCAGGTACGGAGGGATGGAAACAGCAACAGCTGCAGAAGCTGTCCATCCATGGGAGAGTTTTGTTTAGAATGTCTGAAGTATGTGTTAGGTTGTGGTCTCGGAACTGTGACACAGTCTAGGTTCCGTTTTTTACCCTAAAACAAACAGCACTTTTTTAGTCTCTGCCCATACCTCAGCAGGGTCGTGACTTTTCAAAACAAATTCTGCGGTAGTTTCCGGAAAACAAATCAACAACTGCATTTTACACATCAACCACAGCAGAATGAGTCCACGTCAACCTGAATACACACAATTCCTGTTTACCTATACAAAACCTGCGTTATTTATAAGTACAATAATTTATTCTGAAACTGGTTCTAAAGTCAAGTGGAGTATTTGTCCGGGGTCAGGTTGCTCTGATACGCGGAGCAACAAAGGGAGACAGAACAATAGAGCTGCTCAAGGCCTGGCAGCGACTTATAAAGCCCTGCTTTGGAGCGCAATAACTTCACCTCATTTAGAACGAAATCTCCGTGAATAATCTGCCGACATGAGAACCTGTCTCCCTGACCCAGAAGTGAGGGAACGGGGGAGGGGGGGGGGTCTCTCTTTCTTTCTTTCTTTCTTTCATTCTCACACTCACTCACTCTCTCTGTCTTTCTCTCACCCTCTCTCTCCCCCCCATCTCTCTCCCCCCTTTCTTTCCCCCTCTCTCTCTTTCTCTGTCCCTCTGTTCCCTCCCCCTCTCTCTCTCTATCTCTCTCTTTCTTTTCTGAGACCCATGCTTTGGTACTGGATTATACCGGGATTAGCTAGTCCTGAAAGTCAGTAGTGACCACCTCCGTGATCCTGGGCTCTCACCATGCACACCGTGTAGAAACCATCTCCAGCAGAGAAGGCCCTGGGTACCTCTGTTTCCAGGACAACAAATTGAGTTAAGTGTAGAAGGAGAGCACCGGACTGTTTGTGTGTTTGTGTGTGTGTGTGTGTGTGATTACATAAAACCAGGCAAAGGAGAGAATGTGTGTATGCTGTTTGTGTGAGTCTGTGTGTATGTGTGTGTCCTTTCACCCCATTTCAACGTTTTTGTCTAAGAGAAAAGAAGAGCAAATGTGGAACGAGAGTTTGGATGCCTCTCTCCAGTTTAGAGCAAGAGAGAGAGAGAGCTCAGATAGAGACAGAGGGAGAAAGAGAGGGAGCGATAGAGAGAGGGATAGGGAGAGAGAAAAGGAGAGGGAGGGAGAGCACGAGAGGGAAAAAGAGAGAGAGCGAGCGAGAGAGCATGCCAGGACTGTGCCTCCGGAGCCCTCTCTCCCCCCCCTCACCCCCTCTCCTGCCTGAGAGCTGTCTTAACGCTTTGATGAGCAGGACGCAACAATACGCCGATTCTTCAGAGCCACCACGGTCCCTCTTCTTAATCCACCACCCCACCCTTCCTCACTCCTGTCCTGAACTTGAGGCTCCTGATCCGGGAAGCCAGAGGCTAAGAGTGGGGGTGGAAGAGTCCTAATCACTCTATTCTTTACCCCCCCCGTCCACCCCCCCCCCCTGTCCTCCGCCCCATACGTCTCTTCCAGTTCAGTGTCCCAGGTCACACATCTGAAAGAAGGGACAGAACGTACCATTTTCCAAGCCCCGGGGGTAGGGCCCAAGGTGTGCGTTGAGCTGGCCCTCCAAGCCTTTGTGGCATTGTCAGGCGTGATGATGGACAGGTGGCTGAGGCACATTAAAGACTGCAGTCAACAACAAAGCCTATAGGTCCCTCCACAACTGGCCTCCTCCCCTGCCCTGATCCTGCCTCTCCTTTGTAGAGAGTGATATGAAAGGACTGGTTATATAGAAGGGCTAAGTGATTTATGTTCTCATTCAATGTTGTGAAACCCCCTTTTTTTCCAGTTGCTGTATTCAACATTTGGAAAATATACCAGCCTCTGCAGGCAAATGGAAACTTAAAATTCACTTAAATAAGCATTCGACTCAACGCACCCTCCATTTTCAAACACCTGCAGTGGAGTGACGGATCTTTTTGAGATGTTTTGCCGATAGTCACACTTGGAGACTGGACTGCATAGCGAACGTTGTTCTTCTCGCGTTTCAATTCCAGCAACTCACCCAGCCAACAAAAAGAGCAAGATTAAAAAGTGATTGGGCACTCTCCAAGAGAGCCCTGTTACCTAAAGCCCGGGCTCACTCTACCCTGGTTACTGGGAGAAAGCACTGCTATTCCCCTGAAACATGTCCAAACACACACACACACACTCATACACATGTACACACACACACAAAGACTGACATTCAATTCCCAACATGTGGACTTCAAACACCTTGCTTATCACACCAAGTCTCCCTAATTAAACAAAAACCCTGCTTGACGCATCCTTAATAAAATTCTTCCTTGGATAAAACCCTGCCTAGCGAGCGGAGCGGTCTAATCTGTCAGGCCGTCGCAATGAGGACCAATCGGTGATCTGCATCCTGGATCTAATTTCAGACCCCCTCACCAGCAGACAAGAGATGCTAAAGCGAGCGAATCCATAAACACGACATCCGTGACTGACTGAAGGTAATCCTGCAGATATACACTGCCTGTAGCTCCCCGATCCCAACCTATCTTCCTACAGGCTGAGGGGATGTTCAGAAAGATAGGAACCCTATCCTCTTTGTTATGTTTTTTATTAGGGTGATACTGGTGGTACTCAGTCGGGGAGGTGAACCGACAACTGTTGATGTAGCTCAGTGACAAGAGTGCTATCATCATCGCTGTAGATTCCTGTTATGCTCTTATGAGATCTCATCCTTCTTCCATTTTCACTGACCAAATTACAGTAAAAGACGCTTAGTATATTTTCCCTCTTGTATGCATCTTGGTGGCTGTTAATATCTCAGATATTTATAGGCGGAGTGCAGCGTCCTTCCAGTGTCGTTGAAAGGGTTCATCCTGTCTATTCCAATCAGTGAAAATGACAGTGAAGGGCAGTGCTCAAGCAAGTGTCGTATGTTGCGTCATGTTTGAACACAGTTTATATCTGTATTCAAGCAGACGGGAGTGACACAAAGTTGGCTCTAGCCCTGACTCAGTCTCTTGCGGTAGCGTGGGGGCATGAGGGCGTGTGTGTGTGTATGCGCGCGTGTGTGTGGAGTTCATTATAACTGGGGTTGCATTGAGAGAGGGCTCTGTCCTCTTGAGTAGAGTCTATACCCATTCAGAGCACTCTACTGTAGAGAGGAGAGCCGATCTCTCCATCCTGCCCACTGTTGTTCTCCTCTGTCTCCTAAGACACCCATGGAAAAGAAGAGGTGGGGGGAGGGCAGCTCTGGTAGAAAAGACCAAAGCGAAGGGGAGGGAAAGAGGAGAGAAGCGACAGAGGGAGAAGAGAAGAGGGAGAAATGGGCTAGGGAGAGAGGGGTGAGAAAGGGAGGAGAAATCACTTGAACTTCCCCCATTGTCTCCATGTTAATTTGCCCTGATCAAGATTCCGCCAGCATCCTGCCAGCCAGTTCAATCTGCACAGACGGAGCACAGAGAGAGAGAGAGAGATGCTGAGAGAGATACTGAAAGAGAGAGAGATACTGAGAGAGAGAGAGAGAGAGAGCGAGCGAGAGATACTAAGAGAGAGAGAGAGAGAGAGAGAGAGAGAGAGAGAGAGAGAGCAAGAGAGAGATGCTGAGAGAGATACTGAGAGACAGAGAGAGATACTCTGAGAGAGAGAGAGAAAGAGAGAGAGAGAGAGAGAGAGAGAGAGAGAGAGAGAGAGAGAGAGAGAGAGAGAGAGAGAGAGAGAGAGAGAGAGAGAGAGAGAGAGAGGGAAATCTGTGCTTAGGGAGGGGGGGCTGTTAGGCTCTGGAGAAAGTATATGCACAAACACCAACACACACACACAGACACACAGACACACAGACACACAGACACACAGACACACAGACATACACTCCAAAGTTACAGTACATCTCAAATGAGTGAGCTAGTAGTTACGTTGAGCATCAATCCACAGGTGAGCTCCAATCAAATATACAAATTAATCCTACTTACACAGCCAAGGACAATACATGCTTTGGTTTCCAGGAAAATAGGTACACACACACCTGCACCTGGCTTCACCTCTGAACTTTGAAGCGTCTCTCCTTTAGGTTAAAGAGAGTGGACTGTGTGGTTCCCCTCTTGATTTACTAGAGTGGGATGTGGGAGATAAGATCGTTTCAGGTCGACCTGACCTTCCAGGGAATGACCCTGGAACCCAGTGAAATTAAGGACCCGAGGGGAATTCCATGTGACTTTTTTTGCGGGGCGTCCACCCAATGCCTGATCATATTCAGTTCATCGAACTGTTATCATTGATAGCGAGGAAATCGCGCAGGTTAGTGCAGGTCTTAGGAACAGACTACCCAGAAGAACATAAAAGAATAAAACCTGGTTTTAGATCTGTTGCCAATTTATACCGATTGGTCCACAGGAGACTTGGCAGGCTCATTGGATAAAAGAAGCAAATATTTGCAGGCAGTCCGTGTGGGACAGATGACATTTACATTTTCTTCCAGAATCAAACACATCTGAGAGGGAACACGCTTAGACTTGTCTCCTGTCGAGACGCTGCATTTCAACAATACTTTTATGTACCAAGCTCAAGTGGCGGAGGGGTTTTTTCTCCCTGAAGGAACGGCTGCTATCTGACATAGTTCACGAACAAAGTTAGTAAAGAGTCAAGAAAGTCCTTCTCCGCCTACTGAATACCTCTTTCTTAAACCTTGTCGGTTTTCTCAGAGCTCTTAACTCCAGCTTCCAGTCCCAAACATTGCCACTTAAGTGGGAAAACTCAAATCTCAATGGGGCTGAAGATGGATTTAAAAATTACTTGTCGGAAAGTTTAACTGAACTTTGGTCATTTCAAAATGGCTGAATTTGCCATATGGAAATGTTCCATAGTCATGTTCATCTTGTGAGATAGGCAAAGTACGAAGAGGCAAGCAGAGTCGTGAGAGGCAGCTCTGGGCACACCTCTGGCGGTAGTCACTGATGGAACCTGTTCCCTCAGGCAGAGATTCCCCTTTCTACCAGATAAACGCTGCGAGCAGTCACTTTACGTCTCGCTTTCCGCCACAAACACAACGTTGATCGTAAGACACACTGCACTAAGAACTGACACACATGCACAAACTCACAGAGAGACGTTTTCTCAACACACTGAACGCACACCCATAAATGTACAGTACACACACACACACACACACACACACACAGGACATGGGAGAGATACGAGTGTTGGACGAGTGTAACTCTCGATGGAGCAGTGGAGCGTCTCTCTGGCTGGTCATGGGATGACTTCATCTCACAGAGGATAATAAAGGCCCCGACCCAAAGCAGGGGAGATGGCCCGCTTCCCTCTCTCTCTCCCTGCACCCCTCCATTCCACCTTCCCTCTCTCTCTCCCTGCACCCCTCCATTCCACCTTCCCTCTCTCTCTCTCCCTGCACCCCTCCATTCCACCTTCCCTCTCTCTCTCCCTGCACCCCTCCATTCCACCTTCCCTCTCTCTCTCTCCCTGCACCCCTCCATTCCACCTTCCCTCTCTCGCTCTCCCTGCACCCCTCCATTCCTCCCACACCTTCCCTCTCTCTCTCCCTGCACCCCTCTCTCTGTTTCTCCCTTTGCTGTCCCCTTGCTCTCTCATCTCCTCTGCCGGGATCTCAAACTTATTTCTGTCATGCGTGTATTCCACTCTTTCTTCACTCTCTGCAGCTCATCTGTCTTTAATTGCACTCCGGGACAACATTCGCCCCTCTTCTTTCTACTGATCGGTTCCTCATTTCTCACTAACTGGAGGAACCA
This sequence comes from Thaleichthys pacificus, assembly GCA_023658055.1. Classification (NCBI taxonomy): domain Eukaryota; kingdom Metazoa; phylum Chordata; class Actinopteri; order Osmeriformes; family Osmeridae; genus Thaleichthys; species Thaleichthys pacificus. The sequence goes on along the minus strand of CM042863.1, from coordinate 17,262,617 downwards.
TGCTGCCCACAGCCCAGCCTAGCTCCAGACCACACCGCCTGGAAGACGAGGGCTAGGTAGGCTAGCCCTGTATCTCCTCCATCTACACACACCAGGACACCAGCATTCACTGTGCTGAAATCTAAAGAGAAATTATGTTTAAAACACTGTACAGCTTAGTTTGATTCCTGGAGCCATCCTGAGCCTTCTCCAGTGAGGTCACATGCTTGTGTGTGACACTGAGACTTCCTGTGCCAGATAGTATTTGCCTCTGAAAGCCAACACTTCCTTGCCATTGTTGGCTAAAACAACAGAAGCATCACAGTGGCTACTCTCCAGCCTGGCAAATCTCTTGGCTCATTGGGGCTGGCCTGGTGGGCAGGGCTGCAAAGCCTCAGGAGAGAGAGGGAGAGAGGGAGAGAGGGAGAGGGAGAGAGGGAGAGAGGGAGAGAGGGAGAGAGGGAGAGGGAGAGAGGGAGAGAGGGAGAGGGAGAGGGAGAGGGAGAGAGGGGAGAGAGGGAGAGAGGGAGAGAGGGAGAGGGAGAGAGGGAGAAAGGGAGAGAGGGAGAGGGAGAGGGAGAGAGGGAGAGAGGGAGAGAGGGAGAGAGGGAGAGAGGGAGAGAGGGAGAGGGGGAGAGGGGGGAGAGGGAGAGGGGGAGAGGGAGAGCGGGAGAGAGGGAGAGAGGGGAGAGACAAGAGAGAATAAGAGAGCATTCCTGAGGCCCTAGATAAAGCAGAGATGAATGTCAGGGCCTTGTCAACAATCAGCTTACTCCCCTTCCAGCCCCCCTGACAGATATGATATCCCACACATGCATGCATGGCACACACACGCACACAGAGATGAGCAGAGAGACACTCAGACCAACCAACTGGAAAAATCACCCAAGTACTTTTACGTAACTTCAAAAATACCAGTAACCTATTGGGTGAATTCAATATAAAAGAAGCACAATTGATGTTTGAAAGCTACCTGGCCAGCACCTTGTGGAACTTGGAGAGTGAGATGTAGGTTATTTTATTTTTCTCTCTCTTGACAGGCTCAGGTCTCCAGGCCGCACCTGGTTATTAGACTATAGCAGCTTTACAACCCAGATTCCAGCCTAATTACAGGTGGACTGGCCTCAGATCTGCTTCCAGACACAGAGGAAGGAGAGAAGGAGTGTGGGAAAAGTGTGTGTGAGAGGGTGGGGAGAGAGAGAGAGAGAGAGAGAGAGAGAGAGAGAGAGAGAGAGAGAGAGAGAGAGAGAGAGAGAGGAGGAAGGGGGAGGGGAAAATAAAGAAGGAGGGTAAAGGGAGAAATAGAAAGAGGGAGAAAGAGAAAAACTGAGGGAGAGAAACAGACAGGGAAAGAGACAGAAGGAAGGGAGAGAGAAGAGAGAGAAAGAGAGAGAGAGAGAGAACCATCACCTGCTACTACGGCTGGATAGAGACGATGACAGAGATATGGACAGAGAAGGGTGAGGAGATAGAGAGGTGCAGGACCTGACAGACGGCTAGAGAGACAGATGTGAAGACACTCAACACACCTCCGACGGGGGAGGCAGACATCTGACGTCTGACAAACACGCACGCAGGCATGAGTGACATGAGACAGAGGGATGACAAGGAGTCAGGTGGCTGAGCGGTTAAGGAATCGGGCTAGTAATCAGAAGGTTGCCGGTTCGATTCCTGGCTGTGCAAAATGACGTTGTGTCCTTGGGCAAGGCACTTCACCCTACTTGCCTCGGGGGAATGTCCCTGTACTTACTGTAAGTCGCTCTGGATAAGAGCGTCTGCTAAATGACTAAATGTAAAATGTAAATGTAAATGACAAGCCGACAGTCAGAGGAAGAGAGGAAGGAGGGAAACGGGTCAAGACCTTTCCCACAAAACAGGGTTTCTCAATGACCGTGTGAGGGAATGGGACGAGCTCGTCCTGTGGTCATTAGGGGTGACTTTGACCCTCTGTGGAGCGGGGAGAGGGATGAGGAGGGCGACAGGAAGCGATAGAGACAGCAGTGATGAGCGGAGGAGCAGGAGGCCGCGGGAAAGGCCTGTGTTTAGACCATCTGTATACACTCTAGAGGACAGATAAGCCACCATTACTGACCCAGTTCACCAAAGAAGCCTAACAACTGCCGGCACCATCAAGCGGCATCCAGGTTTCCTATAGTTTACTCCTTAAATCTCTTTTTCCCCTCACTGGGCACACACTGAATACAGAGAAACAGGTGTTAAGGTGAGACGGGGCTCCATTCGAACACAGCTCTCGGATCGACATTTTCCAACGGTTCAATTCCCTGGAGCAGCATTAGAGATTGGGAAAGCGGTGCTTGATTAACATTACAGATCGAGGGGGGTTAGTGCTGACTGGCACAGCAGATGCCTCAGCACGCTGCCTCAGGAAACAACCCCAGCAGGGTGGGTTTAAATATTTACCGAAGCCGGGTCAAGCTCACCTCCACACCCAGCATCCAGGGGAGCGGTGGTGACGTCCTGGTAATAAGATACTTCCTGTTTCCTGTTTCCTGTTTCTGAATGACATCAGTACACAAGGGCTGGAAGATGTTTGAATGACTTCATTAACATGCTTTATGTCTTGGGGACTGTACTAACATCTATATCACAGCCACACACAGAGGAAAGTCAAAGGCTACCTTCCTCTTGTTAAGTGGGGCTTCTACAAATAAAAGTGCACAAATAATAGGCCGACGTTGTAAATTCCCTAGTTGACCTCTTGACCTCTCGTGACCAGGAACAGCAAGAAGCTGACAAGCTTTGAATGAGAACAACTTATCCTTTCCTGAGTTCATTTCTTAAACCCCAAAAAAACGTTGACATGACAGCAAAGCTCACCCCCCCCCAAAAGAAAATGCATTTAAAAGCAACATAAAACCATTTATGTTGCTAAAAACCATAGACATAACAGCGACTAAAAACATATTTTTGTAATGACTACATTTATTTCAGCTTCTTCCCACTGAGGAGAACCCGGAAGCTTCTTCTGACGTGACACACTAATAACCAGCTCTCCATCCACCACCACAGCTGTCCAGCCCGTGAGACACTTTGAGTCTAAGTGGGGAATGTTGTTTTAGACCCAGACCCGAGGAAGCCCGTACCCCACAGCCTCCCGCCGCTGCTCTCATTGTGTCTGAGATCCAGGGGGGGTGTTTTCCGCTCGGCTGTGCTTCCGAGGCCCGAGAGCTAGCTGGCTGGAGAAGAGGGAGTTTCCTCCGCAGTTTAACTGAGCCGCCTCCTCTTACTCCACATTTACATTTAGTCATTTAGCAGACGCTCTTATCCTTACAGCGACTTACAGTAAGTACAGGGACATTCCCCCCGAGGCAAGTAGGGTGAAGTGCCTTGCCCAAAGACACAACGTCATTTGACACTGCCGGGGATCGAACCAGCAACCTTCTGATTACTAGCCCGACTCCCTAACCGCTCAGCCACCTGACTCCCCTACTCTAGCTACAGGTGGCTCAGAGACGGTGCCCTATTGGTGCCTGAAGAATACCTCAGCATTACTTATACTCTTATCAGCATTACTTATACTCTCCTTAGAATTACTTATGAGGAATGGTGACAGAATGTGTGTATCTAATATTGCAGCGGTGTAGCTTGTGCTTGTGAGAAACGACAATGCCGCCTGGTAGAGGTTGTTCATATTCTGGTGTGTGTGTGTGTGTGGAGGGGGGGGGGGGGGGGAGCTATTGCTTACAGGGTCTCCAGTTCTTGAATGCTGTGTTATGCCGTTGATTGATTCTCAAGCAAGGGTAACATTTGTAAATGTCATGTTGGAAATTGTATATTTCACCCTCAACGGATGCTTCTTTAGTGACGTACTGCCCATAGAATCTCCAATTCCGTTTTCTGCCTGGGGCTACGTTCAGGACCAGACCGTTCTATAAGACAATCTGTCAGAGGCCACAATATCTATTTGAATTTGTCGTAACTGTGCTGTGAATCATGGCCCGTGATGAGATGAGGGTTCGAGATAATGTCCTGTGGAAAATGCATGACATTTAACTCCAGCCTTGTGCATTCTAGAACTATTAACACACAGGTTGTGCCAACACATAATTACAATAGGGAGGCTTTGGTTTCTTATTGTTTTGGAAACCGTCGCTATGGCTTTCATACTTTATACCACGAACATTAACCTATGTGTTTGTGAAGCCCACATTGTGATTCTAGTGACACAAGCAGTGACACACTGCCAGGAATGTGATAATGTATCACTGTGAGCTATCTATCCATCTGGTGATTCTTATCAGGCAAGAGAAACACACTCAAAGGTAGACCAGTGAGTGAAGCCAGATAGTGCCAACAGGTCCACTCCTCTCTCTCTCTCTCTCTCTCTCTCTCTCTCTCTCTCTCTCTCTCTCTCTCTCTCTCTCTCTCTCTCTCTGCCTCTCTCTCTCTCTCTCTCTCTTCTCTCTCTCTCTCTCTCTCTCTGCTCTCTCTCTCTCTCTCTCTGTCTCTCTCTCTCTCTCTCTCTGTCTCTCTCTCTCTCTCTCTGTCTCTCTCTCTCTCTCTCTCTCTCTCTCTGTCTCTCTCTCTCTCTCTCTCTGTCTCTCTCTCTCTCATTCTTTCTCTCTCTCTCTCTCTCTCTCTCTCTCTCATTCTTTCTCTCTCTTTTGTCCCTCTTTTCTATCTTTCGTGGCTTTTTCATTTTGAACCCTTCATCGGTATTCCAGACAAGGTCTCCACTTCCACATTTTTAATTAAAATCCATAATAACTCTGGAGACTCGGGGCTAGCTGGCAAACAGGTACATCTCCGGCCTCCCCTGTCTCTGTGCTGAGCTCACATCAAAGCCTCATTATCACCTGATTGCACGTGGGTTTGTCTTAAACGCACGACCCATACACGTACACGCACACACGTGCGTGCTGGAGATGGCTCACGCACTCTCTCTGTCAGACACACACAGTCGGGCGTGTGCACACACCCTAATCCACAGAAGCACCCTGAGAAAAGTCCAATCCTTCGAGTCGCCCCTCTCTGTGTCGTGACTTTGACTTCCCGTGACTCTCTGAACACAAAGGGTTTCTTGTGAACATGTAGGCAGGATAAAAACACAAGACTGCATCGTCTCTCACCCATCTGGGAAAAGCCAGATTCATTCTTGGTCAAATTCCTTCATTTTCCCTTATTCAGCAATCTTGGAAATACAAATCCTACTTGCCCCCCAAAAAGTATGCTAATACATACTTGTTGTCTCAGTAGTATGCAAACTTGTCTCGTACAAGTGGGTGATATTTTGATGGCTGGTGTGTCCTCTCTGATAATCTTATCTGGTGTGAGGGACTAAGTAAGTAGTAGGTCTAAAAAGGAAGTGCAGTCCACATTCCAGCATGCTCTTGCATCACTTAGTCATCTTCCAGAGCCTTTCGAGTCACTGATTAACCATGGCTGACAAATGACCCCTCAGACAAAACAACCCCTCACTATCTCAAAACAAACAAACGCTGCTTCCTTTTGAAGCTCTGGAAGCAACACGCAGGTCCTTTGAACAAGGGTTCGACTGCCTTCTGATTCAACTTCCTATGCGTGTCTATGAGGTTCTTCCATGATGGCCTCACATAGCCATATTATGCGCTTATTCCGCATGGAGAATTTAAAGAACGAGAGAAGTCTTCCGTTTCATATCTCCCTCTCCTAATTTTTCCTTTTCACTCACATTATTGCCGTCCGAGATCTGATAACGAAGGGATGGAAGGGGGGGGAGGGGGGGGGGAGGGAGGGGGGGGAGGGAGGGAGGGAGCCAGGTAGGGGCTTGCGTGGGGGGGGAATTCCAAGACATTCCAGGCCTCCTCCTTGAACAAACAGTGGGGAAAAAAGTGGAACGTTTTTCCGGTGGCCAAGGCTTGCTCACCGGAGGAACGCTGAGGGGCTGGGGGGGGGGGGGGGGGGGGGGGATTGGAGTTCCGAGAGAGGGGGGGGGGTGGGGGTGGGGGGGTTCACTCCACATCCCACCCACCCCGAGGAGCATTCCGCAGACCTGTCTGCTCGCCCATCATTAGGCAAGACCACCTGCCGGCAAATCAGGACCCCCATCCCAATCCCGGCTTAGCTGGCTAACCCCATACTGCTCACCGACAGCCCTCACGGGGTTATGCACACACCGTAGAGCGCAAGTGATATACAGCAGCTATACACACACCATAAACAGCCTATATGGTCCCCTAGATCGACTGCGGAGAGCGACTGTCGTGCTTTGGTTACACGCACCGAATTACGCTGTGTGGCCTCTTTTAGTATCTATGGAAGGACAGATCATCTCTTCGCTTATTGGAAACAGGTGTTACACTGCTATAAACCTGCCACTAAAGGACTTCTTTAAGAGAGGACTCAAAAGGAGAGGAGAGGATCCACAGAGGTAAAAAGAAGAAGCCTTGTTGAGCCTGGAGGGGATGACTATACTGGCATCAGGTGGAGCCGAAACAAAAACAGCTGATAATCGGAGCGGGAGAGATAACATGTCCTTGTACCCTCGACGCCTATCCATCAAGTGGGCTTCCTCGTTCCCTCACTCCCAGGCCTTTTGCTGTGGCTTTCTCTGTGTGTATGTCTGGGTGTGTATGTTTGTGTGTGTCTATAGTGCTTCTCTATCACTCTCTCTCTCTCTCTTTCAAACATTTTCCCTTTCCCTTACATAAAATAAAGCCCCAGGCATTCATGTTTAAGTCTTGAATCCCCTCACTTCATTTGTTTGAGACCGTGGCTTCATTGTGTCGTGAAGCATCGCAAATGGCTCCGGTTGATTTTGTCACATTATCTGACAACTCGGCGCGTGGCACAATTGAATATGGTAACATTTCTCTGAACAGTTGCTCGCGGAGCAGACAAAGGAGGGGAAGATTCAGCACTGCAGCTCGTCTCTTATCGGCTCCTGCAAGGTGTAACTCAACAATGGGGGGGGGGGGGACGCGGTTCTCAGTCTGAGAGTTCCCTTCTGCCTTTTTCGTTTCTCATCATTCAGTCTCGGAACGCCTCAGAGAGGCCCAGTAAACAGAGATAGCACATTCAAACCTGGAGGAAGGTGGTTGGCTTGTCCGTGCAGGGAGAGAAATACTACTTGGGTGTTTTAAGAGTGCCGCCGGCGTGTGTGTTTACTGAGATCTCGGGGAGAGCAGCCTTAGCAAGATGAAGGCGTTATCCGAGCGAGGCTGGCCTCGCAGAGTGGAGGGGTGAGGGAGGAGACATGATGCAGAGAGGGTTTAGGTTGGTTGAGGGGCAGTTCTATGGGCGTATGTGAAGCCCTCTGTGACATGCTTGCGTGTAAAAAGGGCTATACAAATAGATTTGATTTGATTTGAGAGAGGCGTCCATCTCCACAGAGCTTTGGTCGCTCTTTCAGAGTGGTAAATGACAAACAAAACATCCCCAAAAATTCCAAGTCCACACCTGTACAAGGAATTTGTTCTTGGTTCAAATATCCCCCCCCCCTCTCTCTCTCTCTCTCTCTTTTCCCTCTCTACCTTTCCACATCAATCATCTTTTTTTCCCTCGGCAAACTCATCCTCAAAACTCATCATTACCGGAGAAAGTTACACAAAGCCCTTTTTTTTTCTTCCTTCCTTCCACATCTTGACGACGTGCCTCCCCACCCTGCTCTGCCAAGCATTCCTCTGTCTCTCCCCACTATTGAAAATGTGGAGAATGAGGAGAAAGGAGAGAAGGGTACAATGAGCGAGTGGCAGGTAGAGTCTTGTCGGACCGTACTAACATCCACAGTCTCCTGAGCGCATGGTGGTTGGTTGCACACAAGATGAGATCCAACTTGACTTTCTTAATTAAAATTTTGCGCCATGGCGAGCCTCTGAGCTCCTTCTTCATGGGACAGAGGAATGCAATCTAATCATCTTGGTCAATTTGATCCACAGAAAAAAAAAAAAATGATTCTATCAGACTGGCAGTTCACAGGAAGCATCACAGGTTTTAGCCAATGTTCTGAATGAGGTGTTCAACCTGTCTGTTTTTTGTTACAGGCCATGCCGTACAGTAAAGGAATAGACCTAAGCATGAAAAATGCATAGGCCTATTAGCATTTAAGTAGTGTAGAGTACTGCACTGTAGAAAAACGTCCTACAAACCCCCAAAAGGTATTGATCTTATTTATGACAAAAAGGAAGAATTAGTTCTATTCACCATTCAATTGAGTCTTAATTTTCATTATTTAAGCCCTTAGCCCTCAGCACATTAGGTTATGTGAAATAGGGTGCTCAGCTAAATCTTTTGTGCCAAGACCCTCTTGAAACTCAAAGCACTCACGCCAAAAAAAGACACATTCTCGACAGCGATCGCTAGAGCCAACAACCTCCCCTTCGCACAACAAGGAAAAGAAAAGAAAATCAATGGTATGTTGGCCACTCACCATTAGATAAGTTAGCAGTACCATTTTTCTTGTCTGGACAGGAAATATAAGGAGTGTGCCAGATTTTTACCAAACCCCACTAGAGACACCAGTGAAGAAGAGCACGATGGGCTCCGATTGGCCCCTAGCGACTTCTAGAAGCCCTGAAACCTTCTCCCCTCAGGTCTGGGAGGCCTGCATGAGTGGTGCACTTTGAACGACTGCCAGCATTGTCAAGCACCCGCAGAAGCCGAGGAGTAACAAGCCTCGCTTGCATGCGTTGAGGGTAAACACAGGCACAGTCATGGCAGATATTAGGCCTTATTAGTCACGGCTATACAAACCTTCTCATCGTGCCTGACTAATGACTTCTTGGCGAAAAGAACTAACAAGAAAAGCAAAGAGTTTGAACTAACTTCCCCAAAAAGTGGTCCGTATCTAAGGCTGCAGCTGGCTGAACTTGTATTTCATGTCCCATGTCCTCTGTTTCCTTCTGTTTCGCCTCTCACACTCAGGAAGCTCCTTGAAAAACTATTTTTAAGATTTTCTGTTCTGAAGCGCAGACAAGCCTGATCTGTTCATTCGTTCTCTGCGTCCTGCTTCCGCCTATTACCGTTATTTCCTCAGAGAAATCTACATCAAATAAGAAACTTACATTCGTCGGTTTTCCACAGAACCTAAACTGTGGCGCTAACACAACGGGAACATGTTTGTCAACTGTGAAACTTCATCCCCGGTAAATACCCCCGTGTTGCAGGTCACCTGAAGAGCTTCTCTCTGACTTCGAGACGCCCAACTGACAAAGTCAAAGATCAGGAGTCAAACCTCAGGAAAGTTACTCTCTGTCCTTCAAGGTGTTTATCAAAGGAGACACACCCACCACAATTTCAGGTCAGTCTGGGAAAAGCCTAAGCTTCACCATGACAACTAAGCTCTTAAAATGACTCAGGTGTCCCAATGTATCGGAGCCATGTTAAAACATGGATTCAGGGAGCCTAGAGCTATGCAAATCACAAACCACTCATCTTAAAAGAATCCGGGGTCTCTCAAAGTGATGAACTACTGCCAAGAGTTTAACACCCTTTTGCACAACACTGACGTGTGTCATACCATATCTATGAAACACAACCACACTAACATTATTGGATATGCCAATGTCTCAAAAGGACAAAGTCCCCACCTCTTACTGCCAGTTGAGACCGAGGCAGCCGTGTCGGGATACAAACTGTTCACGAAACGCACAAACAAATATGGCGTCTTACCGTCCACGCAGTGTTCCACGTCCTCCAGGTTCCGCAGCGTGATTCTCATGAGGCTGGAGTTCAGCATCAGCTCGTTCTTGTGTGCCGGCCACATGTACTCCGGGGCAAGGTTCACAAAGAAAATGCGGGTGTCGCCCGTGGCGACCTGGTTGTCACAGATGACCGGGTCCCCGAAGCCACCGATCATCACCTTGTTTCCGCCGTCCAGAAGAATCTCCCCATTGACCGTGGTCTTACCCTTCAGGTACCGCCAAACTCTCACCTGTACAGAGGGAGACAGGACAACAGGGTCAAGATACTTTTTGTTTATGCTTTTCCAGAGAGGTGATCCTCATTAAAATAGGTCACAGACAAGCTCAGGTCTTTTTTAATCATGTTCAACCTGTCATTTTGGTGACACTTTACCATCAGTGTACTTCAATGACTGTGGTAATACCTGTGGTAATAGCGTTGTCGTTGCATAGGAATACTTATGTAATTACATGGTATTATGGTTTGGCAGTATGGGTTATTACACAGGGGTAAATATGAGGGTTGAATGAAAACATACAGCCAGTACTGCATGTGTTCCGCAGTAACCTTGGCTAATCGCATCAGAGCAGACGCTTTCTCCTCATTGGACAAATTTCCCTTTTTAGGCTCCTCTGTGGACTCATTCCATTTTGGTGGTGGGTGGTTTCCATTTCCCAGAATGGGAAACGTGTGCCTCTAATCTGCTCCCTCTGAATCTCATGTCATGGGACAGACACAGAACAGTCAGAATACCGCAGGCACTGCGTACTGCTTGGTTTTAAAACGGAAAGATTTCTGGACAGAAAATGTGTTGTGTTTGTTTTTTGTTTTTTTCATGTTATAAATGGCCAAGACAAGATCGTTCTGTTTGTGTAAGATGGATGTGTGAGTTATCTGAGGTAAAGAAAGATCTGAGCTCGTTGAATTGTGGATCATCCCTTTGTTGCTCACACGACTAAGAGACAAGAGAGCAGTTCAGCACCTGCTGTACCTAATACAAAGCCCTGGATGCTGTGTTGTGCCAGGACTATAATCTGCACAGCAGTAACACTAGTCATTTATACTAGGCCTTATGTTTACTGGGATCGTCTTGCATGTATGAAGTTCTGTAATGGAAGTCAAAGTTCATGGCGGTTCACAGCATGTGAATACAGCATCGGATGTTTGGGGTCATTACATACATGAGTGCCCCAGCCCTGTAGTATAATTTATGATGGTTTAACTCATACGAAACCTCCAAATGCTGGACACATTTCAAATAAAAACCATGTTGTTAAAACACTGCTCACAGCTCGAACAGTTATTTCACTTGACGGCAAGGGGCTAAGCGCCACACCTGATGCCCTGACTAAAATATTTTTGGGGATGGAACACAAATATTAGAAGTTGGAAGAAACGTCAGTTGTCACCTTCGATTTTGTATAAGGTTGAATTACTACTCTAACGTGTCAAGTAATCGTAAAATTGGCTAGGCTAGCCTACTACTCTGACAGGTGCTACTTTTCTATTAGCCTACATATCGCACGGCGCATACAGTATTGAGTTTCTGAGCTACTTTGTAACATTTTCGTATTGGACTAGTAATGGGCAGTCACTGCATTCCACACAAACTGAAGTAACGTCGGGGCAGACTTACCTTGCAAGAGTAGGTATTGTGCACAGGATCCATGTTCATGATTTCCTCTACGGTACCAGTCAAAACTACGTTCGCCTCCTCTTCCCTTTTTTCCAACTCCTTCTCCGGGCAACTTCCATGACATCGTTGACAGAAAACCGCGACTATGAGCATTGCACACCCGTACAAGTGTATCCGTTGTGAACCCATGGTCACAAAACGGAACGCAAAAAAGTTACGAAAAGATTAAATTGCTTCACGACGCCAGGTACTAACTGTGATAAGCAATAACCGCTCTTTAGAATCGGCTAAAATCCTGTCCCAACTTCCCTACAGACCACGAATCTCCCTCAATTTGAGCCAAATTTCATGCATCTGCTGCACGAGCTGTGCTCCCTCGCTGCAAGCCGGCATAGAGAAGAAAAGGGTAGGATTCTCTCTCAAGGAATGCGCTGCTCTTCTCCCCCTCTCTCACACTCGGTTCTTTCAGGATGACGTTCCTGATTTGCATGTAGTCTGAATTGCTGATATGGGCAGTGAAGGGACCTGGTTTGCGGGTTGAGGATGTCTGTTGCTGACAGTGGTGTAAAACGCCACCCATTGGAGAGATTGCGCCCCAGACGACACAATATCCACAAGGGAAACAATGGCTTTAGGGCAAGTGCAAGTGGGCTTAAATCTTTTTATTATTTGGGTAACTTCTAATGGTGATGGAAAACCATTCGTATTTTATTACTTCACTTTAAATAGCCTATTGTTGATTATAAACATTAGGCACACAAAACACATCTATAAACTTAGAATCATGGAACCTTTGTTATTTGGACATTATTATTTGCAAATGGCGTTCAAGAAACTTTTAGGTTTCATAAATACTTTTTATGTAGGCTACTACTATGTAAATACTTTTTACGTTTTATCACTTGTAAATAGCCTAAACATCTTAAAATAAATAATCGTATGAGTTTAATAACGATAAAATAAGCAGCCTTGAACTGCCTTATTTGCCCCACCACTAAAATCAGATAATTCCATTTCCTCGTATTAAAGATTTCCATCCTAAACTTCTGTAAATGGTTCCGTGTGTTTTGTTACAGCTCCCATTGAGGAACAGACATTTCCCCTCTTTCAAAAGCTGTAATTTTAACTACCCGTCAATCTATTCCTGGAAAATGACAGGCTTGGCGATGCGCAATAGGCCTACCGACATAGTATATTCGCAGAAATTGTTCATGTTACAGTAGCTCTTATTTTATTTATCACTCAAAGGCTCAATTCAGTTCATCTCTCTTTATTGCTCCCAAAAGAAATTTAAGATCTAATATTCGGCTCAATCATAGATAGATATTGGTTTGCTGAGGTAATATTACTTCAACCCTAAACTATAGCTGAAGTCCCAAGAAAGCCTAATAAGAACGAGTTTGATCTGAGCAGAGTTGTCTTCAGTACTCTCTATAGAGAATGTTTCTACAATGGGGCATCTTTCCCTGCTGAGAACCATCCAAATCATGAAACATCATGTCTAAATCTCACCATCAATGGTCTTGTGACAGCACTTCTCATCCCTCAAATATTTCAACACAAAAGGCATTCAGAAGTAAACAAGGTTTAACAAGCAGCCATATCTGGGAATACTTTTTCATTGGTTATTTGTCAAGAAAACAGCAAAGGAGAAGTAAACAAAGAAAAAAAAAGAAAGAAACTGACTTTTAGAAATATTATAGAAAATGTTCCCACACATCACTTCAGTTAGGTTTTTATATGGATTTGGTTTGTTCTCTTGCTCCTACCTAATCCTTCATGAGGGATTGTTTCACAGTAAACAGTACGCAACACTGATAAATACCCAAAACAGGATGATCTGGGCACTGGGACGTTATCTAGCCATGTGACTGTGTGTTCTGGTCATGTGAACCTTCATCCTTTCTGCCTCTTATTTAACATAAGCCAATGTTTACAGTCTCATAGTGATTATGTCTAAAAAGCTATGTGCATTAAACCTACCTGTAAAATTATTATATATATATACCTAATATATATATATATATATACTTAAGGGAACAAAACATCGTTTTCAGGTGAATATTGTGGATACAAGAAAAAGAAGGGTGAATTATTTTAGCTTGCAAAAATTGCAGTGTAGACTTAAACTTATAGCCCATGGCCGGCTGTTGACTTTACTGCAGCTCTGTGGGTGTATTCGCATTGTCATAATCCCCTGTCCAATCAATGAAATTGTCGCAGTTCAGCTATCAACGTAACTTATATTCTTCTTTGTGCCATATGTAGTCTACTGTGAATGAGTCATGTAAGTGATATCCTCCCAATGCTATACTACATAAATAATGCACAATGCCTCCTATAATTAATCACTATCTGTTCTGTGTTGTGAAAATTGCGTTGTGAATATCCTTTAGGTTGTGAATAGGAATTTCTCCTTGCCCCACAGTCTTTTAGTATTCTGCTATGTTAAACTACTCACAAAAGATTCACAAGCCACCATTAGCGCAAGTAACCCCATTCCTGTACACAGACAGACACACACACACACTAACCCATGCAAGCTCACACACACACACACACACACACACTAACCCATGCAAGCTCACACACACACACACACATACTAACCCATGCAAGCTCACGCACACACACACACACACATACTAACCCATGCAAGCTCACACACACACACACACACACTAACCCATGCAAGCTCACACACACACACACACACATACTAACCCATGCAAGCTCACACACACACACACACACACTAACCCATGCAAGCTCACACACACACACACACACATACTAACCCATGCAAGCTCACACACACACACACACACACACACACACACACACACTAACCCATGCAAGCTCACACACACACACACACACACACTAACCCATGCAAGCTCACACACACACACACACACACACACACACACATTCCAACGTTATCAAAAGAGTCTGCTGTAGCTCTTTTGTTTTCCAGAGGACAAGCTTATCCCCATTATCAGGTATCAGCTTGGGAACATAATATGGAGGCTGGCCTCCTTGGCATCTGCCTGCGTCCACAGACACAGTGTCCAGTATCCTCACCAGCGTAGCAAAGCCTAGAGACATGGCTTGTTTTTACTGTCTCTCTGTGCAACTATCCTGACTGAAGACACAGCATGGAAACTACAGCTAACTATACTTCATCTAGAGTATAATGATAATGACATTTGTTTTCTTGTTTCAAGGAGAAAAGATTAAAAATGATTAAAATAATGTTGTTTTGGTTGCTTATGAGTGTGCCATAAAACCACTCTCTTTCTCTTTTCTGCACGATAATACTTAATTTGAATATGGTAATATACCTAACTGTTGTAGAACCCCCTAACAAACTACAAATACTTTCAAATTCATATCAGCACACAGCACAAAATTGCATGTGGTTTGCATCTTGTCAAATTGTTCCATAGCTTTGTAGGCTGACTCTGTCACAAAGTTAAGATGTGTGAGTGGCTGTTCGAGGAGAAAACTGCTCTGGCATTTGCCAATGACACATTCAGTCCCATCGGAGTCTCCTCTCCCAAGGCAAACAGTGGATGTGCAGCAAACAGCCAGTGTTTAGCTGGGCAGGTTGTCGACTGCCAGGTGTTGTCCTGCTTTGTGATCTCAAGTCTATACAGGACAGTGATTCTCACACCTGGTTTTATCCTCCCCGTTTAGCTGGAATGCTCATGCCTCTCTCTTTCTCTTACACACACACACACTTTTCTTTTCTTCTCCAGTAGGGTGGAAGAGATTGAACGTTATATTCCAGGCAAAGAGAGACAGAGAGAGAGACAGTGAGGGCTAGCAGACCCTCTTATCTACTGTTTGAGTAGAGGTGCAATGTTTCCTGTAGTCTGTTAACACTGTCAACAAACAGGCAAACAGACCCCATCTGGATGCATTGTGGTGGATGACAGGGACTGTGGCTTGGTTGTGGAGTGTGTCATTCAGATGTACAGACACACTCTACCTCTTTCTCTCACTCTCTCTCTCCGTCTATCTTTCTCACACACACACACACACACACACACACACACACACACACACACACACGCACACACACACACAGAGAGAAACACACACACAGAAACAGACACAGGTGCCGTATTGGTCCTATCACTGTCTTACCACAGGCGTTTTATACTCTGTGTGGCAGTACTCATTAAGGAATCTAATTCACTAAAATGACAAAGATTTAGACATGGCCAAACAATAAGTTTCATTACAGTCTCTATCTCTATAATGACAATCTGGAGAACCTGTAGCACAAAGCTCCAGGGTGGTGTTCGGGGCTCTCTCTGACAGCACAGAGTACCTCATCTGCATTTAAATGACTGTCAGACACAGTTGCTCGCACAGACAGGAAACTGACCCTGAAGAAAACCAGATTGGCCAATCAGGTATTTCTGTCCCTGTCTTGAAAGAGGGATGGATAGTGCTCCCCTTAGTTGGGAGTTAAATTAGCATCTGCTGAACAAGGCATCGCTATCTGTTATCACTGAGTAATTCTGTGGTGGATTATACATGTTTAAGTAGGACCTGTGAAAACTGAAAATGTACAGTAGGAGAGGCAAATGACCTCAGTCTCCGGAGCGGCTGTCATATAGCCTACTCAGTGTATGTATTTCCTGTAACAGTAACAGCAACATAACTCGGACTAATAGTGAGGGACATTACAATAAGTCTTGGAGGCCTGCGAAGACTTCCCTACTCATCCGTCGTCTGTGTCATAGCTGGGGCTGTCTCTGCAGAATGGCCAGTATTACCGTCCATCTTGTTTTATGGATGCCGCTCTTTGGCAGACGTCGTACCAAGTCCATTAGGAAATGAGCAAGATCGGGCCGTCCAAGTCTCCCAAGCCACCAGAGTAGACAAAAGGGAAATTAAAACCTGTCTACTATACATCAGACTAATTTCGTTACCAGGAGTACATACTGTGATTGACAGAATTTAAGGTTTTCTCAGCAAAGAAAAAACTAGAGTGATTTGCCTCTCAAGTTGCACAGACAATGCGGACTGATGAGTTCGCATTGTCTGAGAGGAAGCAAAAGCGACTGATGATGGTTCTTCTGAAACCTTTGCTTTCGCCTCTTCTCATCCTCTCTATTCCGTCAATCAGCCTTTGATTTAAATTATGTCGAAATGAGCTCTCATTTACATAAACACGGGCCTACCTCTGGTTCTCTAAAAACCTCCTCCATCTGACTCGTGTATTAGCATTAGCGTTTGATCAATGCATCTTGGCCCTGGAAGAAACCTATTGAGAATCAATATGGGTATGTGTGTGTATGTATGTATGTGTGTGTGTGTACATATATATGTGTGTGTGTGTACATGTACGGTATGTGCTTGTGGACCTGCCAGAACTTCTATTGAAATGTAATTGAGTGATGTGCTAGAGCAGAGAACATCATTCTACAGATCCTCTTCAATCACAGGCCCCCTCATTCCAAAATGGCCACCCGCCTGCATTAGCTAATTGCTGAGGCGCTTTTGTCACTGTGTCAGTGCGTTCTGCTGATTCATCTGACTGATTGCTGTTGACTTAGTTCCATTGAGCGGGTCAGCCTTTTTTGCTATCATTAACCAGCAAGTTTAATATTCTGTCTAGACCTTCTCCAAGGAAGTTAGTTCTCCAGAATTTTTATGACTTAAAGTTGATTGAATTTCTTAACAACAAAAAACTACATAAAAGAAAACCCAACAACGCAATACCCGACCAGACAACACCAGACCGAAGAAAGAAAAGTTCTCCAAAGTTAACTGAGCAACTTTAACACTTTTATTGATAGGATTAGGATAGACTACTTTTTTTTTTGTTTTACTGTAGAGAGGAGTAATACCAATAATTTTCAATGTACCTGTACTTGTACTTATTACATGTTTGAAACAAAACATCGGTTTCATTCCAACAGGCCTCACATAAATTCCTGCCTATTTTACAAACACTCCTCCATATATGATTTTCGTTATTGTAGTTGGTAGTGTGCTGCACATTTGCTATTTGATGATAGGTGTGAGACACTTGGCGAGAGCTGAGGCCAGATTGTGGAAGTTAGTGTGCGATGTTTGGATATGACCAGGTAGAGGACGAGAGCAGCCTACAACATCAGGAAACAGATGTTCATGTACATACTTGCACATCTGACTCATATGGAATCACTCCAATCCCATCCCAGACTCTCTGATCCTTCCTCTCTTGGCAATAGAGGCCAGTGGAAGCGAGAATAACCAACTGGATTTACACCAACTCTTAATGAACATGAATATGACTTGTGTCTACTTAAGTTTGATAGAAGACCACCTGAAAAATATATACTTTATTTAAGGAAGCATAAAGGTTGCTTTGATTAGCTTTGTCTGGAGGGTGAATTTGACCAGTGTCCAGAGGTAGTAGTGTTTGGCTACCAAACACATGCTTGTAGATGTAAAAGAAAATATAGAATTTGCATCACGAGGATAGTGGGCTGGTTGCTAGAGTGACTAAAGAGAATTTGATCAGAATGATGATCAAAACACGTAACAGTTGATACTATTGAACTCCTTTGGTTTTGTTTTTTCTGTTGCACATTGTTTTTAATGGGTGTCTATCAGCTTGTCCCCGAGGTAGAAATGGAATGTTAAAAGAGAAAATCGTTCTTTTGATCAAAAATAACCCAAAGGATGGATTGAAGATAGATGGTCGGCGTTACCTTTTGACCTGCTGTTCATTCTTCATGTCTGTGAGGAGTGGTATGCGTCATAATAGAACCATTTCAAGAGTACTAGCTAGCACACACACAAAACAAGAGAAGGAGACAGAGAGCTACAGAAATCAAAGCTTGAGTGATGAAAGTGCTCCCAACATCCTGTCTGTCACTCAATGGAAGCAGCCAGCTGCCTGTTGGGACTTGAGAACCGTCTGTATATGGTGTTTCAGTTAATGCATGCTGGTAAAACAGAACGTAAGCAGAGTACCTGTTTGTCTTTGTGTGTGTGTCGAGTGAGTATGTGAGAGCACATGAGCGTGCGTGGGCCTTTGTGCGCTTGGGGGTCAGATGGCTGAGCGGTTAGGGAATCGGGCTATTAATCAGAAGGTTTCCGGTTTAATTCCCGGCCGTGCCAAATGACGTTGTGTCCTTCACCCTACTTGCCTCGGCGGGGAATGTCCCTGTACTTTGTACTTACTGTAAATCGCTCTGGATAAGAGCGTATGCTAATTGTGTTCATCAGACCAGGTGAGTGTGTCACCTGTTTGTGTACCGGTAAGAGTTCCCCTTGCTGGTAAAACAGAACTTAAACAGAGTACCTGTTTTTTTGGTGTGTCGAGTGAGTATGTGTGAGCACACGCGTGTGCAAGGGCCATTGTGTGCATGTTCAATCCGACTAGGGGAGTCAGATGGCTGAGCGGTTAGAGAATTGGGCTATTAATCAGAAGGTTGCCGGATCGATTCCCTGGCATGTGCAAAATGACGTTGTGTCCTTGGGCAAGGCACTTCACCCTACTTGCCTCAGGGGGAATGTTCCTATACCTACTGTAAGTCCTGATAGTGTCTGCTAAATGACTAATGTAGGTGAGTGAGTCACGTGTTTGTGTGCCGGTACGAGGGCCCCTTTCCGCTCTTCACGCACCTCTTCCCGGTGAGTCCCAGAGCGAAGACGATGCCTGCAGCGTCTCAATGCCTCATCATTGAAGTATGTCTGGCTGGCCGGGGAGGCCTGTAGAGTACGCGCACCAGCAAGATCCTACTGCTCCAATGTTCGCTTTGTCTTTACGTTTCATTTCTTCCCCCTCGCCTCCTAATTTCCTCCCGAACTCTGTGGGCCGTCTGCAGCAGGCGGTTCCTTTCAGGGCTCCTTTTAAACTCGAGTTGTTGGGATGTGATAAATGCAGACATGATGCACGCATACACTCGTGTGTATCTGTGTGTGTGTGTGTGGGCATGTCAACCGATTTCTACACACAATGAGCATTCAAAGTCAAACTGTGTGCACGGAGACACACTTTGACAAACACACACGCAGGCACGGACACACACACAGACACACTTATCGGTACGCACACAGGCACACACACACCACACCGACGCATACGCAGACACACACAGACACTGGCTCCAGGAAATGTTGCTGACAAACTTTTTGCCATCCCTCTTTGAATCTGTGCCCAAATGTGGAGCCAAAGGAGAGGTCAATCTCTCAGCACAGTGCTGATGGTGCACAGCATCTCCTCCAACTGACAATGACAGAAGGAATGGGGGTGGTGTGGGATAGACTGTCTATTACTAGCACATCTGCACCTCATATTGAACAAGAACATGTGTCGAAAGAAAACCCACTGACCTTTTGGAACAATTTATAAAATCGTGTGTGTTAATACAATCTGGTTCAGTGAGTTACGAGTGAGTGAGTCATCATGTGCTTGATCAGACTACAGTTATGTACTGTTATGAATCATAAGTGAATCGTAAGTGAATCGTTCACTCGGTCAGTTATGCTTTGGGAATGTGAGGGATGACACAGACAAAAAGGACTCCAGCTCTTCAATGTCACACAGAGTTTGTAAGACACCCTAGAGAGGTTCAACGATTTATCATTCTATTCAATCAATTATCTTATTCCATTTGGGTGTGGGCCGTTATTGAACCATTGCTTGACTCAGACATGAATCACAAGGTTTCATTATCGTGTGTCCCTTGGAAATGTCCTGTTGATTTAATTCTCCCATCCATCCAGACGTCCAGACGTCCAGCACGATACATCCCTTCTCTGTCCTTCCACTTGGAGACAGTGAGGCTCCTCTGGAACTGCTTGGATTCAGAAGTTGCCTGATCATTGTAACTTACATTTATTCATTTAGCAGACGCTCTTATCCAGAGCGACTTACAGTAAGTACAGGGACATTCCCCCGAGGCAAGTAGGGTGAAGTGCCTTGCCCAAGGACACAACGTCATTTGGCATGGTATGGGAATCGAACTGGCGACCTTCAGATTACTAGCCTGACTCCCTCACCGCTCAGCCACCTGACTCCCTAACTTGTTTAACTGCATGCTCTTATAGTTCTTCCCTTTGGCACTTATTTGGTTTTTCACAGTGTATGTTTCATGTTTTGGCTGCTCTCAATGTTTGGGGCTATCTCGTTGTTATGATCAGTGACCTATGCTCTTTTGTAAAGCTCTCTCTTGGAAGTCGCTTTGGATAAAAGCGTCTGCTAAATGCATAAATGTAAATGTAATCATGAACAAAACAACGACAATAACTTAATCAAACCTTTGGTTTGGAAAGAAAGGCGAAATGATGAGATTGGATGAGTTGTTTCTTATTGTCTCTACCTCCTCTAACTGTACATGTCCTGTCTGCACCATTAGGATAGAACAAGTCCTCAGATCCAAACACGTCTTTGTGGAATCGTATTACACATTCAGGTGTTTCATTAGCTGTATATGTGCTGCTCAGAAACCAGAATCAGAATCAGCTTTATTCGCCAAGTAAGTTTGCACAAACAAGGAATTTACAATGGCAGGAAGGTGCATACGTTAAACATGTCGTTTTAAATATAAGATGTAGAAAAATATAAAAAGTTGAAAATTAACAACAGTATCTAAATAATACTTGCCAATACTATAACATTTCAAAAAGTAAATGAAACATAGACAAGATGGGATTCTAAGACACCTCTCATTAAATGACGATTAAATGCAATGATGAGAACAATTATAATTATGATGATCTCTGGTGCAGACAAATGTCAGACAAACTGATAAACCAGATAATTTCCCCTCCAAATCAAGAGGTCTATTTATACCTCATCAATGCTTCGCTAATGTCATGCAGAAATACATTTATGTATAATTTGAAAACTCAATATTTAGAGTATGCTGTGTAACGACCTATCTGTGTGTTTCTTTCTCTGCATCTTAGGTAAGTTTCTATTTTTGTCAAACTATTTTCAAGGCAAGGGATCCACCTAGTGGTAAACTATTGCAATTACCATTACAATGTGCAGATATTCGCTGATCTACAAACCAGAGCCATTTGAAAATATGATTTTCAATATTTTTTAATGGCTCTGCTATAAACCAGTCATAAAAGAATGCTTGAACTTCCCATCAAAACACTACCAGTCATCCATGCGCGTTAGTTGGGGTGGATTCCCTATTAACAAATAACTGGGCAACTTATTACTCTTCGTATTTTAATAATAAGAATAAAAATGTTACACTATAACAAGAAGTAGTAGAGAGTAGATTTTTAATCAACATCTGTAACAATACAATAATTTCGTTTTAATTCTGTTAAAGGTATTTGTTTAGGACTTTATTATAGTTTTTAATATAGGTTTAGATTATTTATTATAGGATTAGATAGGCCGCTAACAAAATATGGACTAACAACAGAAGCTTGTCAAATAATTCCAATGTACCTGTACTTCATCCGTGAACGGCAAATAAGTTGAAACTTGAAACATTCTGCGCAGCCCTAGTGAAGGCTGCGCAGCGCAATATGATGTTTGAGAATGTATTGGCGTGCTCCCTGCTAGACCCCTGACCATAGCACTTGCTTGCTTGCACCCTTACCTTAACCAGCAAGCTAGCTAAACAGAACATTTCCTACCCACATTTCAAAACAAGACAGAGCAATGAGTTAATTTCTGCCGGAATAAGGACATATTTCTTCGCCGAGACAAGTTCATAAAGTAAGACTTAGCTATCTTTGTTGTCTGCATGCTTAACAATTCAAGCGCTCATGTAATTTGCTTCAGTAGAGTAACGTAAGTGCTAGCTAGTTTAGCTGGTGATGCTACAGTGCGAGGCACCTAGCTAGCTTTAGCTAACGAAGTGTATCGAATCTTAAAGCAAAAAAACGCAAACACGTTAGCATAACAATTCTTCCATCTCTTTACAGTATTATCTAGCATGTGGCTAGTTATGCATCAATTATCAGCGAACTTGATTGCAGTAGCTTGTTCAGCCAAACAGCCTAGATGGGCTACAATAACATTGAGTTAATGACAGCTAGCTAGTTAAGTTTGTGTAGCTGGAACGAGTATCCAGATTTCTGATGGACGTTGCAGTAAGTTGGTGTTACAATTTCGGGGGCTTAGATTCGCATCTGTTTGAATAGTTATAATATTAGCCTACGACTCAAATGTACAGGTCCGGCCATTCCAATGGTGATCATGTCGGGAACAGCCACTGTGCTGCAACAGTTCGTGAGTGGGCTAAAGAGTCGTAATGAGGACACGCGAGCAAAGTCTGCCAAAGATCTTCAGCACTATGTTACCACAGAGCTCAGAGAGGTGAGTTGTACGTGAACTGCTTGTGCAGTAGCCTAGTACACGTCTCCTAACTGGCTGTCATATACTTTCCCGAGTCTCTCTTGAGGCTTTAGTCTCTCCGAGGCCTTTTGAAGTGCAGCCGTGGTGCTGTTGACTACATTTATGTCCATGCTTATTTGGTCGTTATATTAGCAGTGGTATAAGATGATTACAACATGTTAATCTTTATACTTAAATGTTTTTTCTGTGTGTTTCGAATGCTACTCAAGTTGAGCCAAGATGAGGCCACCACATTCTATGATGAGTTAAACCACCACATATTCGAGCTGGTGTCCAGCTCGGATGTAAATGAGAAAAAAGGAGGGATTCTCGCCATAGGTAAGTCTAGTCAGAAGCACACAGTCCCCCCCCACATAGATTCTTTTTTTCTCTCCCCCCGAGTGTCTTCAATCATTGACCTTAACCAAAATCATCCTCCAATCGTTAACTCTTCCCAGTGAGTCTGATTGGAGTAGAGGGAGGAAATGCCACAAGAATCAGCCGCTTCGCCAACTACCTGCGCAACTTGCTGCCCTCAAGTGACCCCGTCGTCATGGAGATGGCCTCCAAGGCCATGGGTCACCTGTCCATGGCGGGGGACACCTTCACGGCGGAGTATGTGGAGTTCGAGGTGAAGAGGGCGCTGGAGTGGCTGGGAGCCGATAGGAACGAAGGAAGACGCCACGCTGCTGTAAGTAGGTCACAACTTGAGGCTGCCAGAGAGGCCTGAGGCCTGTTTCCGTAAAGCGAGTTTACCCAATAACCCGGGTTTAAGTCAGGGGAAAGTAACGAGTAATGAGCCTGGCTTATTCTGTGAACTTGTTTTAGGGAACATGCCCCAGGTGTGTTTGTTTTGTCAATGTCCCTGGGGGTTGTTGGCGTTGGTTGCCTAATGCTTTGTTTTGATTAAGAGGGTTCTCACGCTGGTGGGGGCTGTTCTTGAGCCCTGATAAGTGTTTGTTTACATGTCCTTGGAATGGAAAGTGAGGTTTTTTTGTTGCGAGTAATCCTTTTCACCTTTACCCGCCAGGTGCTCGTCCTGAGGGAGTTGGCTGTGAGCGCCCCCACCTTCTTCTTCCAGCAGGTGCAGCCGTTCTTCGACAACATCTTCTATGCGGTTTGGGACCCCAAGCAGGCCATACGTGAGGGCGCGGTGTCTGCCCTCAGGGCTTGCCTCATCCTCACCACCCAGAGGGAAACCAAGGAGATGCAGAAACCACAGTGGTACAAAGTAAGAGAGAACCATATCAGTTGTTTACATTTCATTGTTTTTAATCTACGTCTCAGGTACAGTTTTTTTTTGTATGACGACGATATCTTTCAAAATCCCTCATTGTTAGTTTGCTTCTTCTTTTCCCCCGTTTCTCCTAAAGCAAACGTTTGAGGAAGCAGAAAAGGGGTTTGACGAGACGCTGGCCAAGGAGAAGGGCATGAACCGTGACGACAGGGTCCACGGGGCCCTCCTCATCCTCAACGAGCTGGTCCGCATCAGCAGCATGGAAGGAGAGGTGAAACAGCAGTCTACTACAACGTTACCATGCCATCTATCTATGATGCCTTCGTCAGGGTTATAGGTTATTTGCCCGCAATATCAAGAGGTTTCCCGGGTTCAAATTTAGACAAGTAAACGCTATACATTTACATTTAGTCGTTTAGCAGATGCTCTTATCCAGAGCGACTTACAGTAAGTACAGGGACATTCCCCCGAGGCAAGTAGGCTGAAGTGCCTTGCCCAAGGACACAACGTCATTTTGCACCTGATTAATCTGATGAATAGCCCGATTCCCTAACCGCTCAGCCATCTGACATTACCTCCCTACTTCTCCACGACGTCCTCTCATCATCCCTCGCCCGTCCGCAGCGCATGCGGGAGGAGATGGAGGAGATCGCCCAGCAGCAGGTTGTTCACGACCGCTACTGCAAAGAGCTGATGGGCTTCGGGACCAAGCCTCGCCACATCACCCCGTTCACCAGCTTCCAGTCGGTGCAGCCGCAGCAGTCCAACGCCCTGCTGGGCCTGCTGGGCTACAGCACCCCCCAGGGCTTCCTCAGCTTCGGGGCCACGCCCGTGCCTGCCAAGAGCTCCCTGGTGGAGAGCCGCTACTGCCGGGAGCTGATGGAGGAGCGCTTCGACCAGGTCTGTCACCCGTCACGGTCGATGGGTGTGGCTCAGTGGTTAGAGCAATTTGACCGCTTAAAGAGGTCGCAGGTTCAAAATCCCACAATTTTATTTGTGGAGAAACGTTGTTTTGAGTTATGGTGTATGTGACACTTTCTGTTAAAGCAATACGTACTTTAGGTCTTGGTTAGTCTCACCGTGTCGACCCCTCAGCCTCTGTAAAGGTTGCTGGTCGTTCTGCGGAGGGTGACATGTTCTGTTGTCTCCGGCTCTCAGGTGTGTCGTTGGGTTCTGAAGTACAGGACCAGTAAGAACCCTCTGATCCAGATGACCACCCTCAACTTGCTGCCCCGACTGGCCGCCTTCCAACCAAATACCTTCACGGGTCAGAATAGAACCTCTTTCCTCTTTTCACCTATACTTCTTCTTAATTTATCTTACAACATCCCAGGCTCTTTTCTCTTCGTGACATTTCTCTCCCCCCCCCCCTCTCTCTTCCTTCTTTTCCCTCTTTCTCCATCCCCAGACCAGTACCTGTCGGACACCATGGGCTACCTGCTAGGCTGCCTGAAGAAGGAGAAGGAGCGCACGTTAGCCTTCCAGGCCCTGGGTCTGCTGGTGGTGGCCGTGAGGACGGAGATCCAGCCCTACCTCACCAAGATCCTGGAGATCATCAAGGCAGCCCTGCCGCCCAAGGACTTCGCCCACAAGTAAGAGCTGTTGCTGTGAGCCAGTGGGTTCGTGTATGGAGGTGTCTGTCACCTCTTAATCCGCTCTTGAATACATCTTCCTGGTGTCTTCATCCTATGAAAGAACCTGAACCTGATGGTCAGATCCTGTCGTATAGGGAGTCAGGTGGCTGAGCGGTGAGGGAGTCGGGCTAGTAACCAGAAGGTCGCTGGTTCGATTCCCGGCCGTGTCAAATGACGTTGTGTCCTTGGGCAAGGCACTTCACCCTACTTGCCTCAGGGGGGAATGTCCCTGTACTTACTGTAAGTCGCTCTGGATAAGAGCGTCTGCTAAATGACTAAATGTCTAAATGTAGAGAGGGCAGAGTATTTGGTTCTTGTGAGAAATACTGATGCGGACCTGAGTGTTTGTACAGTGGTGCTGTGCTAACCTCTCCTCTCCTCGTGTCTCTGCAGGAGGCAGAAGATGATGCAGGTGGACGCCACGGTGTTCACCTGCATCAGCATGCTGTCCAGGGCCATGGGCCCCAGCATACAGCAGGACATCAAGGAGCTTCTGGAGCCCATGCTGGCCGTGGGACTCAGGTAGGGTCAAGGTGTTTTAATGCATGAAGAGAGAGAGCGTGCTGTGAGTGAGTATGAGAGTGCAAGTGTGTGTGTGTGTGTATAGTGAGTATGAGAGTGCAAGTGTGTGTGTGTGTGTGTATGAGAGTGCAAGTGTGTGTGTGTGTGAGTATGAGAGTGCAAGTGTGTGTGTGTATGAGTATGAGAGTGCAAGTGTGTGTGTGTATGAGAGTGCAAGTGTGTGTATGAGTGAGTATGAGAGTGCAAGTGTGTGTGTGTGTATGAGTGAGTATGAGAGTGCAGGTGGGTGTGTGAGTGAGTAAATAAGCAACTATTTGTGTTACCACCTGCCTCCTCACTGTACCCCCCCCCCCCCCAGCCCCGCCCTCACCGCGGTTCTCTACGACCTGAGTCGTCAGATCCCTCAGCTGAAGAAGGACATCCAGGACGGCCTGCTGAAGATGCTCTCCCTGGTGCTGATGCACAAGCCCCTGCGCCACCCCGGCATGCCCAAGGGCCTGGCCCACCAGCTGGCCTCGCCCAGCCTCACCAACATCCCCGAGGCCAGTGACGTGGGCAGCATCACCCTGGCTCTCAGAACCCTGGGCAGCTTCGAGTTTGAAGGTGTGGCCTTTCACGAGACGCTGGTCAAAACCTGACAGTAGTGCATAAGTCTTGGCCAGGTTGTATTGTAGAGTTTATATAGGGTTAACTTCACACAGGAAAGAGGAATAGAACCAACACATTTACATTTAGTCATTTAGCAGACGCTCTTATCCAGAGCGACTTACAGTAAGTACAGGGACAGAAGTTAAATTACAGTAATTTTTTTACTGCTCTAAAACGGAAACGGCCCAAGTATCAGAAAGTCGCTAGACACAACTTTTTTGTCACCAGTAGGGAAGGTGAAAAGTTGCTAAATCTAACGACATTGTCGCTAAATTGGCAACACTTTAACCGATAGTAATAACCGGTAAACATTCGTATTGTCGGTTAAGGGTTACACGGTTGATTATGAGCATCCTTACTCCCTTTCCAAATCTGTATTCAACCCTCCCTGTTCCTCCTTCCTGTTCCTCCCTCCCTGTTCCTCCCTCCCTGTTCCTCCTCCCTGTTCCTCCCTCCCTGTTCCTCCCTCCCTGTTCCTCCCTCCCTGTTCCTCCCTCCCTGTTCCTCCTCCCTGTTCCTCCCTCCCTGTTCCTCCCTCCCTGTTCCTCCCTCCCTGTTCCTCCCTCCCTGTTCCTCCTCCCTGTTTCTCCCGGCAGGTCACTCCCTGACCCAGTTCGTCCGCCACTGCGCCGACCACTTTCTGAACAGCGAGCACAAGGAGATCCGCATGGAGGCGGCTCGCACCTGCTCCCGCCTGCTCACGCCCTCCATCCACCTGATCAGCGGCCACGGCCACGTGGTGAGCCAGACCGCCGTGCAGGTGGTGGCCGACGTCCTCAGCAAGCTGCTGGTGGTGGGCATCACCGACCCAGGTGAGAAGGGAGGTCACGCTGGCTCCACGGTGGGTAGTGAGGTTTGGATTATACCGTCTGCTGAATGAATACAGTTTGAAACGTAAAGGCCCTGATTGGGCATTTGTCTGTTTTTCAGTGGGCTGGAAAGGCTTAGTTTTGAGCTACAGTACTATAATTACAGCAGTAAAACCATGGATGAAGTCTGTGGAATTATCGTGTAGTTGAAGATAATGAAGTGTTCCTTTTAGCAGATGCTTTTAGGGGGTTATTCGAACCCTGCAACTTTTTGATCTGCAGTTAAATGCTCTGCCACTGAGCTATACCCCTCCCCCATCCCACCCTCCAACTGTTTATCTAACCGTTGCCGTCCTCCTCTCCCTCCCAGATCCTGACATCCGCTACTGCGTGCTGGCCTCTCTGGACGAGCGCTTCGACGCCCACCTGGCGCAGGCCGAGAACCTGCAGGCGCTGTTCGTGGCTCTGAACGACGAGGTGTTTGAGATCCGCGAGCTGGCCATCTGCACCATCGGGCGCCTCAGCAGCATGAACCCGGCCTTCGTCATGCCCTTCCTCCGCAAGATGCTCATCCAGGTCGGCACCATAGCAACCACGTAGCTCCCTTCACCTCCGCCTGTTGTGGAACCTGACTTTTAAACAGAACGTCCGAAGAGAGCGGGGGGGGGGGGGGGGGGGGGGGCGAGGTTTTTGTTTGTTGAGGGTTCTGTTTGAACCCTGCTCCTGACTAGCTCGAAGCGTTTTTGTTGAAGCGTTTCGTTTTCCTGTTTTGCCACCCGGACAGATCCTGACCGAGCTGGAGCACAGCGGCGTGGGCAGGAACAAGGAGCAGAGCGCCCGCATGCTGGGTCACCTGGTGTCCAACGCTCCTCGTCTCATCCGACCCTACATGGAGCCCATTCTGAAGGTACACCCGTCACCACTGCACCCGTAGTCACACCATTAAAGGCTACAGAACCTCTTCATCTCTTGAAAGCTGGCGGCTTAACAGAACGTGATTTATATTGTGTTACATTAGGTTTTAAAATAACAGTTTTCCCATCATTTTAATATTTATGCGTTTACTTGATTCCACCTCTTTCTGTCTGTCCTCCCCAGGCTCTGATCCTGAAGCTGAAAGACACAGACCCCAACCCAGGGGTGGTCATCAGTGTTCTGGCCACCATCGGAGAGCTGGCTCAGGTAAGACCAGCAGGAACCCACCTAGCTATCTGTAACCTACAACCAATAAGTTCCTGTTAGATTCAGTGTGTATACAGTGCTGTGCAAAAGGCTTTTCACCCCCAAAAAGGATAAAATAATGTATTTGTCTTAAAATGTTTACTTTTCATTTAAATATTCCTCAACGCATTTTTAGCTTTGTTTTAACATTTTACTTTTTTTTGTATCTCTTTTTTTTTGTGTATATCTATAAAAAAACAAATCGTCCTCTAGAGTCATTAGTCTGTATACATCTTCTAGTATACAGACAAGTCGCAGAAAAACATCCAACCTTACCTGGAGAGAGTTTCAATGATGTTGTTGTTGTTCCCAGTTTGATCCCCATCCCTGTCCCTGGTCAGGTGAACTCGCAGAGCCCAGGCAGGGGAGAGGAGAGCAGGGTCAGGGGTCGTCTAGGCCTGCAGCGCAGAGGGAGTGCTGGAGATGCCAGAGTAGACAAGAGAGTTTGTTCTGAGACGGTTCAAGGACAGGTCAGAGTCAGGGGGCGTCTCTGGAGCCACTATGGAGAAGTCGCACAGAGGGGAAAGAACCTGTATGAGGACAGAAACAGTTTGTAGGTGCACCGTAAGGGTCCAAACAAGAGGACAAGGAGATACATCGTTGAACATTTGAGGGGGGAATGGAAGACTGAGGAAGGCCAAGTTTTCTGTGACGGAAATCGCAATTTCTTCCACAGACGTCAGAATGGAACATTGTCGAATCATGCAGGGAGAACATGGGTCATTGGGTTGTGCATAAACTTTTGGAGTCCATTAGTTATTGAAGCAAAAACAAATACAATGGGATGTGTATTTTCATTGGCTGCTGTTTACCTGTCGTCCAGGTGAGTGGTCTGGAGATGAGGAAGTGGATGGATGAGCTGTTCCCTATCATCATGGACATGCTGCAGGACTCCTCCTCATTGGCTAAGAGACAGGTATGCTCCATAGATTTCACCCTTTGAAGATAAACCGCAATCTTTTGTTGTTTTGTTTTGTGATAGAGAAAAAAAACATTTGGTTACTTTGACAGTGTAGTTTCTTATTTTCCTTTTCCCACCAGGTGGCGCTGTGGACCCTTGGCCAACAAGTCGCCAGCACAGGCTATGTTGTGGATCCCTACCGCAAGTACCCCTCACTCCTTGAGGTGCTGCTGAACTTCCTGAAGACAGAGCAGAACCAGGGAATCAGGAGAGAGGTGCCTCCATTTTGGCTCAGTTTGTCATTTTCCAGCGTTTAGCAGATGCACTGGTTAAAAGCAGTATAGGGCATTGAGGCAACATGCTGCTAGCACATAATGTCTCCCGTCTGCCACCAAACCATGATGCCAAGCTTTAACAAAACAAATACAGGTCTAATAATGCCCACAGTTTGACCCTGTCGCTACAATGTTCAAGTTCAACTTTATTTATATAGCACATTTACAAACAGCCACACGGCTGGCCAAAGTGCTTCACAGAGCTTTTGACAATTACACATACACACGTACACCAGTAAAATAGAGTTCAAAGAGCTAAAATAGGAATTATTTAAAAAGAAAGTGATATAAATAGAAACCATTTTATGATTTATATTTATATCAATCAAGGCTAACAATGTGAACCTGACTTGACTTAAACATAATATAGGTTATAGCTCAGTGGTTAGAGTATTTGACAGATCCAGATCAAGTGACCTCAGGTTCAAAAATCCCTGTGCTATAATTGCTTATTATAAGCATCTACTAAGTGAAATCAATACATTACATCCTTGAGAAACTGGTACATCTCAAGCCAGCCTTAATTATATTACCTCAAAAACATATCAGTGCCTTAAAATCCAGTATTTACTATGTTGCCACGTTTAAAAGGTTTTAACCTTGCTGGAGGTGCAGGTATGCTCATATTGCTCACATTCTCTCTGTCCTCCAGGCTATCCGTGTGCTGGGTTTACTGGGAGCCCTGGACCCCTATAAGCACAAGGTCAATATCGGCATGATCGACCAGTCAAGAGATGCCTCTGCTGTCAGCCTGTCAGAGTCCAAGTCGAGTAATGACTCTGGTGAGCCCCTGCTTTACACACACACATACCTCATTACAGCATCACAGACTATACACACACACACACACCTCATTACAGCATCACAGACTATACACACACACACACCTCATTACAGCATCACAGACTATACACACACACACACACATACCTCATTACAGCATCACAGACTATACACACACACACACACCTCATTACAGCATTACAGACTATACACACACACACACCTCATTACAGCATCACAGACTATACACACACACACACACACACCTCATTACAGCATCACAGACTATACACACACACACCTCATTACAGCATCACAGACTATACACACACACACACCTCATTACAGCATTACAGACTATACACACACACACACACCTCATTACAGCATCACAGACTACACACACACACACCTCATTACAGCATCACAGACTATACACACACACACACACCTCATTACAGCATCACAGACTATACACACACACACACACCTCATTACAGCATTACAGACTACACACACACACACCTCATTACACCATCACAGACTACACACACACACACACACCTCATTACACCATCACAGACTACACACACACACACCTCATTACAGCATCACAGACTATACACACACACACACCTCATTACAGCATTACAGACTATACACACACACACCTCATTACACCATCACAGACTACACACACACACACACACACACACACACACACACACACACACACACACACACACACACAGGCACATGGCTACCTGCTTGGCAGAGCAGGCTAGGTCACATAAAGTGGATGTTCTGATGGTGTCCACGTTCTCTAAAGTGTATGGCCATTACAATGGATGAAAAATATGTTTCAATTATCAAAGGTGTCGAACCTGGCTGTAGCACACCTCCTTAGACTGACCCATGTGTGTATTCGAATGAGTTATTGCCTTTGTTAAACCTGGAGACCTCTGCAAGCAAGGGCCCACTCATCCAGTATCCATTCAGTCATCAAAACTCATAACTCATGAAACGATTGAGCACAGTCAACAGAAATAATGGTCGGGGGTTTACAACCTGTTGGAGCCCCAGGACCTTAAAATGTCTCCTGACTTGATCCTGAACCAAGGGAACCCGGCGCAGAGAAGTCGCTTCAGAGTGAACGTGATCATACTAAGTGTTTTAAAACCTGTCAGAGTTCGGTATATGATCACAAGTGACCTACATAACTCTGCCAGCCCTTCAGACGATACGACATAGTGAAAGGAGACTATACCTTTTATACCCTACGCCTAATGTGTTCAACACAGTTTCTGTAAGCTACAATTTGATGAGTTTATTTATTTATTTTTGCCAGCTTTCATCCTTTTATTGGACAGTTTTGAAATGAAATGTGACAGGAAAGGATATGCAGTAAAGGGCCAAGACGGGCTGCCGCGGTAACGCCTCAGCCTACATGGTACGTGCATGTGAGCTACGAGGGTGCTTTAGTTTGGTATATTTTTTCCATATATGAGCTAATAGACAATACTTAAGTTGTGACGTAATTTCTGATCTCAGACTATGCACTATCAAAATGTCAAAACATATTCATCGTGAATGAAGATTTTGTAATTTTTTTTGGTCATGTGTATATTTTGTTCACATATTGCGATCATAAATCACTCATCGCGATCGCAGGTGCAGACTCGATCGACGGTTCTAGACAGGGCCCCCTCGAGGAAAATTCATACCTTGGCTGTATCAGTGAAGATGGTTCAATGTCAATGCCATATTACATCATTGCGTTTACACAAGTCTGCACATCTGATAATACCATCTGACCGGCCACGCTAGTCCAGAGACGAACCTAGATCAACGACGGAACGAAAACGCGGAACGTCAAGATATTTCGCTGATCTCACCTCTGTTTAAATGATGATTTCACTTGTCCAGTTAGCTTCCAGCGAACCACTGAATCAGCTTACTGCATGCATAGCTGTGGATGTGCAGGAAAAACTTGCTGAATGTGTATTCAATTCACAGATGCATTGTGAATGTGACATTGAGCTTTATGGTGATAGTTTTAGCAGTGTTAGGCTACTAAATGGACTGCGACTGGAATGAAGGCCATCTCTCCAAACGGCAGATCTGGTAACCGTCAGAGCTAAGGAGTCTGGTGGCTGAGCGGTGAGGGAGTCGGACTCGTAATCTGAAGGTTACCGGTTCGATTCCAGGCTGTGCCAAATGACGTTGTGTCCTTGGGCAAGTCACTTCACCCTACTTGCCTCGGGGGGAATGTCCCTGTACTTACTGTAAGTCGCTCTGGATAAGAGCGTCTGCTAAATGACTAAATGTAAATGTCTGGCAATCGCTGTGAACGAGCAGAATATTTAACAGTTATATAGGGTCAGGGAGGAATTGAATGTTGGATTCACCTCACCTGACTGTACACACACCGCCAACTGAATGACTTTATGATGAATGAAATTATATCTTTCGGTCACCTTTGACTCGTAAAACGTTATTTTTTATTTATTTATTTTTTTACAAGTGTTTTGATAGCTAACAATAAAAACAGCTCGACAGTCTGCCTCTACATGAAAAACCGCCGTAAACGTGTTGTGTCTGACTAGCCTTCGTAAAGGGCCAGAGAGCGCCGTGTGACTTGCGTTTCTGTTGAAACCGAACCCTCATGCCTGACCAATGAAACGTTGAATACCAGACATCTCATGTCTCTCCAGCTCTCCAATAAAAGCTTGTCGACCCCTCTCTGGAGCAGACACTCTGACTGCCCCGGGGGACGGCCCTTTGTCACGTACGACCTTGTGACCAGACGAGTCCTTGGAAGTGGGAAATGTTGTTGATGCTTAGTGTGAAATCATCTTGGCGGCAAGCTGATTAGAGAATTTCTCATTCACTTAGGAACCTACTCACAATATCAGTTTACAATTACGACTAGCCCAAGAGAGAACTGGCTATCAAAATACATTGTTCAGTGCCAAACTAAATCTGATGTGGAAGTTAGTATGTAAACTAGAGACAAATGCTGTTTCTCCGTAGCAAATTTATATTTCTCTGTGTCTTTCTCTTTGTCTCTCTCTCTCTCTAATCTGTTTTTCATCTTCCCATCTCAGCTGACTACAGCACCAGTGAGATGCTGGTGAACATGGGCAACCTCCCCTTGGATGAGTTCTACCCGGCGGTTGCCATAGTGACTCTGATGCGTATCTTGCGGGACCCCTCGCTGTCTAACCACCACACCATGGTGGTCCAAGCCGTCACCTTCATCTTCAAGTCTCTGGGCCTCAAGTGTGTTCAATTCCTGCCCCAGGTCATGCCCACTTTCCTCAATGTCATCCGGGTGTGCGACACCAGCATCCGAGAGGTAGCTAATGCTAAGTAGCGCATTTGTTTTAATGTATTGGTTTTACTTAAACTGATTTTCTGGTGTGTTCTATGGGTTAAGGCGTTGACCATTTATTTTTTGTGAACGTTTCACGTTTGTAGAATGTTGTTAAAGTTCAGAGGAAGTCAGGGAAAAGGTTGAAGAGAAGATGTACTTGAGGTGACCTGTTTACTGTCACGTTAACAGGAAGACCTTTTATACTCACTATTCCAAGCCCTCAGCCGAGAAGGTGCTTTTGACCCAGGCTATTTCATCACAAACACACGTTTTCCTCTCAGTAGCTTTAACAAGAGGTGTACCGTGTCAGGGCAGTCTTAGACAGCCTGTGACTAAACTCATGACCCCCATCACCATATATTTTCCTCAGAGCAGTCGGACTCAAGCCAATCAATATGTTTTGGCTACACCTGCTTGCCTCACCCCTTTCCTCCCTCTCTCTCCCTCTGTCCTTCTCTCAGTTTCTCTTCCAGCAGATGGGGATGGTTGTGTCGTTTGTGAAGATCCACATCCGGCCCTACATGGATGACATCTTCACCCTCATCAGAGTGAGTAGCTTTGTTCAACAATGAGCCCCTTTCTCTCTCTCTGTTTTTTTGGGGGGGACTCAGAAAACAGCTGCAAACTCTTAATTCCTTCAGTTCACTTCTCTCCTTTCCTCATTAGCCTTAATGTGCTGCGGGCCTTGAACTTAACTCGTGCTGTGGCACCGTCTGTGTGTCTGCACACAATGACTGGGGTCGGTATTTTTTTTTTGGTGAAGGACTTGATGAGGAAATAATATAGTTTATAGGAGATTCTAATCAGAAATCAGAATTTGATTTTCTCGCATCGGTTGTATATGTGATTTGGATTTCCCACTTCGGTCAGTCATGCTGGTGTATATTCACATGACAGCTTCCTGGAATTCCTGGAGTCAGGTGGCTGAGCGGTTAGGGAGTCAGACTCGTAATCTGAAGGTTACCGGTTAGGTTACCGGTTCGATTCCCGGCTGTGAAAAATGACGTTGTGTCCTTGGGCAAGGCACTTCACCCTACTTGCCTCGGGGGGGAATGTCCCTGTACTTACTGTAAGTCGCTCTGGATAAGAGTGTCTGCTAAATGACTAAATGTAAATGTAAATTGATAGTTATACACACTTATCAGATGATGTCTATCCAAAATTTAAAAAATTAAACCCGTTGCCCTACACACACTCTCAAGCTGTCAAGCACATACTCAATACGAAGGAGCAAAATATCAAATGTCCTCTCCTCATTGAAATCTCAATAACTTATCGGCAGCTTTAACTACTCAGGAAAAAGGAACTTTTTTCACTGCGTCTTGAGTCAGTGAGTTAATATATGGCCAGTCAAACAAAGGATCTATTCATTTTAGTAACAGAGTCTACTCCATGCATCCAGGGCTTTGAAGGGCTGGAATAGCCATTCAAGGCACATTCATCTGAATCTGGTAGCTTTTCTGTCTATCCTCCAGTTCAGGAAAGCGGGGGTAGGACCCCTAGCCAGTGACAAAACATCACGAGCTTTCGCAGCTGAGCTTTACTGGTTGTTTTTTGGGGGGTTTTCACATCCCACCATCTCTCTTATCTGTCCAGTTTAACTGGAACTTCACCCCCCCCCCCCCTTATTCCAAAATGGAGTGGTTCTAGGACGTGGTGTCAATTCAGTCGACAGGAAATTTACGTCCGTCTCCCACATGTGGTGTCCAGTGGTCTCTCGCACTGTGGAATGTCCTTCCAGATCTACAGCTTAGTTATGAGAAGACCCCACTTTAGTTTGACCCAGTTACCCAAACCGGCACTTTTCTATATAGGAATAGGGAGGATGACATTCACATTTTAGTCATTTAGCAGACGCTCTTATCCAGAGCGACTTACAGTAAGTACAGGGACATTCCCCCCGAAGCAAGTAGGGTGAAGTGCCTTTCCCAAGGACACAACGTCAATTTGGAACGTCCGGGAATCGAACCCACAACCTTCTGATTACTAGCCCGATTCCCTAACCGCTCAGCCACCTGACTCCCAATGAGGTAGCGTTTGGTAGCTTGCACTCTGGCAGTATCGTCCCAGCCTTTTACCCTAGACCCATGTTAAACCAGGTCACTCCGAATTGGTGGGGGAAAAACACATTTCTGAACACGGTGGTAACGTCTCTCCGAGGGCTTATGCGCTTTTACGACGTAGTGCAACTTTCCGACATGTTCTCCTGACACGTGTGGTTCTCAGGAGTACTGGACGCCCAACAACCCCATGCAGAACACCATCATCCTGCTGATCGAGCAGATCGTGGTCGCCTTGGGCGGCGAGTTCAAGCTCTACCTGCCCCAGCTCATCCCGCACATGCTGCGCGTCTTCATGCATGACAACAGCACAGGACGCAGTGTCACCATCAAGGTAAGGCCACCGCAAGACTCAGACTGTCTAATTAACCTGGACAAAGCTGAATCGGATGGTATAGCTCAGTGGTTGGAGCACTTGACTACAGATCAAGAGGTCGCAGGTTCGAATCTCTCCCTGTAATTTAGATTGCTTTGGATAAAAGTGTCTGCTTAGTGTCTGACACATTCTTGTTACTGTTATTACATTAAAGTTTCATTCATTAAGCGTACACTTTTATCCAAAAGTGGCATGTACTACACACACTAGTGCATCTAGACCATAGGCATATACATAGTGCATGCTAAATCCCTCAGGCCACAGTGACCTCTCAGGACGGTTAAGCTTATAAACATTATCGGGGGAAACGTACAAAGATTTGTTTTCTAAACTGTTCTCTAAAGTCATTCATTCAAACCACGGTAGTCATTTTCATCGAACGGAGGTTGTGGTTATTATAAACAGGTAAACCAACTCGTGGTTGATATTGAAACCATCCTTGAACTTCCAGTCTAGCTGAAGCGCCCTCACAAACAAGACCTCAGCCAGTCAAGCACAGCTGCCTGGCACTCTATCCAGTTTCTCTCATTACCCCGATACGGATCCAGGTTTCCCCTCAACAGTAAATCACCAATCAGCTAAATCAAATCTACAAGGGTACCACCGCACTCCAAACCAACCGCAGTTATACAGCCTCTCCCTGGCATAGCACATGTTATGTGTCCTTTTAGACGGTGAGATGTTGAGCTTCCACCGTTCCACGTCTGGTTAGTCAATAACAGAGGCCTTGGGTAATCTGTACACGTATCATACTAGAGGTCATGGACGGGGGAGAGGGAGAAGGGGAATAGGGTTACCTTGCAAGCCCAAGTAAAAGAAAAGAAAACAGAGCTTCATCATTCCGGGAGCTGTTCTGTCGAGGCCCCAGCTTCCTGCAGTCTCGCCGAGTGCAATTTAGAGGTTGGGGGTCTTCGGTCTGTGTTGAGGTACGTCATCCTACAGCTCAGTCTGGCACCCAAACACCAGCCAACCGCCCACACACACACTCACTCACTCACACCACCATTCTCATTGAGGACTTTACTGTGGGTTAAGTCCACACGGAACAACCACCCACTTAACCAAATGTACTGATATCTTTCGATTCAGACATGTGATGGAACCAGCTTGCATGTAGGAGGAATACGTGTATGAAAAAAAAAAAAAAGCTAATTTTGTAACTATGGTTACAGAGAATCGCTTTTGAAAGATTGTGTGAAATTCCCTACTCGGTGTTGAAACAGTAAAATGGCAAGAATTTAAAGAAAGTACTAAAAGCAAGTTTCATCTCAGCTGGTAACAGTAACACCAGTATAAAACGTGCCTTCTGTCAATTGAATCTCTTGTCTTGCTCCAATCAAATCTGAAATTATACGGTATAGTGCCTTTCAGCAAAATCATAAAACACAGGTAACCAATGAAAGCCCTTTAGAACTATTACAAATACTTAAGATAAGCGCTTTCACTCATTACGGTGTTTGTAAAATCGTATATAAAACGTGTTTCCTGCTTCTCTCCTTAGCTCCTCAATGCCATTCAGCTGTTTGGTGCCAACCTGGATGACTACCTCCACCTGCTCCTGCCCCCCATCGTCAAGCTGTTCGACGCCCCAGATGCACCCCTGCAGGCTCGGAAGTCAGTTCAACTTCTCCAAACAACATTTTCCTTCTACTCACGTTTTATATATCGGTGTGCTGTAATACATTCATGCCAGTACTGAAGAGACCTACTGTTTCCAGCATAAATTGCCAGAGATGCGTACTGTATTTTATTTAACCCTCAGGGCTTCAGCGAGTCTACAAATACTTAACGGTTGAGAGCTTCTAATCCGCTGTGATTTTGTTTTTTTAATGCATCCAAACCTTCAGGAACAAGACATCTGCCTCTTTTAGGAGCACTTAAGTAACGCTGTTTATCGGTGTTTTGCTCTTACCCTCCAGGGTTGCCTTGGAAACGCTGGACCGTCTGACCGAGTCCCTCGACTTCACGGACTACGCCTCGCGCATCATCCACCCCATCGTGCGTGCGCTGGACAGCACCCCGGAGCTGCGCATCACCTCCATGGACACGCTGTCCTCGCTAGTTTTCCAGCTGGGCAAGAAGGTATCTGGCAGGGCGGGGGGGGTTTGGGGGGTGGGGGGGGGGGGAGGTACCCCTCAGGGCCCTCTTAGATCTGCTTTGATGTGCACGCTGCCAGACCCTGCCTCTGGTGGAACAGGAGTGGTTTCCCACAATGACTGACTCCGCCTGCACGCTTTAACTACTTCCTGTGAGGCCGATGATGTCATCACACATTGACCGAATGGCAGCGGGAGCAGTGTTTATGGACAGCGATTAAGTCACTCACACACACACACACACAAGTATACACACATGTACATAGACACACACACACACAAGTGTACATAGACACACTTACCGCTGCACCCCAAACCATAGAAACCACATGTGGGCATGTCTGGCTGGACTTGAAAGAGACAGGTCTAACAGAAGGCCATGGGGGTCAAATGCAAAGTAACGCAGGTCTGTCATTTTGGTTATGGCAAAGGGGCGAGGTGAATAGCTTAAACACATAAACCATGACGCAAGCTCACTTTTACTGGCTCCCTTCTCTTTTCTCATCTCCAGTACCAGATCTTCATCCCCATGGTGAACAAAGTCATGTTAAAGCACAGGATCAATCACCAGCGCTATGACGTTCTCATCTGTCGGATCGTCAAGGTCAGCCTCCATACCGTCACAAAAAAAACATGAATTCTCCAACACGTAGAGCTGATATTGTCCTCTCTCTCTCTCTCTCTCTCTCTCTCTCTCTCTCTCTCTATCCATCTCCCGCTCTTTCTATCCATCTCCCGCTCTTTCTCTCCATCTCTCTCTTTCTCTCCATCTATCTCCTTTACATCTCCCTATTTACATCTCTCTCTCTATCTTTTTCTCCATGCAAGATGTTTGACATGAGATAAACCTGGTACAGAAATGGTCTTTTCATGTTTGGCTTCGTCTTGAGAGACTGGTACAATCGGATGGTGTCTGCAAAATTTGGAAATCCACTTACGTATATTACTGTTGATTATATTTCTCCCTCACAGACTCAAAGTTGATGTTGACATGTTGACGTTGTAAGCACATGTACCAGCACATGTCTGAATATAATAAAAAGACATTAACTGTCCACAATTTCAGCCCTAACCTCAGAGTTTATAGAATACAGACAAATTGCAATTGTTTGTCAACAATAACTCCTCAAGCAGGACACGTAGCTGTACACAACACATGTTTGGAAGGCGGCCTTGTTAGTAGGACTTGTTGTGTGGGCCGGTTTAGCGTGTGTTTGTGTATTTCTCAGTGGAACTGTGTTTAC
Organism: Thaleichthys pacificus; assembly: GCA_023658055.1. NCBI lineage: Eukaryota > Metazoa > Chordata > Actinopteri > Osmeriformes > Osmeridae > Thaleichthys > Thaleichthys pacificus. The sequence goes on along the minus strand of CM042863.1, from coordinate 17,222,819 downwards.
TTCAGGGGTACACGCTTGCGGAAGAGGAAGAGGACTCTCTGATCTTCCAGCACCGCCACTTGCGCGGTAACCAAGGCGACACGCTCGTTAGCGGGCCGGTGGAGGCGGGTCCCATGAAGAAGCTCCACGTCAGCACCACTGCTTTGCAGAAGGTCAGGGATGTTTTCAACAACAAAGACGCTTTATTTATTTGTGTTTCATAAACAGATGTAACGATCACGGATTAAGTACGTTTGCACTTATTTTTTTACAAGAATTACAACCACCAATTTCCCCTATCACACACCATGACATATATACCCTAGAATTAGAACTAAGATTAGAACTTTTAACTAGCCCTACTCATCAAATCAGTGCAAGACTCCCCCAGACCCAATGCCAAAGGTACATGTATAAGCTGAGGGAGAGTCCCACAGCCCAAACCCCACTAAAGAAAGCAGCCCTTGTGTTTTTCCTCTGGTGGCGCTAGGCATGGGGCGCAGCCAGGAAGGTATCCAAGGACGACTGGCTGGAGTGGCTGAGGCGCCTGAGCGTGGTGTTGCTGAAGGAGTCTTCCTCCCCTGCCCTGCGGTCCTGCTGGTCGCTGGCCCAGACCTACATCCCCCTGGCCCGGTAACCCTTCTCCTCTCCTGCACACTTGTCTGGCTCCCAATCCTACCGGACCAACTCCTCAATTTCAAGCGGCTCCGTTTGGGTCGAGTTGCGGATCTGTGAAAGACCTGATTTGACCTCTGTCTTGACTGTAGCATCGCACAGCATGTTTGAGATTTGAAGAGACTTGGAAGTTTTCTGATCTGTTTTGAACTGAAATATAAATCGACATCAATTAGTGGGGATCTGCAGGAGTATCGATGTCCCCGGAACATCTCCGGGGACATAGTCTTTCACAAGCCATTGAAAAGAGAGAGTGAAATATGTAGCAGATCCAGTAATGAAATCCCCCCTCACTGCAGGGACCTGTTCAATGCGGCGTTCCTGTCCTGTTGGTCTGAGCTGAGTGAGGACCAGCAGGATGAGCTGATCCGCAGCATCGAGCTGGCCCTCACCTCCCAGGACATAGCCGAGGTCACCCAGACCCTGCTCAACCTCGCCGAGTTCATGGAGCACAGCGACAAGGTGAGCTTCAGGGCTGTGACATGTTTACATGGCTTCATAACTCAATCTCACACGTGAGTCCATTCGACCATTCGACAAAAAACAGCCACAATTATTAAAGGGGTCTGTGATTAAAAGTGTCTTAAATGAGGGGTTACCCATCCGTTCGCCAACGGTTAATTCACCTGATGACGGATTCCTCTAATGAATTGTCCTTGTCTTTTCAGGGGCCCCTACCCCTGAGAGACGACAACGGCATAGTGTTGCTAGGGGAGAGAGCTGCTAAATGCCGAGCTTACGCCAAGGCCCTGCACTACAAAGAGCTGGAGTTCCAGAAAGGCCCATCTCCTCAGATCTTGGAATCTCTTATCAGGTAAGAAGGCTGCTGCTGCTCTCCAACAGCGGTAATATGGTTGAACAAGCGCAAAAAAAAAAGTTTCAAAAGATTGAAAACAAAATCTAAAATAAGTTTAGAAACATATGTTTCCAATAAATTAGTAACTTTTTGGGGGTTGTATCGTGTGGAAAGAACCCCTTTTTTTCTTTTTTCTTTTTGTTTTTGAAAGGTTGAAAACATATCCCCCCCCCCCAAAACAAAAATGTTTTTTACTATTTTCTTGAAAAATATTATGGAAAGAACAAAGCGATGGAAAGATTTAGAAGCGTAATTTCAATTCACAAGAAGATTCCCATTCGATCAAACTGGTAAGCAAATTCAAGAATTTGCTTTTCTAAAGCAAAGTGACTAGTAATATTAAATAATTGTCTACTTGTAGGTTATCTAATTCCAGTTTGTGTTGGGCTCCCAAAAAACTGTCTGAGATGAAACCACAAAGTCTCTTAAAGACAGGGGCCATTTTCTTTGGCTTCCTGGTGTCAGTTTTGTGGAATGTGGCACATGGGTTGAAAGAGAAATGCCTGACGTTAAGTAGTTCAAAGCAGCTGTCGCTTGCCTTGGTGACTAAGTGCAAATACTTGAGAGGGCATGTTACCTAATTGCATTATCCTGAAATAACTATACCTTTGATTGACGTAAAATATGATAGTCTTTTTTTTTTTTTTTTTTCTTTTTTTTTATACCCCTGTGACTTGGAGCATTGAAATTGTTAGCTATGGTAATGCTGAGGGAGTGGATAATTTCTGGATAAAAGGAAAATAAATTCCCGCATTTCTGTGAGATGTTTGCTTATTGCAGACGGAACAGCTAATTGTTTTAAATGATCTCATACGTTGTAGACGTTGTTTAGTTATGATAGAAACCTTTCTGCAAGTGTTTAGCCTAGAGTAGTGGTGTTTAGGTCATTTAAGGTCGTAAAGACTTTGTTCAACAGCTGTTCACCCTTGACTTTAAATTCCTTTTTGCCAACATTAGTTCCAGAATTCAGCATTATTTAGAAGTTGGTTGAAAATGTTTGTGATTAACACATTCTTAACAGGCCTGTTCCTTCATGAAAGTACATTTCATTACAATAGATAATGGTTCACATATCTTCCATCAGGTAGCATTTTCATATGATGTCAGCTTTTCCAGACTCGTCTTGCCATTTGTGCTTTTACGTTAGTATTGTAAGAAGAAATCTGTTTTCCAGCCATTTAATTGGACGTTTGCCTCCTTCCATGCAAAGTGTCTGGAATAGTGTATCTTGATGGCCTGTTTTCAATTTATTTGGGCCTTGATGATGATAAATGAAGAGCCAGCTCTTCAGCGTTTTTAGTTACTCCATCTGGTTCTCACCTTTGCAGGATTCCCCATAAAAGTCTCAATTCTTTGTGCATAGACCTGTTCTATCCTATACAACGATTAGCGATGTGCAGGGGTTACATGATAGTTAATCATCCCGATTTAACGTTTTGTTGATAAATTGTCCTTGCCTTGTTGTCATTTTACTTTGCTTGAATCACTTATTTGTAGTGCAGAGTAGTGAATTAAGAAAAATGGCTTGGCTTGAGTTTTCAAACCTGAAAAAGATAAAGCTTTTTTTTTAATTAGTTTATTTTAAAGAATTTTTGTGAAATCTTGATTGCTGCTTTTCAAACTGTACTGTAATTCAAACCATATGGCTCCTCTTTTTCTTGCATTTTGTTATTTCTGCTGTCTGGTGAAGGCATTTACCGTCAGTAAAGCGGAAATGCACATTCTTGCATTATCCACGCTCTCAACATAGGAAGTGAGGTAAACTTTCAAGATCTCTCCTCAAGCAGTCCAGATGTGGAGGTTCACAGTATGAATAAGACATGAGGGATTTAGGGATTTATTGAATAAGGAGCCCTATTATGTGCTCAGGCCCCCCGTACTCTAAGCAGTCTGAGGGAAAAAGTGCCTGTGATACTGACGGCCAACTTGAGGTCAGGTACTTGGTGGTTGTAAAAATATACTCCATATATAGGTTATATGTCCAAATATAGCTACTCTTTACCAAATCAAAGGGTGGTCAGGTCAAGTTTACCGGTAAAAGAAGGAGAAGGGACGTTATTATTGTTGCTATATGTTTTGTATCACGTTAAGATTTGTCGCAGATCACATAGGTCCAGACGATGTCAGAAGTCAATGATGTTCTCAGTGTCAGGTGGTTATCTGCCTACCATGCCAATTTTTAAAATATTTTTTTTATCCTATTTTTATTTGAGCACTGATGATTTTATTTAGCTTTTTTATTTATTTTTATGAATTTTGCTTGTTGGATTGAAAGCAGGGAGCTAGTCTCCCTGTTGTGGTAGCTCACAATAAAGGTCTCTTTAAGAGATGCCTGTTTTATTTACAGTTAAAATGTGAGGTCGGTAGCCCAATCTCCCAACGTAGTGACTGGAAAAGAGTGTCACTGCATCCAGCCCATCTGTTTATAGTAAACACGTGGCCATAAGGTTGCCGGGCACCGTGGAAATGGAATTTCAAATAAAGTCTGGTATGCTCAGATGTAAAGGGGTCTGTAACCTCTTAAGCAGAACCCCATCCTCTCAGACGGGTACTCGTCCAACACTGGCTGTCCTGACTCTTTTATGCAGCTTTTCTGTACTGCAGCCGTGTAAAATAGGCATCATCTATATATATATATATATATATAGTTTTACGCTAGTCTGAAATCGAACGATACAATTTCCCGGCAGACCTTGAATCAGCGGGGATGGAGGAATGAAGCTCGTCAGTGTGTTCAGGGGCGTTCTACACAGGCAGCCAGAAGGTTATGCCAGGCCACAAGGTTCCTCCCTTCATTAATTAGGGACCCCAGTGGGAACCGACCTAGCGGCTTCCCTCTGGACCTCAAGCTCCACTCCATGGCTGGTGGAAGCCGAGTGGAACGTGCTGAAGGCACAAGAGGCTCCTTTATAATAGAATAGCCTGGTCATGAAGGACTTACCCCAATGTTTTTCAAGGACTTGCTATTGAATGACTTTGTACTCTTTCCCAGAATGATGAGGAAGCTTTACTGGAGGTTGCAGTAAGATATTTAGGGAGCGCTGACTTCCATGACCTCACGTCAGTGAAGCGGAGCTGGAGGAAGTGATCAGGTTGTTCTGACACTGCCTGAATCTTTACAAAAACATTTGCAATGCAGTTGCTGTTGAGCTCTTGGTTAGGGCGATTTATTTTATGTGTGTGGTCTTCATTTTTAAAAACAAGGTTACTTTGACCTCTACTCTGAATGTCAGAATGTGACTTTAGTGTTAAGATCAGTAGCTGAAGGAAAATACATGCTCTTTGTTGGACAGGCAGATGTGTCAGATCTGTTAGGAACTTTCCACTTTGTTATGGCTTGGGGTCATTATGTAATCTGACTTGGTAACACCACTACTTTAAAAAATACACGTTTATTTTCTATCCCACAACACAACACACAATATAGAGCTGTACACATTTTACAAATAACAATTCCACAAAATCAACACATTTTCTCACAATAAAATCTGTTGGGTATTTGTGGTGGAAGGACCACAAGTGGTCGTTCCCATGGCAACACAATCTATGTATCTTCATGACCCCCCCCCCTGGCATTGTTATACCGATTCCAAACACGTATTCACCCTTATCATCACAGTCTACTAGACAGCTTGTAATGTGATAAATACACCCTAATGTTTTGAGACAAAATTATAGAGGGAAGCAACATTCAGTTACCCTTATGGAACAGTGGTAAAAAGAGGCTTCTGTCAAAGCTTTTAAGAAAATAAAAATATTTCGAAGATAAATATGAAATTAACTACAATTTACAATCAAATCATTACACATTCAACCCTTAGAAATGATCCAGAAGTAACACACCTATGTGTCTCCTCATCAAAGAAGAGTCACCTTTTTGTTTGGTTCATGTATCTCTCAGCAAGCATGCGTTTCAGTTAACAGTTTGAAGTGGAAAGCCTTCATGGATGAAAATTCTGTGGCCGGATCTTCATCTCCACTCTCTTCATGGAGTAGTTGGGCCCATGCCACCCGTACCAAGTGATCCCATCTGTGCTCTTGGTGTGATCGCCGTAGCGATAGAACACGCCATTCAGGTTGGAGTCGGTACAGCAGTTATACCAGTAGCCCCCTGTTTGAAGAAAAAAACAAAACGTTCAAATTATTCAGTTAAGTGTGTTCTATGAACTATTTTTTTAATTTTTTTTAAGTAAACTGTTTTTTTCGTTAAACTTTACCACTTAAGTATTGGGATTTAGTCCCTTAGCGGTTGAGGCTGTTTTCGTACCTTTGCGTAGTTCAGCGCAGTCGTCGACACACTTGTCATTGTCCTTGTTCTTGGTGCTGAAGTTGGTGTTGTTGTGGTAACGCAGAGAGTCTCCAGCATTTCCACTGTAGTTGGCGAGGAAAAGCTTGTAGCTGTTCAGCTCATTACTCACAGTGAAGTAGCCGTACTCTGCATAGCGGGTTTGTCCTTCCCAGTCCTTCACAACACAGCAAGAACACATAGCACACGGTTTAGCTCTTTGTAACGACTTACTGTATGGAAAATGATGATTAATGATTGAGAAATTGAGAAAACTGGTCTGGGACATTTATCTTTCAGTCAGGCCTAGAACAAGAGAGAGTAAATCAAATTGTCCTCCCTGTAGCCGGGGGCTTTGCCTGGAAGGCTTTTTTTTGTTATCAAACACAGACACCCAATCTTCCCTCGTACCCCCTCTCCCCTCGTACCTCCATCTCTATCCTGAGAACACTGGGCTGCCTTGTCAGACGGAAGATGTGGTCGTTGCCCAGCCAGAAGTCTCCTCGGATGGTTCCAAAGCCGTTCTTGTACTGCTTCCAGTCGCGGTTGAATGAAGTCAGGCCCACCTTGCGCCTCTGGATGAGGGTCCAGCCTCCGCCATGACTCTCCATGTCACAGAACACCTAGAACCAACCCAACACATTCAACATCTTCACATTAGCCACATGGTGCTATCGTTCTGTAGAGAGAACTACACCGCTGGGCCACTATGATCATGATCAGGGTTTCAGTGTCGGGTCAGCTTTAAGTTTTTCCTTTGACAGTTCTAAATGTGTTACTTACATCTATCTCAGGAGTTCCCAGGAAGTCATCTGCAGGCAGTTTGTACTCCCCAGAGATCTTGTAGTTCTTGCTGTACAGAGCCGCACAGTCGTAGATGGCATCTAGTGAAAGAAAAGGTCTCGTCAGTCATGGAAAAAACAGATGTTGTTTTATGGGTTGGTTTGAAAAATGCTAATGGCCTGTAAGCGGTATCTTGGGGATAAATGTCTGGCAGGGGGGTGAGGGGGGGGGGGGGGGTGGACCTGGCATCTGAAAAAATGTCTTTCACCAAGAATTCCGTACAGAAGGAAATTATTCACAGCATGGTTCTGAGTCTTGCATAGTTCCATCCATTGTTCCCATCATGGCATGGCAATGCCATTACTGTTTCTCAGGGATCACTGGGGAGAAATCGATCCAGTGTATATAAAAAAAGTGTCCTTAGATTTGCTTTTTCTTTTCGATGGCTGTCTGAGAATGAAGTGGAAACCTCCACTTTAATCTGTGCTTTTCTTCCTGTTCTGCCTCCCCAGAGTCTGCAAAGTCTCTCTGTAATTTGCAGAGACTGTATAAAGACCCTCTGTGTTCCCTTTGCCAATGACAAAAGTAGCACAGCTAATTGGGTATTATAATAATACTCTGAGCGATGCCTGTTTAAAACTCCGTGGTGGCGATGCTGATTAATGGTTTGCTGAAGTTCAAATGACTGACGGAGGCAATTAAGCTGTAGGTGCTCTTTAGTGACAGTCTGAGACTGTGTCTGAATTACAGGTTCTGAGTTCTGCAGGACACCCCGAGACGTTGTGCCAACTATAATCTCCATTATCATCGATTGATGGCAGCTGTCTGGTGGATTCAGAGCGTGCGTGGTTGATTATAGTTTTTTACGTCTTAAAATATATTAATAGTATCCTGTAAAATGAAAGGAATGTCATGAGTATAGTGGGTATTTGGAATGAAGACTAATTTACATTCCACAGCTAGACAGAATGTGGAACCATTTATACCATTTTATTTAAGTACCACAGTCTTCAGGGCATCTTCCAGATTACTGGTGATGCCTAACAATTGATTGAAAAAGACCGGTTTTGTTCAATAGTTTTCAGACGGTAAGACTGACAGACGTAGTCATCATGGGAAGGGATGGAGGGGTAGCCTCCAAACACATTTCCTATGTCTTTCACACGATTGTCTGCAATTAATATTTAAGGCTGTGTGTGTGATGTCAGTCATGGATATGGTTTTCACACCTGGGGTGAGTGTCTGATGGCAGCTGGGGTGCAGACACGAGAGGGAGGCAGAATCGTAGATGAGAGAGAGGGGGGGGAGGTCATGTGGTTCAAAGCAAGGGCTGACAATCATATGAAGCTGACCACATTTCTTGCATTTTCCTTAGAGCGAAATATTTCTTTTTTGCTAAGTCAAAAATAGCTCAACTTTCTAGTAATGTCAACTTTTTTGCCAAATTGCAGTACAGTTCACACAATGTACTTCTCCCTCTGAGTATAAACCTCAAACATACCAACACACACGACCCTTACCTGAAGAGGTCTGGGTGACTGACTGGGCAGCCTGCAGCTGCATGATCTCCACCCGGTTGTTGATCTCAGAGTACTTGCTCTCAGCTTCGGTGACGCGGGCTTCCTGCTGCCGATTCTGCTTATCCAGCTCCAACATCTGCCTCACCACGTTCATCAAGTCTGTCTCCTGCTTGCGGCTCATCTCCTCCAGCAAACTGGTCAGGTTGGCCACTTGCACCTTGAGGGAGCGCACCTCATCGCAGCACTGAGCCTTGGGGACCTTGGGGGGCACCAGCCTCTTCCTGGGACTCTGCGCGCACGTTGCCACCAGCAGGAGAAGCAAGGTGACGCTCAGAGCAGCTATCCTCACTGACATCTTAATATTGCGACTTGAGATCTCTAACTTAAGTGAAAGTCTAGGTTTTGTCTCTGGCTTGTTTACCGGTTGTCCTGGCGAACAGCTGACTCTTTGCTCTGATGGAGGTCTTGACGAGAACGAACAGGCTTGGTTTGGTGAAGTTAAGAATAGACGCCCTCACTGGTTGAACCTGGAGCTGTTTTTTGGAAAACTGATCACACAGTCCCTTTCCTGTCTCCTCCGTGAAGAACTGCTGTGCTCGTGCATCTTAAATATCTTTACGGGTGGCCCCTCCTCCTGTTCTGGGAGTGCTTACCAGTCACCACTGACCCCCTTCAGACACTGGAGGTGGAGGGCCTTCCCCAACCCAACCCCTCCTTCCCCTGCCTCCCTCCCTCCGTCCCTCTCCTCTTACTTTCGCTCACTGGCTGTGTCTGCCCCTGTTTGTTCTCTACTTTCTTTGCAAGGGGTTTGTCAAAAGGACAGATTGTATTTTTGTGGGGACAAACAAGGGAACAAAAACAAGGGTTGCAATCCCACCGAAGCACATTTAAGCCCCACGTTATTACTAGACGAGCTTACGCCCTACCTTTTCATCTGGATCGCCACTGCCTTCCGTTTTGGAGTCAGCCACAGAAAGACCTTGCCATGTCATTTTTGTGTGTTTGCAGCTGTTAGTAATGTGTAATGGTACAATTATCTCCCAGTGTATTTCACACATTAAGGTAACAGTTTTAGTTAATGATAGATTGCGTGACACCCTTAAGGGGATGTTTCTTCAATAAACGTTGCCTCTTGACATCTCAAAGGAATAGCTTTAGTTGCTAAGTACTCTTTAATTGTGGGTTTAGGGTATTATTGATGCCACCGTTTTTCTCCTGTTGTGGCATGGAGTCTAAAGTAGCTTTAACATTTCCTGAAAACAAAGAAATGTATAGAAAATCATTTAGAAGAGGACTAGGGGGCTTTGTGAATATTTCAAGTTCAGTGCACACAGAGTACATTGATAGCACGGAGGATATTAAGAGGAAAGAATTTGCCCAGGAAGAGTCTGACTAAGTCTTGGGAGTCAATCCAACATGTAAAAAGCTTTCACTTATGTATGACACTGCCCTGCCAAGGCCAGGACCTTAACATCAACACAGCTAAAACAGGAACCTACTATACTGTTTTCCCCTCTGTGAACCAGCACTGCGACAGAAAACATTGTTAAGGCTTGCATGTCTATTGAAAGGGATGCGTACCACGTAGTTTGTGTCCGGAAAGACATTTCTCACTCCCACACCAGACCTCATTAATATTTCCCTTCAGATTTACTATTGTAAAAACATTCTGAATTTTCCTAAACGACGTTGTCATGGTTATGTCTGGTCCTGAATGTAATTACAGGCCTAAGCAACCAGTACACTCTCCTCGTGTTTGATGGTTATTTTTCTCTAGATAATTTTACAGCTCAAACTACAGGGGCTCCGAAAGTAAAGACATTAAAAGGAAATCAGAACAAGGGAACAAGCAACCACACATTATTCAACCACTAATAAGGAAGAATAATTTCCTATAAGCTAAGATATATGTCTTTATTGATAAAGGCTTTTCAGAAGTATTAGGGGGTTGTGCAGTGGAATTCAGAGCACTTAAAAAAAATGTTTTTTAATTACTCGACACCTTCACCACCTTCTTACATAACCTTCCATCCATACCTCGGGTCTTTTTTTTCAAGCAGCCCCGCCCCTTTATTATGCCTCGCCCACTGGTGGTTGGCAGGCATCCCTCTGTAAAACGCTCCTCGCTTTGGGGAGGCAAGCAATGAGGAAACAATCGGTGTGTCTGGTCACCATCAACCTTTTGAGTCATCAGGAAATGTGGCTGGGTGCGCTAATGAATGATCTCTTCTTAAACGATTCTGTAAATATTATACAAGTGTGAAAAGGTCACGCTGGAATTGCTTCAGTGTGTCATTCTCTTGAAGGATGCGTATTGGGATCCTCTCTGGGCCTGTTTCCTGTTTGGGATTGAGATCTCTGAATGTCACTTCTTGGTCTTTGAACTTGCCACTGCTGTGCAGTTCCCCTGGCCACATGTTGTTGTTTTTGTAGGATCATGGCGTCTATGGTTGGGGTCAATTCAGATGACATTTTGTTAGGATTTGACACTGAAAGATTTCACTGTGATTTAAATAACAAATTAAATTATTTTAATGTAATCTATTACAAGGACAACTGGATTTTATTTGGTAAAGAATTTGTGAAAAATAAGTTGATTTTGTAGAGATTGAGCTGTGCCCTGTGAGGATAGTAATATCTAAATATATAAAGTATATCTTCTGCATTTCTGAAAAGAAAAAACATGTGAATGCCAGAAGCCTCCAAACGTTATCCATGTGCCTCACCTCAAACAAAAGAAACGTGTTTTTACAATCTAAAAACAGACTTACAGGAACCCAAAGTTCATAACCATCTGACATTTTCAAAGTCCTCAAGTGACTGAAGGATGACCATGTCCATTTCCACATCGAATCCATCTTCGTCACTATACCATCAGAGACAGTCATGAGTGACTGTCTCTTACGGAAAATTCTGGATAATTTGCTTTCCTGGATATTCTCGTTGCTCAAGACTCTGCGAGTCACATTTCTCTCTCAAGCAATGTGTCCCCAGGGCCCAGCTTCTCTCTAGATCTGGACTCTGTCATTCGGTGCCGTTAGGTCCAGCTGGATGCTGCTTTACGCCTTTAGCTTCACGCTGTTCCTGCCCTACACATCCTTTTCCGTCTCAACATGTATTCCTGCGCTCCGTGGAAAGAATGCTGGGCTCCCTTCGCCTTCAGAGGTGTTGTAGCTAATTAACACACACCGAGAGAGAGACCCTTAAGTGTACCCCCCCTTACGCCTCTGTGGAAAACTAGTTTTGCTCCGTTTTTTTGCTTTGATTTTCATGTACTATAAAACATATTCCGAGCTTGGCCCCTTTGCTCAGATCCTGGTGCCCATTTATCTCTGTTAAGAGTGAGCTCACTGTGCAAGTGTTTCTTGTCAGGAATTGCTCACCGCCAAGTCATCCTTTCTGAAAAGGAGCTTTGTAAAACAGTTTGAAATCAGACTGTTCAGTGACCGGAGGGGCCAACCTGTCAGTCTGTCAGAGCACTCATGGGTTCAATTAAGGAGAAGGGAGGAGGCAGAACGGAAGCCAGGGAATTCCAGAACTGCCTCTCGCAAGAACTAAAACAATATCATCTTTATTAATGTAGCGCGTTGCACCTGAATTCAATACCTCAGTGTGCAGGCCATCGTTTTTTTTTTTTTTTTACCATTTATTGTAACTTAGAATAGAAAATATGATGCCATTATTGCATGGTGCTCTTTTCTTAATATTCTCTATCGCAGATAGAGTTTCTGTTTATTATTTTCTTAGAGATCACCATCTCCCTACCTGTGGGTTGGTAGGGGGATCAGCATAGAAGAGAACCTCATTGTTGATAGATATTGATACACTGAGGTTAACCCAGTTTCCACCACATTTCAGGATGTTTTACAGCCCTCACTTGTGAGTGACTAACCTAATTATGTTTATAGTGTAATTACGTTGGTGCAGTGTGGGCTATACCAACAAAAGTTATACAGTAGGCAGTTTTTTTTAAGTTTCATGAGAACTCTTTAGCCACTAAGTCAAAGATTTAAATCTATTTACATTTCAAATAATGTGGCATGGTATAGTTTTTTGAAGATAAATATTTTGGGGGCATTTTTTATGCTTTTTTTATGGACAGTTTGTGACGTGTGACAGGAAAGGCAGGGGGACAGAGAGGATAAAACTGCAAAGGGACAAGGCCGGATTCGAACCCAGGCCGCTGTGCTAAGGCCTCAGCTTACATAGTATGCACACTTATCTAGTGAGCTACCAGAGCTTCCCAGGCATGATGTTTACAATTCCAGATATGGAATTGCCAGTCACGCCTAAGGTCTGAACAAACTATTCCATATTTGCCTGTAATGAGAGAATTTGTATTAGCCCGGGCACCCGCCACCTGTCTGAGCGGAAGGCATCAGGCCCCTGCAGTACACCGGCTGGTCTGGTGGCTTAGGTTGCCACGACTACCAGGTGGCGTTGATTATGGCTCAGTGGACACTGCAGAACAGAAGCTGGGACAGAGGGTACTGCGGAGAGAGAGAAAGATCCTTATTCCTTATCCTTTTTGAGCCTTCTGCTATGTTATGTGACTGTGTGGCACTTCTTCAAAGAGCATGTGCGTGACAGTGAGCGGGGGGCTCAAATCTGTGGGTACTGAAGGATTCTCTTTTTGTTGTGAATTTTCAACGTCTGGTTGTGCTTGGTTGGCTTTTCCTGGCATCTGTCATTATAACTGTCTGTAGTCAACCCATTTAGTACTTTTCAATGACCTAAGGATGGAATTTCTGAATGGGATTGTTTATATAACTTAATATCAAAGGCAAAATGTAACTAATAACTTAGAAAATACACAAAGGAATGCATTTGTTGCTTTGACAATTTTCGTATCTAATCAAATATAATCCTTTTGTTGTAGAAATGAGGCAACCCTCCATGCTGCTGGTTTTCCATTGTTTGGAAAGAAAAAGTTCAAAAACAAATGTCTGTTATGGAGAAAAAAAACTCAATGACTGTGCCGGTACTTAAAAGTATAATTATTCAATAAGAATATGTTGGATTGCTAATTTTACTGTTAAATTCATTCAATATGGATGGAAAGTGTCTCTCACCAAGTAGTCGATGGTTCCCATGTTTGCGTCCACATAGCAACAGCAACATTCTGATGAGGTCATTCTCAGCGACTCCAAAGGCAGAGAGGCACCTTTCTTCCTTTGACCTTTTGACCCCGAGGTGAAGGACTCGCGAGACACATTCTGTGGCGGTGTCTCAATGTGTTAACAGCATGACATAAACAAAAATGGAATGATTTCTCCATCTAACGCCTTGACCCTAACCCTAACTAACATTAGTTAAAAGTAGTGACAAAATGATTAATTCATTTATGATATGTTACCGAATGTATGTATATTTGTTTCCCCCCACAATGGCTTTCTTTTGAAAACGAGCAGCTGCTAGGTGATAAAAAACAAAACAAACACGGTTTTCGGGAATCGTTTCGTTGGGGGAATCCTCTGAAACAATGGTCTAGTCTAGTCAAACTGTAACGGTTGACTGATTGTAGTTAACCACCCACATGACAGCAACATCTGTGGCGGAAGAGGGACACGACTTGGCTGACCTGTTTGCCCTGTGCTCCTCGCATGCACAAAGATGTGTCACTGCCTCCTCAGTAGTTAGCGGTCAAGGTCTGCGTTTGACAGTTTGGAATTTTGGGGTCGCTTCGTGTGTTCTATGTTGAGATGCGCCTGTATAACGGACAGGGTCGTGTCAGGACCGCAGGATTTATGCTGTGTACGTGTCGAACATGTCAGGATGAGGCCCTTCAGCTTAGGTGATGTAGCATGACAATCTTCAGGTCTTTTTCTGGTTGGTGATGTCATCGTTTGCTTAAAGTAATCTGAGATGTTTACATCACTCATCAAATGTGTCATGCACTCTTCTTTTCTAACAAAGTCCTACAGGTTGCTATGATACCAGAAATACCAGAACATTCTCTGGCTGTTGATATTGATTTCTTCAAGATTACAATACATGATGCTATTGACTATATACTTGACCTTGTATTAAAATAATTATTCATGTTCTTTGCAGGTCAGTATTTACAAATGATCAGGTACAAATAACTAACACATCCTAAGTGAAGAGGTATCAATGAGTCACGTCCCTCTCTCTGTGTCATTCCATAATCCAAGGAAAAATATAATTTCCATCCTTTGTTCAAAGCTCAGCCATGGTCCTGTGGAATACCCAGCTGAAAAAACAAGAACGTTCTGGGTCGAATTATATCAGTCATTTTCTAATAGCCTTAATCTGAAATGGGCCTGTTGGTGCAGATTTTTATGGATGGAACAGGAAAACAAAACGGTCTTGGCTAACCATCATACACTGCTCACTATCATTTAGCTTACTAATGTGGAGAACTCGATACCAATCAGTTTTCTTTCAAATTCTGGGGTTTAGAAAGAGGGAAAAGTAAAGGGCAAAGGATTGATGTATTTTTGGAAACGCATCCAACTTACTGTATTTGTAAGTCCTACTGTTTGATGTGAAGTAACGTTCGTTAATAGCTCCTTGTCTGGAGCAATTTGTGCGTGCATCGCTTCAACTTTGTTTTCCGTGTAAGTGTACACTCTGTACACGGACAGTTCTGTTTCACAGCGATGGAAACGCTGTCCGTGTACCGTCACCCTCTGAGTGACCATCAGGACGCTCGAGATGCTCTCAGGCAGTGTAGATAATGCAGCCTCACATTACATTTAGTCATTTAGCAGACGCTCTTATCCAGAGCGACTTACAGTAAGTACAGAGACATTCCCCCCGAGGCAAGTAGGGTGAAGTGCCTTGCCCAAGGACACAACGTCATTTGACACAGCCGGGAATCGAACCAGCGACCTTCTGGTTACTAGCCCGACTCCCTCACCGCTCAGCCACCTGACTCCCTCACTTTAGAACAACATTGCGCTGTTTTGTTCTCACTGTCCTGTGTTTTCTGGCTGTCTTACTCAATATCGAGCAATATGTTTGCAACGTAATGAGCTTCACTCATTCAAAGGCCTCTCTGTGTGTTGTACTGTCAAATTGGGGGGGGGGGGGGGGGGGGGGGTGATGACTGTGTCACACCAAGTGGGTTTTTTGGAAGCGCTGAAGTGTGAGCTGTCAGCTTGTTTTGCCCGTTCCCTCATGTCGTCTTCTGGGGAAAGAAGTGCTGCAATGGAAGAAAATATCCTTAAAGTACTAGATGCTTTAGCTCATTCTGGCCCCTCTTCTAAACCATCATTGATTGCAATCTGGCCGCCTCACAAATAACGGTTTCATCAAGGCCAGAGTTTCGTCAAACACCCGTTGTCCCTTCTCCTTCTACTCTTCTTCTTCCATCGTCAGAGAGCTCAGGGTTACCCGCCACCATTTAGAGACAATCCAATCGAATACGTTTTTTTTCTTCTCGTGAATACATTTATTATCTATTTGACGTCTAGTTACGTTCGGCGATACTGAATCTTTGCTTATTCCGAGATCCTTCTCTCGGAGGCCAGCCTGCCACCTCTCCCCCCTCCCCCTAGTTTCCCTGAGTAGTCCCCCATGCACACCAATTAAATGGCAATTTAAGAGTCAGACAGAGGCCATTGCAGCGTTGGAGTCACATGCTTCACCCCTGCGGACCACAACTCCCTTCAGCAAAGCTATGGAAAGGTGCCATGTGTGTGGCTGTTTTTGTTTGGTCTCCCTGGCAGATGGATCAGGCGGGGCACCACCCCTCTCTTCTCACCAGGAGAGCCGCTGCTGGTGCTTGAAGTCTTTTTTTAATGACCACTTTCCCCTCACATGCAGCTCCTCTTGGGTCAGGTGTGGCCTGCACGTGGGATTCTTTGCTCCCTGAACACTGGCAGGAGGTGCTGATCGCCCTCTGGCATTTTCCAGTTGCTTTTTCTCCCCCCCCTCTCCCTCCCCCTCTTTTTCTTTTCTGCCTGTTTTATTATTATTATTTTTTTTTTTCATTATCGAAATTACATTGTATGGGAATTGCAACAATGAATGAGGCAAAGCAGACACTGATGGGGAAAAGCTTTGTGGACTTGTGAAGACAGTGGGAAAAGTCCATTTTAGCGGGTCATGTCATCAGGTTGGGCCGAGTTTCAGTCTTCCCACTCTTAGTAGGGGAAAGTCGAGGGCACAGATCTGTCAGTGAACCCAGTTTATGTGATGAATTGACACATCTACACTGCCTGAACCGCTTCCACTGAGATTATGTAAGTCATACTGAGGAAATACATTTAGTCCGCTCTTATCCAAATACACATCTTATATGTGGGCAAACCTCAATTAAAGCAAATGTCTTTTATTGTTGGGTCTTGATTCATACTTTCCTCAAGCCGTTTTCCGAATTAACTTTTTTCAATACCAAAAATAACAGTATTGTGGTCTGTCAGTGAAAATCTTCTACTACCACTTTGAGAAACAGTTTTGTTCAATGTTGAGGAGCAGAGTCAACTTTTGGCTAAAGGGCGAAAAATCTGCAAGGATCTAGAGGATACTGTCCTGATTAGATTAGATTAGGTTCACTAGTGAGACACGATTTTCCCTCTCTCTCCTTCACATATGTTACGCTCTGTGGGGGGAAGTTAGGTTTTCCTGAAAGATCGTATTCTGTGTCATTGAACAGAAAGCCAAGCCACTCAACTGCATAGTGGATACAGGGTGATTGCGTGAGAGAGGAGTTTTGTGAGTCTTATCCTGTCAGAGCAAGGTCCAAAAAGCAACACTGGATCTGCGAAAAGTCCTGATTAGTATTCAGCCCTGTTTTAATAGTATGCACAGTATGACAGTTGACAAATGAAGAACCTCCTTTGTCAGAAGCACCAGCTTGCTGGAGGCTTTTGATTAGGTTTAGTTTAAGACCTGTGTTAATACCTTTCTCCCCACCTATCTGACATGATGAATGACAAAAGCATGGAGAACTCTTGTTTTTCCAATGAAGAGGGTTGTAAAAGTAAGCAGGCAGTCAGCTCTGAATGAAAGCCCTAAAATATATTCACTGTATTTACTCTGCTTAGGGGACTTGTTGAAATGTGTGTTCAGATTATGGCTCTGATGGTTTAGAGGAAACAACTGTTTTGGGAGATTTCAGTTGAAACCCCTAGTCACTTGTAAACCTTTAAACCAAACCTGTTGAAATGAGGCTCAAATGTACACTGAACAAAAATATTTAGGTGACATGTGAATTGTCGTACCCATGATGGTTTATGAGCTTAAATAAAAGATTTCAGCAATGTTCCACAAGGACAAAAAGCATATTTCTTCCGTGTATACACAGACATGGCCCGATTGTTAAATTTCCTCAATCTGTACTGTAGACAACTCTTACATAGTAACATATCTTGAAGTTGTTTAAAGTTACCATAGTAAACTCAAATGACACAAATGAATGACTAAGGATGCAAAAGCTCTTAAGCTTGATGGTTAAGCTTTAACCATCAAGGTTTATAGAGGAGCAACAATAGCTTGTTTTGTCCATTCTTTATTGGGGTACATGCAGTCATTCATTACCATTTTACAGGTAATATAATTTTAGCGCTCGCATTTTCCGGAGTAACTTCCCTGTGACTGAGGTCATTCTGCATGGGATCAGACTAACGGTGGGTGTCAGACCAGCCATGACTCTGGCGGTGACGGGTAGGGGACAAGGGCCAGGGAACAAAGGTTGACTGGCCAGTCCTGAAAGGTTGACTGGCCAGTCCTGAAAGGTTGACTGGCCAGTCCTGAAAGGTTGACTGGCCAGTCCTGAAAGGTTGGCTGGCCAGTCCTGAAAGGTTGACAGGCCAGTCCTGAAAGGTTGGCTGGCCAGTCCTGAAAGGTTGGCTGGCCAGTCCTGAAAGGTTGGCTGGCCAGTCCTGAAAGGTTGGCTGGCCAGTCCTGAAAGGTTGGCTGGCCAGTCCTGAAAGGTGGCTGCTGGCCAGTCCTGAAAGGTTGGCTGGCCAGTCCTGAAAGGTTGGCTGGCCAGTCCTGAAAGGTTGGCTGGCCAGTCCTGAAAGGTGGCTGCTGGCCAGTCCTGAAAGGTGGCTGCTGGCTAGCCGTGTGTTGATGGAGACCCTCAGTGTGCAGCATGTTACGTGAGCCCCCGTCATCTGGATGTGTTTAGAGTTTGTGTGTTGGGACTCGGAGCCAGATGGCGCAGTCTGGGGGACAGTGAAGTCCCCAGGGTTCATGGGAGAGAAAACTGTTACTTGTTCCAATTCGTCATCTCAGACGGCCACATCTGGGTAGCTTTAGTGTGAGTCTGCTGATGCTGAGAGGTTTCGTGTTTCTTTATTGTTGAAGGTTGTCCTTCTATGTACTCTCTGATTATTTTCAACAGGTTTCGTTTCGGGATCAATATCAAAACGCCCCAAGGAAAGGGATTGTGTTTAAACATAAGCCGTAACCAAGATGGTGTGAGTAAATGTTCAACATTTATGGTGTTCAATCCAGAAAATGTTTCACCATTAAAATCAAACCTTATCTGAACGTACAGTACTCACGTTCAAGTCTCACACACACATGGAGATAAACACACGTTTATTGAGTTGAGCTCACCACCAGTGTTATGCAACAGCTCTCTTTCTGTCCATTTTGATTTCCCTCAAGTGTTTGACTCTTGGCCTCTTGGCATCACATAGCCTCTGTAAGAACGGGCCTCTGCTTTGTGATCTGGCTACATCCTAGCCTTCTGAGAAGCCAGACTTAAGGTCACTACGGTGTTAAACGCTGATGTAGAATATCATATGGACTACATTATATAGGATCGTATCAGTTGAAGGGTTGAAGACTATTTATTTATTTTTTTTACTTTTGAGGACCGAAAGCATCAGTTAGTGTTTGGTTGTATGGCACAGTCAGACAGTGTGTGCCTAATTCACATTTGGATTATCAAAATTAGTTTGAAGAAATCGTTACTACTCAAATATCCTCTTAACAGAAACAGACAAACTCCATGACAGGACCCTTGCGGTACCGCTATTTTAAAGACCGGTTACATACGGTCAAGGTCGACCTGAGTGTCATGGTCATTTAGATAAGATTCATATTGTATGCAGGACACTTGTGTGGTGCATATGCTGCACCATTTATATGGTAAAAAATACATAAAAATAGCTTTAGGATGACCACTTGCTGTGTCATCACGTCTGGCTCTTGGCTCTATGTCCATCTAGTGATTCTGACATATAGAGTCTCAGTTCCTTCATCAACTCTGTCACCCGCTGTCCACCCCCCCCCCCCCCAACTGCCTTCGAGCGTCCTTCAGACACTCGTACATTTTAACAGATGTAATGGCAGTGGAGGAGAGGTGAGGCCAGCGAGGCTTTTGCAGTCTAGGAAATACTACAGACTTGCGTTTCAAATGAGTGCTTCCAGATGTGTGTGTGTGTGTGTACTGTGTGTGTGTGTGTGGGGGGGGACGGGGGACGCATCATCTATCTCCTAAATGTGTCATGTGTCGATGCGCTACCTAGCACAATTACCTTTCAGAATACACACCTTTGTTAAAAGAGGAAGCATTTGTTTTAACACCCTAAAGGCAAAGGTGAGGACTCTTTGATAGGTCATTTGTTCATTCTCGACAGTGGAGACCGTAGAAACCCAGACTGTGAATCAGACAGTTATATATCATCTTAGGATAACACAACTGCACAACTCGTGGTGTTCGCATGTGAGCAACATGTAAAGCAACTCCTAAACATTTTCCTTGGCCATCAGCAAGTGGTAGTTCAGACCCATCAGTCACAAAGTGACAGCAGTGCCTGGATCCTGTTCCTCCGAATTCATCAGCTCTGATTGTGTGCGTATATATATATACTATGTATGATCTCAACTGCCATCCATCACCCTGACAACGCTCCAAGCGACTCTTGAGAGCTGTCTTTGTGTTGCTTGCCATGTTGTGTATGAAAACTGTCTAAAGTGTGTTTCGGTCTTGTCTGTCGCAGCATCAATAACAAACTGCAGCAGCCAGAGGCGGCGTCAGGGGTGCTGGAGTACGCCATGAAACACTTTGGCGAGCTGGTGAGTGTTTGATCATCCGTGATCTTCTTTATTCATCTGTGTTTATACTCACAACTGGTCCATCAGGGTGTCTTGTGACTCGTTCCGTTACCCAGAGGAGGACGAGCGCTGTCTGAGGACGAGCGCTGTCTGAGGACGAGCGCTGCCTGAGGCACGTGGGGCTTGCTCTTCCCAACATGTGGGAAGAGAATCTGCTTCCATGGTCAATAGCTTTCGTGTTGTTAAAGGGCAAGAGTGCCGTTCCCCCTCTATTAAATGGGTGACATGTCGGTTTTTTTTTCTTCTTCTGAATTTCACCTGTACTTGCTGCTTTTTTTTTTATGTGTCTGTGAAAATTGTGACTGTGGACATTTTGTTCCAAAACTTATGCAGTTCATGTTCCATACCAAGCTTGCTTACAGTAATATTTATCTAACTGAAATCTTCTCAGAGCCACTATATAACTCACTGTACAGTATTTAATCATGTTCCTTAGAGACTTTTTACATGCCAAATCAAGGGTCCAAAATGTGTCACTTTTTGAACTTGTTGCACCTTCATTCTCACTGCTCTCGGATAATTAGTAAATTTTCCAACAGATTTTTGCAGAACTTGTGCATCATTTGAACTGTGCTTGCTAGTACCTCTCTGCTCAGAGTCTCTCACGTCGTCTAGAGGGAGCTGGTCCAGATATAAAAGAACAGATCTAAACAGAGTACATGTCTTGGAAGCCCTCACCCCAGTGTTCCACATCCATTACGTAACATTCCAGAAAAGCATTCCTTGTTGGACCCGATTGTTTCCCTCCTTCTGTTCCAGTAATTACACAAGTCTGTTATTGTGTTTGATCAGCCAGTTGATGTGTATCGACATTGTCACTTGCTGAAAATAAGCACGGCTCGTAAATAATATGAACTCAACTCAAGTCTTACTTGAAAGTCAAACAGGAAAAGATATAAAATTAGCTGGGAAGTCTCGAAGCACATGACCGGCAGTGAATGGCAGTGATTGTGGAAAACAAGGACGAACAAGCTCTCGTGTTGTACAAACAACCCAAATAGAAGGGGGGTCAGATGCCTGAGCGGTTAGGGAATCAGGCTTTTAATCAGAAGGTTTCCGGTTTGATTCCCACCTGTGAAAAATGATGTTGTGTCCTTGGGCAAGGCACTTAACCCTACTTGCCTCGGGGGAATGTCCCTGTACTTACTGTAAGTCGCTCTGGATAAGAGCGTCTGCTAAATGACTAAATGTACATTTTACAGTATGTGCCAACTAGTGTTTTATTAAGTGGCTACTTTAAGCCCAGAGTCCGGTTGTTAGACCCCTGACTGTTTCACAGGTGGGGTTACTGCAGAAATTGCCTCACCGCCTGTCTTCGTAAGCTGTAATTATGATCCCTGTTAAAGTTGTAGTGTAGTGAAAAGCATTGGGTTAAAAAACACCTTGGAGAGCACTTCCAGAAACCTTGTTTATGAGGTAAACAGTCTGAGGCGTTTTACTGCGAGAGCGAACTAGCAGACCATGGACAGAGGGTGCCCTCCCAGTCAGGCTTATCACCAGGTCGCTAAAGGTCTCCTCAGGTCTGGGAATCACTTCCTCAGGTCACTGACAAGACGTCAATGCAGCAGTGACTCGGGAAGTCACGTGACGGTCACAGTTCGATGAGATGCCTCTGACGGGAAAACAGTTGTCCCTTTCCATTTAATTTCTCAGGTCTGTTTCAGTGGCAGACCTGTGACTGGTATAGTGGTACATACATGAAATAACGGAGATATCTGAAAGATTAAGAATGTCTCATTGTAGTCATTTTGCTTTCACTGGATTGACGTACCGTCATGCTACAAACCCACCTCCTATATCCATTAGTCATTGTATTCATAAAGCAGATATATCCCATGTACTTTATATGGGCTGTGTATACATGCACCACTCATCACCTCATAGAAGTCATAGGGAGTCAGGATGGCTGAGCGGTTAGGGAATCGGGCTACTAATCCGAAGGTTGCCAGTTCGATTCCTGGCTGTGCCAAATGACGTTGTGTCCTTGGGCAAGGCAGTTCACCCTACTTGCCTCGGGGGGGGAATGTCCCAGTACTTACTGTAAGTCGCTCTGGATAAGAGCGTCTGCTAAATGACTAAATGTAGAAGTGTATCTTTCTTTGACAGGAAATCCAAGCCACCTGGTACGAGAAGCTGCATGAGTGGGAGGACGCCCTGGTGGCGTATGACAAGAAGATCGACATGAACAAGGACGAGGACCCTGAGCTCATCCTGGGGCGCATGCGCTGCCTGGAGGCTTTGGGAGAATGGTGAGTCACATCACACTGCTGTTCAAATCTGTACAAATACAGCTTGATTCAAATACAGCTTGATTCAAATACAGCTTGATTCAAATACAGCTTGATTCAAATACAGTTTGATTCAAATACAGTTTGATTTCAATTAAATTCCATTAAATGTCGTTGGAAGAGGGCCAAAGAATCACATTTCTCTTTCAAATTGTTCATCAAGGTAGAAGTATTCTATGTGTTTATCTTAAAAAATATTGTCCAAACGTAATAATGTGTGACTTAAAACATAGTTTTATCATATCCAAGTTGTCAGGGCCCGATTTAATTTTTTGGCTCGAAATTTTTCACTAAATACCTCTTTGCTCTGGGCCCATCGCTTCCCTGCTTAAAGAAGTTTGACTCCTGAGTGTAATGGAGGAAGATGAGGTCTATGAAAGAGAAGCTGCCGGAAGCTGACCTTTCCTCAGCACTTTGTATTTGAACACAGCGGACCAGCAGCCTGTTCCTAATGGAAGCTGACATTAGGCTCTAAGATGGCTGGATCTGTGAGAGAAAGAAAGAGAGAGAGAGGGATGGTAAAAATGAGAGTGAGAGTAAGGGAGAGAATGAGAGAGTGCGAGAGAGAGATGATAAAAGTGAGAGAGAGAGAGAGAGAGAGAGATGGAGAGAGAGAGAGATTTACATTTCCTGTAATGAGAGAATATTGCTGGAAAGAGCCAGGACAGTCAGTCCAGAACAGTGAATGGTTCTGTGGTTCATAAATAGATGAAACCTCAAATCTACCATACGCCAAGAACACTCTTTTCTTCATCTCTCTTCATCATCTATCTCTGTTGGTCTCCCTCCTGTCTGCCTTGAAGCAGGTGGATCAGTACGTTCTTCCAGGAGTTATTAGGAAACGAGTTTACTGAACGAGAGTTCAGTAAAGTGCAGCGTCATAGTTTCTGGTGATAAACATACGCGTACGTAGCTTAGCTGGTGACGTTGGGGCATAGTTGTATATCCCCTGAACAAAAACATGATTCAAGTGTGTATGTGTGGCGTATGTGTGGTGTGGGGTTACTGCATAAATAGCCTCATCGCCTTTCTTTGTAAGCTGTAATTATGTTCCCTATTAAAGTTGGAGTGTCGTGAAAAGCATTCTGTTAAAAGCACCTAGCTAGCTTATGTAACGGGCGATGTTGGGACATCTTGTTGTATATTCCCTGAACAAAAACATGATTCAAGTGTGCGCGTGTGGGACGGGACAGAACATTATAATTCTCTTAATTGTTAAGGATTGTTCTCTCACGGGAATATCTATTGCCTTGTGGAATTTGCACATTTTGTTCTGTTTAGTCACATTTCCAAAGTGGAAAAGTGGTCGAAAGTCAAAGTTTGGCAGAAGTTGTTCAGTGTGAAGGTACAGAATGTGAATCTGTTTTGTTGATAGAGCTCACAGGCCATAGCCCGTAAATGAAGGATTTGGCCTAAGTATTATTTAATTGTTAGATTTAAAACATTGGGTTTAACACTTTTTTCTAAAGAAAGTCTTGTCCACAATGTGGTATTTAAAGGCACAAATGGACTTGGTATCTTTCATTTCACTAGGGCAGTGTGCAGTGCCGGTTAGCAGTGAACGTCTATATTTCATTATCACAAGATTCATAGCTCTATCAGCTAGTGCAGCTCCACATCGCTGCAAACAGTTATATATATCATTTTTGTGGTTGTTAAGAAACACTTTTCCAAACAACATTACACATCACAACCCTGCAGGTCCTAAGCAATACACCGAGCAAATTTCATCCTCAGACAGTGCCCGGTTCTCGAGGAAATCCAGCCACAGATACACAGATTCCTGCCTTTACAGTTAGATCTCCGATCATTTTGCCACATTGCAAGGTTACCACAGGTGACATGAACAAGGGGGCCCTAATGCCTCTAAAATAAGAAGAAACCATGGCCGCCTTCAGTCTCACCATATCTGTTGAATATTATTTCAGTGGAATTCCAGCAGGTTGAAGGATGTGCTGCCGGGTGGTGCGTTGATCGTACCTCCGCTGTGCTCTCCCCGCTAGGTCAGACTACGAGAGGCACGCACAGCAGTGGTGACAGGGGCCTTTTGTTTTTGTAGCCTCCATGAATTATCCAAGCCTGACAGCTGGGGAAATTCTTATTCTCGTTGCCTCCTGGACCCCCCCCCCCACCCCCCACCCCCCACCAACCTGTCTTAACTCCCTGTCCCCTCTAACCTTTAATGCTATCGCTCAAATGTCTTTCCCATGATGCACGTGCAAGGGGGCAACCACCAGGGTTCCTTCCTCTGGGAGCTGGGTGAAGGAACGGGCAGTACAGTTCGGTACTTCGTGTAATTTAAAGGTTGGGTGAGTTCATCTGGTCATGGTGGGAACCAGTGTGTTTATTGGGTTAGTGATTATCAGAGCCATACCGTCCCCGGTCGGAGAGGCTGGGGGAGAGCTGGAGGAGGCCAGGTTTTCAGTGAAGCTGAGCATCCTTTATTGAGTTGTTTTTCTTTTCATCCTGCGCCAGTTCTGCTTGGTAGGAGGGCTCCACGGGCAAAGCGAGTGTTGCAGGGTCAGTGGGAACAGAATGCAGGGGTGCGGTGAAGGGAAATTCCATCCGGGATCAATTCATAATTCAGAGTTCCTAGGATCGATCATAGGGATGGATTTCAAGAAGTGTTGTCTTTCTGATGATGTAAATGTAGCTCTTTGAGTTTGAGATTGATCGTGTGTCTCTGAGGTAAGACACATAACCTGTTCTGGTTATTAATAATCACGTTTCCAACTTCACCGGAAATTCTAGAGCTGGCCTATTTTCCCCCGGAAATACGCATCACTGTCGTGTGCATATAGCCAAACAAAACACTACATTCACCCAAACCATACCTGCACAAACCATACCTGCACAAACCATACCTGCACAAACCATACCTGCACAAACCATACCTGCACAAACCATACCTGCACAAACCATACCTGCACAGCTGCGGGAGACCACCTTCTGTCCCATATTTCATAGAAACAAAGTTGGCAACCCTAGTTATCAGCCAATTCTTTTTCCTCCAAAACGAGTATCACTTTTGTCACCCCATGCCTTTCCTGAAATGTGTGTGTGTGTGTACTGTCTGTGTGTGTGTGTGTGTGTGTGTACTGTCTGTGTGTGTGTACTATGTGTGTGTGTCCAGGGGCCAGCTGCACCAGCAGTGCTGTGAGGAGTGGACCCTGGTGACTGAGGACACCCAGGCTAAGATGGCTCGCATGGCCGCAGCTGCAGCCTGGGGCCTGGGTAAGAGACCACGACCGCCTCACACTCAACTGTCAACTGTTACAGTACTTTTACAATACAATATTTCATATTATTTTTACTGCTAATACGATATAAAAAATGTATGATGACTATAAACAACATCTGAATGGGAAAATAATAATAAAAAAACAATAATATACATTTTAGCTTTAAAATAATGTATTGCTAAGTCGGAATAAAGGTGGCCTAAAAGTACCTGCCTGCCCTTTATTTTGTACTGTTTTTATTTAGAAATGTAAAATAATGTAGGTATACCAACATATTCACTTAGTTGAATTGCAATCCCTCTAAGCATACATGTAACCACTGTTGTAACCACTGTACTTGTCAACACCACACAAATCTCTCACACACACACACCACACACACACACACACACCACACACACACACCACACACACACACACACACACCACACACACACACACACACACACACACACCAAGAGGGATTTGCTCCGTCCTTCCCGGCTGTTTCGGCCGAGCGCTAACGACACCAGCAGAGGCTCCAGATCCTCTCTCCCCCTTCCACCTGAGAATGGCATTCACTCATAAGAGTAACCATCTCATAACGTGCAAAGACGGAGAGGAGGCCCTCCCCCGCCAGCCTGCTCTGCGGTGCGCCCGGGGCGGAGACCACACACAGGCCAGGTCCACCTGGACCCTGAACACACTCGGCCAGGTCCACCTGGACCCTGAACACACACAGGCCAGGTCCACCTGGACCCTGAACACACTCGGCCAGGTCCACCTGGACCCTGAACACACACAGGCCAGGTCCACCTGGACCCTGAACACACACAGGCCAGGTCCACCTGGACCCTGAACACACACAGGCCAGGTCCACCTGGACCCTGAACACACACAGGCCAGGTCCACCTGGACCCTGAACACACTTGGCCAGGTCCACCTGGACCCTGAACACACACAGGCCAGGTCCACCTGGACCCTGAACACACACAGACCAGGACCACCTGGACCCTGAACACTCGCTGCTGTTCTGGGTAATCATAATATTAACTCCAGCCACACTCTTTTGATTTTTATTCCAGTTTTGTTTTTTTATTATTTTATGTTGTATGGTTTATTCAGAAACCACAGCGGTACTTGAGCCATGAGACTATTTGTTGTCTATTATTAATCACAAGGAATCTAAGAACACATTTGAACAGTCCTTGTTAGTTCTGTGTGAAGCTCATACTAACCCTGAAGCATACAGATGAAATTAAAACAAAGGAATTCACCACAGGAAAAGTAACACCACATTTCTCTTATCTAACTTGGTTTGTTGTGTAACAGCAGTTGGGTTAGTAGCGGATCCACACAGTGTAACAACAGTATGTTTTGAAAGTGCCTGCCCTTTTCCAAACTTTCCAAGGACTTCTTGGGCAGCCACGTGATTGGATGAACCATCTGTCTGTCATCATCCATCACGGGCTAACTTCAATCAGCCCAGTAGCTGCCAGTAGTTCCTCATAGGACGCTGATGGGTCTGGACCACTGTGGTGTATGTTGATGTGTGTGTGTGTTCCCCCAGGCCACTGGGACAGCATGGAAGAGTACACCTGTATGATCCCCAGGGATACCCATGACGGGGCCTTCTACAGAGCTGTCCTCGCCCTGCATCAAGACCTCTTCTCATTGGCCCAGCAGGTGGGTGACATCACCAAACAGCACATGTCCTGTACAGGAGCTGGCCCAGCTAACAGGAGAGGCGGTCTGGTTGTTTTATATACTGTAGATCAGTTGATTGACTGTTTTTTTTTAACTTTTACAAAGGTGTTTTTCCACTTGGAAACAGCGTACATTGAGACATATTGTATGTTCATACCCTATTTTTATTTGTCTGGCTTCAATGCTGCTGGCGCCTTTGCTTAAGACTTTAAAAAGGTTTTAAAAGTTAGACACTTTTCTAACTGTTTCGCAGAAGCGGAAAACAACTCCATATTGCTTTAGCACCCAGTTTAATAAAAGGCCTAAAAGGAATGCATCAATGGCCTCACAAATATATCAAAAAGGAATTCGTCATTTTTTCAGCCGTGTCCTGAAATGAATAAAACCTTTCTTTTAACAATGTGCCATTTCCTCTGTTTGGAAACGTTATGAAACTGTCCAGAATCGTAAGTCATCGGTGTTACTCAGTCTGGGGCGAATACAGAGCCCTCTTTATGGTTATCAACAAGGTTGGGGTCTGGTCAAGCCACTGATTTCCTCATTGGCCGAGAGCCGAGGCAGTACTTCTATGACTTCATGCTCTCCTGAGAGAGCTCTGTCCAGGCTGGGTGCCAGTGGAGAGCAGCCGGGCCTCACGGTCCAGCACAGCGCTACAGACCCACTGCTCAGACTCTCAGGAGTCGTCGACGGAGTTCTGTGTGTGTCCCTCCCCCCCTCCCCCCCTCCAAACCCTCCCTTTGATTGGAGACGAAGACCAGGTGTGGCCTAAAAGCACTCTCTGAAAAGAAAAGGTGACTTTTGCCTTGTTTTGGAGGGAGGGCCGGTTCTCAGTGAGCAAAAGGGCTGAATGAGAAGCAGATGAAGGGAAGGAGCACCGTGAAAGCTTCGATGTGAACATGAGCTTCACTTCTGTCTACCGGATATGGATGGTAATCCTGTGGCTTAAAGTCTTTGGTTCCAGGCCTTGTTCTCTCTCCTACAGGGAGACGTGGGCTCTGAGGAACCACACGTATCTCTCTGGAAGGGATCTAGCCCGACGCTGTAAACCTAAGAGAGATTGATCTGTTTCTTGTAGCTGTGCAGACACAACAGTGGTGCTCTCTGGCCTAACAATGCTGCTAGCTGCCTTGCCAATAGTCAGGATGTACAGTATCTTGGTTAGGAAAATGTCTGCGCGCACATTTGAACAATTACATTCATCATTGTTTTGCCTGCACGTGTTTGTAGAGGGTAATGCATGAACGATGTGTTGACGTTGCACTCTGTAACCTGCACCAGACACACACGCACCATCCCACACGCACCAGACACACACGCACCAGACACACACGCACCAGACACACACGCACCAAACACACACGCACCAGACACACACGCACCAGACACACACGCACCATCCCACACGCACCAGACACACACGCACCACACACACACGCACCAGACACACACGCACCAGACACGCACCAGACACACACGCACCAGACACACACGCACCATCCCACACGCACCAGACACACACGCACCATCCCACACGCACCACACACACACGCACCACACACACACGCACCAGACACACACGCACCAGACACACACGCACCATCCCACACACACCACACACACACGCACCATCCCACACGCACCAGACACACACGCACCATCTCACACGCACCAGACACACACGCACCATCCCACATGCACACATTCAGGATGCTGTTAAGACATGGCATTTATCAGGAGTCAACTAGACAAGACTTCAATTGAATTTGCAGCACAGTGAGTCTTGAGTAAACAGACCCTTAGTTGACTCGGATCATAAAGAACCAGCCTCATTGTCACCTCGTCTCAGAGACCTCCACCCCCCCACACCCCCTCCTCCCTTCCCCGTGTTGTGAATGCCTGTTGGGTGTTTTGGCACGCAATCACTCCCCCCTCCAAAAAAAGTAATTGCTCCAGGCCTGCTGAAACAGCTGTGTCCCCCCTGACCCTCCCTCCCCGCTGCCTAGCCTCCTCTCCGTCCTCCCTTATCTGGTCCCGGGCCTAATTACAGTCTGCTAAATCCTGCCTGTCTGGCTGCCTCACTGTCTGCCTTCCTGTCTACCTGTCTGTCTGTGTCTGTCGGTATGCCTGGCTGTTTGTCTGTCTGTTTGTCTAGCTGCCTAGCTGCCTAGCCCTCCTACCTTGCTGACTATCTGCCTGTCTACCTACTTGCGTGCTTGTCCTTCTGCCTGCCTGTCTGGATGTTTCCACAGAGCTGCTTCTTTCTGTTTTTCCCTCTTTCTCCACTCTCTCTTCTCTTTTTTTTTAGGTTAATATCTTCCTCCTCGTTTCGGTTGCTGTTTGCAAAGAACATAAAAGGATCTGGAAAGCTTTGTCAAACAGTAATCAACAATCCAGGCAGTTATGGTAACCCACTCGCTCAGACGAAGGGCTGCTGTCTGTCTCGTATGCAGCACCTGGCACAGGGAGAGGCTGTTTGTGTACACAAACACCCCAGTGTTAACACGGCTCGTTTAATCAAAGCAGTCCATCGTGCCAGCGTTGGCAGGTCTGAGCTGTAGTAAGTAAGGGGGTGCGTTCTCCAGCGCGCTCATGCTGCCTGGGTTTGATCCGGGCCTTCATCTGAGCCGAGCTCAATCCCCTTCTCGTTGCGGAGGTGCCAGGAGCTGACGAGGTTATGATTAGGAGGGTTATGAGTTCTGGTCGCTGCTTCACTGTACGGTCTGGGTTCCAGACTCGTTTTCTTCACTGAAATGGAACATTTGAGAGGGTAGGAGAGGGTAGGAGAGGGTTTGAGAGGCTAGGAGAGGGTAGGAGAGGATTTGAGAGGGTAGGAGAGGGTTTGAGAGGGTGGGAGAGGATTTGAGAGGGTAGGAGAGGATTTGAGAGGGTTGGAGAGGGTTTGAGAGGGTAGGAGAGGGTTTGAGAGGGTAGGAGAGGGTTTGAGAGGGTAGGAGAGGATTTGAGAGGATAGGAGAGGGTTTGAGAGGGTAGGAGAGGGTTTGAGAGGGTAGGAGAGGGTTTGAGAAGGTAGGAGAGGGTAGGAGAGGGTTTGAGAGGGTAGGAGAGGGTAGGAGAGGGTTTGAGAGGGTAGGAGAGGATTTGAGAGGGTAGGAGAGGGTAGGAGAGGGTTTGAGAGGGTAGGAGAGGGTGGGAGAGGATTTGAGAGGATTTGAGAGGGTTGGAGAGGGTTTGAGAGGGTAGGAGAGGGTTTGAGAGGGTAGGAGAGGGTTTGAGAGGGTAGGAGAGGATTTGAGAGGATAGGAGAGGGTTTGAGAGGGTAGGAGAGGGTTTGAGAGGATTTGAGAGGGTAGGAGAGGGTTTGAGAAGGTAGGAGAGGGTAGGAGAGGGTTTGAGAGGGTAGGAGAGGATTTGAGAGGGTTTGAGAGGGTTTGAGAGGGTATGAGAGGGTTTGAGAGGGTAGGAGAGGGTTTGAGAGGGTAGGAGAGGATTTGAGAGGGTATGAGAGGGTTTGAGAGGGTAGGAGAGGGTTTGAGAGGGTAGGAGAGGGTTTGAGAGGGTAGGAGATGATTTGAGAGGGTAGGAGAGGGTTTGAGAGGGTAGGAGAGGGTTTGAGAGGGTAGGAGAGGGTAGGAGAGGGTTTGAGAGGGTAGGAGAGGGTTTGAGAGGGTAATAGAGAAGGTGAGACGATTTTGTTCCTGACATGCTCATTCGTCAGCCCTCATGTCTTATCAAGTGGAGTCAGAAACTGTACTTGGTCGTGTTTGTTTCTACTGTTAACTTGACTGTCCTGACTTGACTGTCCTGGCTTTTGCTTGGAAAACGTTTGCAGCCTAATAATGAACGTCTGTGTGTGTTTTGTGTTCCAGTGTATCGACAAGGCCAGAGACCTGCTGGATGCTGAGCTGACAGCCATGGCTGGAGAGAGCTACAGCCGAGCTTACGGGGTAGGTCTCTCTCTTCTGGTCTCTCTCCTCTGGTCTCTCTCTTCTGGTCTCTCTCCTCTGGTCTCTCCTCTGGTCTCTCTCCTCTGGTCTCTCTCCTCTGGTCTCTCCTCTGGTCTCTCTCCTCTGGTCTCTCTCCTCTGGTCTCTCTCCTCTGGTCTCTCTCTTCTGGTCTCTCTCCTCTGGTCTCTCCTCTGGTCTCTCTCTTATGGTCTCTCTCCTCTGGTCTCTCTCCTCTGGTCTCTCTCCTCTGGTCTCTCTCTCTTCTGGTCTCTCTCCTCTGGGCTCTCCTCTGGTCTCTCCTCTGGTCTCTCTCCTCTGGTCTCTCTCCTCTGGTCTCTCCTCTGGTCTCTCTCCTCTGGTCTCTCTTCTGTCTATAATATTCATATTCACTGTTAATTCATTCTAATTTTTATATTTATGAATATAAATAATTATTTATATTCATAAAATAATGTAATTTGACCAGATGAACTGCAGTTTGGGTCCTTACAGTGAACTCCACATGACTGAATTGTATTTTCCTCATCCATTTCTGTTGAATTATATAATAACATTGCCAGATGACAGTTGGAACAGCATCACAGGAGCCGATCTCATACAGATGTTGTCTGATAACAAAAAAACCTAGCATTAACATAAGGTCTGACACTGATATCAGTAGGATAAAGAAAAGAGGAAATTGCTTGGCTCCCTCTATAGCAGCTCTCTGCCTGTCTGCACCTAAACCAGGACCGTAACAATGTGATATTTAGAAATTGACCGCAGATAAAAAATTATAATAAAAAAAACGGATGTATAGAGAATGTCATCATAGAGTATGAATGTGTTACTGGTTCATTGTGAGTGCCTTCAGTCTTATGGAACGGTTATCACATACTGTAGTTAGGATTTGAAATGACTGTGTACGTGTGTGTGTGTTGTCGCGTATGTGTGCGTGTTCCCGTGCGTGTGTGTGTTTTGCAGGCCATGGTGTCATGCCAGATGCTGTCAGAGCTGGAGGAGGTGATTCAGTACAAGCTGGTCCCAGAGAGGAGGGACATCATCCGAGAGACCTGGTGGGAGAGACTGCAGGTGACTACACACACACACATACACACACACACATACACACACACACATATCAAACATCAGTGCATCCTTGAATGACCCCCCCCCCCCCATCCATCTTCAAAAGTTGAAACTGTCTACACACAACTGGCCCACGAAGAACTGTATGACATCATCTATATTCGACTAACTACTGTGTCCCAAATAGGAAACATGTTTTTACTCGTTAAATTACCTCTGCTTTTACTAATAGCTTCTTTGCAATGTTATTTGTTGCTGACTAATGGGGCCAAGTTTCTAAAAAATAAGATTCAGCTGCAGGAGATTAGTTTCTTCATTCTTCTAAGGGTAATATAGTTAGTTCCTTATTTATAAAGCCCTGTATCAACCCTAAGGTCCGGTGTCTAGCGTCCAAACCTCAAGCGTTGCCAAGCGCCCAGAGCTCAATCCTCTGGAAGGCTGGATTGTGATACTACTCATGTAGCATCAACACAATGTTATGGGTGAGCGAGTTGACTGTAGCAAGATGGCCGCCATATGTGGACGTTCGACTCCGTTGTCCGGCAACGCGGACGAGACATCTACCCTTTATATATATCTATGACATTAACCACCTCTGGTCGGAACACACAGGCCCCACCGCAAAGCTCTCGCAACCAAATACAAATGCTGGCCCGTCAAGAAATGACCATAGTTCCAGATGAAAGTATGAATCCCTGTTTGTCTTACCCCTGGTTTGACCGGTGCTGTAGCTGTGACTGGAGTGGCTTCGGGAGTTTGCTTTAACGTGTTGTTGCTACCAAAAGGCCAAAACGTGACACCGGGAGGGTTTGGAGGTGAGGAGGGCGTGAGGAGGGCGTGAGGAGGGCGTGAGGAGGGCATGGTACACGGTTGAGACCTGAAGCCGTTCCTTGCGTGCGACGGCATCGCCTCCAGACATGCCTGATACCCAGCGTGACATTCTAATGGTCTCTCTCCTGTCTCTCTCCTGCCTCTCTCCTGCCTCTCTCCTGTCTCTCTCCTGTCTCTCTCCTGCCTCTCTCCTGCCTCTCTCCTGCCTCTCTCCTGCCTCTCTCCTGTCTCTCTCCTGTCTCTTCGGGCATTCCAGACCCTCCGTGCTAGTTCAGGTGTTCGACTCTCGGAAGCGTTGAGCCAAAAAAAACCTCTCCACGCCCGTTGCCTAGGCAACAACCCAACAAGGCGGTTTTGTTGACATTTTCCTCGGGACTGTCATGTGTCTCCCCTGAGGGGTGCATGTGCCCTCGGGGAGAAACCCCCCCCCCCTCTCACAAACACACACCACACACACCCTCACTCTCTATGGTGTCAAAACCTCCTTGATCAACTTGACTTGTTCCATTCATAAAAGCTGTGGAGTGTTTGTGGAAGAGGTGGTTGGATCTCGAGGCTCTCCCTGAACAAACACCGGGGCCTGATGGCAGCTCCAGACCTCAGCCCGCCCGCCCGCCTGCCTGCCTGCTGGCTGGGCTCCCCAGTCTGGGATTTATTGGCGGCTAACTTGACACATCTGTCAAGGACTCACCACTTCTCGTTCTCTCTCCCTCTCACTTTCTCTCTAACTCCGTCCTATAGTCTCACGCTCTTTTTTCCACCTCCCTCTCTCCCCCCCGGCTCCACTCTGTTTCTCTATCTCCCCCTCTCCCGTCTGTCAAAAGGCTGGAATGAATCAGTGAGTTTTAGGAACCTGCATCACCACATAGCGTGTGTATTCGCCATTTAGCATCCCTGTGGTCCTCTTCAGCTCCTTCATACAGACACACACAGCGCCTGTGATCAACGTTATGTGTGTGTGTGTGTGAGAGAGAGAGTGAGAGTGTGTGAGTGTGCGACTGTGTGTGTGTGTGTGTGTGTGTGGGTGTGTGTGAGAGAGAGAGAGAGACTGTGTGAGTGTGCGACTGTGTGTGTGTGTGTGTGTGTGTGTGTGAGAGAGAGAGAGAGAGAGAGACTGTGTGTGTGTGTGTGTGTGTGTGTGTGTGTGTGTGTGTGTGTGTGTGTGTGTGTGTGTGTGTGTGTGTGTGTGTGTGAGAGAGAGAGAGAGAGAGAGAGACTGTGTGTGTGTGTGTGTGTGTGTGTGTGTGTGTGTGTGTGTGTGTGTGTGTGTGTGTGTGTGTGTGTGTGTGTGTGTGTGTGTGTGAGAGAGAGAGAGAGACTGTGTGAGTGTGCGTGTGTGTGTACGTGTGTGTGTGTGTGTACGTGCTGGCGTCCCACAGGTATTTCCAGCAGCATCTGTCTCCCTTCTCTGTTTGCTCACGTGTTGGTCTCCCCGTGAGACGGTGCTGGTTACAGAACGCAGAGAGACAGACGTGTGTTGCTGTGCTGTGTTGACAGAGTGTTCTTCTGTCCACCCCTCCTCCTCCCTCCCTCCTCCCATCCCTCCCTCCTCCCACCCCTCCTCCCATCCCCCCTCCTCCCTCCCTCCTCCCTCCCTCCTCCCATCCCCCCCTCCTCCCTCCTCCCACCCCTCCTCCCATCCCCCCCTCCTCCTCCCTCCCTCCTCCCACCCCTCTCCCATCCCCCCCTCCTCCTCCCTCCCTCCTCCCACCCCTCCTCCCATCCCCCCCTCCTCCCTCCCTCCCTCCTCCCACCCCTCCTCCCATCCCTCCTCCCATCCCCCCCTCCTCCCTCCCTCCTCCAGGGTTGCCAGCGCGTGGTGGAGGACTGGCAGAAGATCCTGATGGTGCGCGTCCCTGGTCATTAACCCCCACGAGGACATGAGGACCTGGCTGAAGTACGCCAGCCTCTGTGGCAAGAGTGGACGCCTGGTGAGTACGCACGTCGCTCCGGCAACACGCTGCCTCGTCATGACGACATGTCGAACGTTCAGGGGCCTCGCTGTCCCTGGACGTTCGACACGTCGTCATGGAGTGGTACATGTACCACACACTTTGAAAAACTGCAAATCTGCACACACAAAAAAAAACACACACAAACACACTTTTTATTAAGAAAAACATATTTCACATATTTTATTGTTATAAAAAAAAATCAAGCTTTCTCACCCACTTCTGAAAACAAACCGACACCTCTGTGCACATCTCCTGGTGGTCAGTACATCAGTTAATACTCTGCCTCGTTCATTCCAGTTAGAAAGGCATGGTCGTGTAGCCTAGGCATGTGTGAGATAGATATATACTTACCCAAACACATGGACATGTGATTGACCCCACAAACTACACTTTCAGACAGCAAGGAAACAAGGTTGACTTTTATAAATAAGCCTCTTGTCAAATCAAGCTTACTTCAGTTTACTGTGACAATGAAGAAAATGGAAATCAAACAGGGGGAAAAAAAAAGCTTTTCTGAAATGACTGATGGATGTAATGTAAGTCTCCCAATCACCTTGTTTAGAAACCCTAGCTTAAATCTGTTCAATAAAAGTGTCACAATTTTTCCTTCTCTGCTCTAATGTTTTTCCAGGTGATTGTACTAGATTGCAGGCAGCACACCAAATTACCACACACACACACACAGAATTCTTCCAGTGACATCCGGTATGAAGTCATTCACAGAGAGCTGTGCCTGGCTCCTGGCCATGCAGATCAACACAGGCGTGGGGGTGAGGGTGGGGGTGGTACTGATGAAGGGAAAACCAGGAGGTAGACGACTGAACAGGGGCAAGAATGACCACACTGTTGCATAAAACCCTCTCCCTGGGGGGGGACGCAATCTCAGGTCTCCACACACGTACACACAAACACATACTTAAGCACACACACACATACACACCCCCTCTGTAGCTCTAATTGAGTTGTTTATTTGCCATGTGGCTCCAGTAGGCTGGTGTCTGTTACAGAGGCTTGTTAAGGGACAGGATCACCGTGGAGACCTTCAGGGACCAACACTTCTTCAACCATTTAACCCTCTGACACTGTTCTCCCTCCCTTCCCTCCTACCTCCCCCCCTCCTCTCCTCTCTCTCCTCCCCCCCTCTCCTCTCTCCCCCCCCTCTCCTCTCTCTCCTCCCCTCCCCCCCTCCTCTCTCTCCTCCCCCCCTCTCCTCTCTCCCCCCCCTCTCCTCTCTCTCCTCCCCCCTCCATCTCCTCTTTCCACCCCCCTCTCCTCTCCTCCCCCCCCTCTCCTCTCTCTCTCCTCCCCCCCTCTCCTCTCTCTCCCCCCCTTTCCCTCCTACCTCCCCCTTCTGCTCTCTCTCCTCCCCCCTCTCCTCTCTCTCCTCCCCTTCCAGGCCCTGGCACACAAGACCCTGGTGCTGCTCCTGGGAGTGGACCCCTCCAAGCAGCTGGACCACCCGCTGCCCACGGCCCACCCCCACGTCACCTACGCCTACATGAAGTACATGTGGAAGAGCACCCGCAAGGTGAGGGCATCGGGGGAGGGGAGGGGGGGTTGGGAGGGTACGGGAGGGGGGGAGAGGAGGAGGAGGAGAGAGGAGGTCTGTGATGCCACACCTGGTTCCTGGTACAGT
This sequence comes from Thaleichthys pacificus, assembly GCA_023658055.1. Lineage (NCBI taxonomy): Eukaryota > Metazoa > Chordata > Actinopteri > Osmeriformes > Osmeridae > Thaleichthys > Thaleichthys pacificus. The sequence continues at coordinate 17,186,071 of CM042863.1, read as the reverse complement.
AGTTGGTCCTGTGGCAGGTTTGTTTTGGTATTTTTTGTGCATCTTCTTCACAAAACGTTGGTGAAGGGAAGGGGTAGGCCAGAGAGGAGGAGCAGACTGGAATGCGCTCTTGTGGAACTCCACGGAGGCTGTCGTGTGAGGATGGGTTTTTTCCTGGAGAACGCTCAGAGGAACAATGTGCAGTAGTGAAGAACGTCACATCATTCCAACCACAGGTCTTTAGAACAGCAGGGGAACTCATCCACTGCACCCCACACCTCTGTCAGTACACACACTCTCTCACACACACACACACACACACGTTTTGTCACACACACCCTTCCCCCATGTCCTCCCCAGTGGGCCTGGCCCCCCTGCCCCCCTGACGTGTGTCTCATTAGTGAAGTGTTAGAGCCTGTTGTGACGGAGAGGTTACGTAAGTGTGATCCTTGCACGCCCGCCCGCCCGCTGTCTGCCACGGGGCCAGCTGCAGGAGCAGCTCCACTCACCAGGCAGGAATCTTAATGACACACACACACACAGTCTCTCTCACATACACACACACACAGTCTCTCACACACACACACAGTCTCTCACACATACACACACACACAGTCTCTCACACACACACACAGTCTCTCACACACAGTCTCTCACACACACATACACACACACACACACACAGTCTCACACATACACACACACACAGTCTCTCACATACACACACGCACACACACAGTCTCTCACATACACACACACAGTCTCTCACACACACACAGTCTCTCACACACACACACACACAGTCTCACATACACACACGCACACACACAGTCTCTCACATACACACACACACAGTCTCACACACGCACACACTATACACCAGACTAGACCCATTTCTCATAAGTATAGCTCTGGTAGACAAGGTTCAAAGATCAAGTTTGCAGTTTCAAATCCCCTCTTTTGGATAAAAGTGTCTACTAAATGAAGACGGAAATTGTGGACTCAGATATCTTGAAGGATTACGAAGGGTGGAATATAATAAAGTTACATTCTTAAAGAATAATTTTTATCAGATTTATGGATATTGGATCGGCCTGTTTGGGGAACTGTAATTAAATCTCAGCTGTTGAGCATGATTAATTTGATTACCTTCAAAAATCCTAATCGATTTGGGATTTATTCTATTAAATCAAGTTAAAACGATTCGACTCCCATCTCAAGTTTAATGGAACGGGATATGGAAATAGATTTAAGCGCTGATCTATTTCGCAGGGTCAACAGAATTTCATCACGCTAGATATACATACAAGAAAAACATTAATTCTCCAACACGTAGAGCTGATATTGTCCTCTCTCTCTCTCTCTCTCTGTCTCTATGATGTCCTCCTCTCTCTCTCTCTCTCTCTGTCTCTATGATGTCCTCTCTCTCTCTCTCTCTCTCTCTCTCTCTCTCTCTCTCTCTCTGTCTCTCTGTCTCTATGATGTCCTCCTCTCTCTCTCTCTGTCTCTGTCTCTCCCTCTCTCTGTCTCTCTCTCTCTCTGTCTCTCTCTGTCTCTCTCTGTCTCTGTCTCTCTCTCCCTCTGTCTCTCTCTCTGTCTCTCTCTCTCCCTCTCCCTCTCTCTCTCTCTGTCTCTGTCTCTCTCTCCCTCTCTCTCTCTCTGTCTCTCTCTGTCTCTCTCTCTCTCTCTCTCTATGATGTCCTCCTGTCTCTGTCTCTCCGTCTCCTTGACGACCCTCTGCCCCTCCCCTCCTCAGATCGATGCGTTCCAGCACATGCAGCACTTTGTGCAGGGCATGCAGCAGCAGGCCCAGCATGCCATCGCTGCAGAGGATCAGCAGCATAAGCAGGAGCTGCACAAACTCATGGCCAGGTCAGCACCCCTTACACACACACACACACAGGGATACCTGCATGCATGCAAACATGAAAACACACCGTCGGTCTCTAAGGCAACACGTTATCCAGCATCTGATAGGCCTTTTAGGAATGTCTCGACTGTCGACTTTACTTTCAGTCACCAAACAACATTTCAAATCGTTTGACTATTCATCCAAAACGCAACATTTGGGTTTTATCATGTACCAGATGGGACTGTGAACATTTTGGTCTTGGCTGAAAGCAGCTCTTTGGAGAAGCTGAAATTGCTGTGTAGTAACTTATCAGGCTCTTTATGTGCCCTGAGAGGGAAGGTGGCTCCCCACCTCAGCCCTCGCTGGAACGAAGGCTGTGTGTCTGGCAGCAGCTTGGACGGGTACAGTCAGCGTAATGGAGGTCGTTGGTGTGGAGGAACCGAGTGACCTTCAGGGGTCAGCCAGGTTCTCCGCTCTCGTGCTCGGAACACCAGAGGTCAGGCGCAGAGCGAAGCGCTTCTTTGGTTCCCATGACTGGCAGAGGCGGGTCACTCGTTTCCTGGCATCTCTCTCTCTCCCTTTCATCAAAAACCAGCCAAGCGCTCTCTTCAGCCCTCCAGGCAGCAGGCAGTCAAGCTGCTTCTCTCCGACCCACAGTTAGCGTGATCCTCTCAGGTACAGGGGCCAGGTGTGTTCCCACCCCCCTCCCCCCCCCCCAACCTGGCATCCTGCTCCTGTGCCAGCAGCCGTGTCTTCACCTCCACCTGGGCGTGGCCCTGCAGTACCTGTTCCCACCCCGGCCTCTCCTGCTGTGCTCCTGCAGGACTCTCTGCTCGGCACCGTGCGTCTGTCCAGAGAGTTTGGACAGAGCAGCGAAAGCAGAAGTAGAGATTTGAGGATGGGAATATCCTTCCCAGAGTTTTTCAAAATGGCTTCCCCTAGACGTCAAAGCCCGAGGATGTTGTTGCTCTGCGGGCTGTGACAGAAGGATCTCTGAAGCGGAGCCTCCTCCTCCTCCTTCTTCTTCTTCTTCGTGAAATGGTAAATGTACTGCATTTATATAGCGCTTTTCTACCTTAGCGGCACTCAAAGCGCTTTACAATGTTTGCCTCTCATTCACCCATTCATACTCTCACTCACACACCAATGGCAGCGGAGCTACCATGCAAGGCACCCGCCTGCCCATCGGGAGCAACTTGGGGTTCAGAGTCTTGCTCAAGGATACCTCAGCACATGGCCTGGGAGGAGTCGGGGATCGAACCGCCAACCTTGCGATTAACATAAGACCTTCTCTACCCCCTGAGCCCCAGCCGCCCTCTTCGTGGGCCTTCAGGACATCACATGACGACCCAGAGGGGGATCCCAGTCCTCTGAGGGCCAGTCCGTCTGTGAGGGAAGGGTGTGCTGCTCCCAGAGCTGGAGCAGGAGGCTGTGCAGGGTTTCACCCTGGACTAACAACAAGCAAGAGGCCACAAGCACTCGTGTTTTCTTTATGCGAGGAGAGAGAACCTCACACTTAGTCAGAGACGACATACAGTTAAACCTACTGTAAAAACACTCATCATTGGGAAACACACACACACACACACATCCGGACATACACACCCTCACACCTCATAATTCATGTGAGGCCACAAGCAAGCATGGCACCAGGAACGATGTTTTCCTGTCTTGAGACAGGAGGTTGTGTTGTCCCAGGAATGCTTGCCGGGGAAAACACCTGCATGGTCTTAGCTGGCCCCGTGGCTCTCCAGACGTGATGACACGCTTTCCTGAAAACAGGTTGGGAGCGTGGAATGGTGCACACCTGGTCTGCACTCTGTCTGTGTCTCTCTCTCTCTGTCTGTCTCTCTCTCTGTCTCTCGCACACATGCACACACGCACAAACATGCACACACAGACAGACACAAACTAACTGACTCATACACAGACACACGTGTACACACACACGTGTCCTGCCATCAAGAATGCATTGTCATTTCAGGGTTTTATCTCGTGTGTGTGCACAGAGGAGCCGTTTGGAAGGCCAACAGTGACAGGCTCTGAGCGCGTGCAGTCACCGCCAGCTTGTCACTCTGCCACCGCTGCCTGCGCACGTGGAAAAGCTTTCAACAGGGATGACGTCACCTTAATGGCTCATTTATTAGGAGGTGCTCTGGAAATAGCAGCAGCTGTAGTACAAGAGGAGGCTGATGGAGGAGACGGACGACAGTCCCTCGACGATTCTCGTCACGTCGTGTTCTAATCCGGTATAACGTGTTCTGCCTCAGGTAAATCAAACACGGCTAGTTTGATTTGAGTGGTTTTTTCCCCCTGAAGAGCTGGTGTCTGTGAGAGTGATGGGGGGGGGAGTTGGGAGCATCTGGAGGCAGACCACAAGGCTCTGCTCCCAGACCAGAAGAATTCTCCAATTATTGACTTTGTGACACTCCCCTCTTTTGAGTGATCCCAGAACCTTTCATTGGCTAAATGCACGGCTGCCTTCTGCTCATGGTGCTTTACTGTAAGTGTCATATGTGAACGCCCCCGTCCCTTTAATACACTGTCCTGCAGTGGGTTTGGATACCTGAGCCAAGTCCCCTCTCGACAAGCCGTGACAGTCAGCGGAGTGTTGAGATTTGTCTCCCTGGACGCGGGACAGCAGAACGCTGTCTTCTCCTAAGCTAGGAATTGAATTCATGTGTTATTTTTGACTAGAGAGTGTACCACAGACCTGGGCTTCAGGCTTAGACGGCTGTGTCGGAGGGAACGCACGAGGAACATATTCATCTTAACAGCAAAACAAGCCCAAAGCTCGCCGCGAGAAGGCCTCTCCCTGCTGTCGTGCTGGGGCTGTTGACATCAGTGTTTATCATGGTTGCCCTCTGTGATTTATCAGAGCTCTAATGCAACCGCTGATCTGTTGACCGAGACCTTGGTGTCTCTCTCTCTCCGTCCCCTTCTCGCCCTCCCTACCTCTTACCCAACCTCCCCCTCTTCCTCTCTGCCGCCGTCTCATCCAACCTCCCCCTCCCCAACTCTCTCCCAACGTCCGACCTCTCACCGAACCTCCCCCCCTCCCTCCCTCCCTCCCCTCCCTCCCTCCCTCCCTCCCTCCTCCTCCCCCCTCCCTCCTCCCTCCCTCCCTCCCCCCCCCCCTCCCTCCCCCTCCTCCCTCCTCTCCCTCCCTCCCTCCCTCTCTCCCCCCCTCCTCCCTCCCCCCCCCTCTCCCTCCCTCTCTCCCCCCCTCCCTCCCCCAGGGTGTTTCCTGAAGCTGGGCGAGTGGGCAGCTGAGTCTGCAGGGCATCAACGAGAGCACCATCCCAAGGTCCTGCAGTACTACAGCCACTCCACCGAGCATGAACCGCAACTGGTACAAGGTCAGTCCCTCCAATGCTCTCGTCCCTGTCACCTCACATCCTCCCTCCCTGTGACCTCACATCCTCCCTCCCTGCCCATGTAGAGCTCTCTCATCCTGTGACCTCACATCCTCCCTCCCTGCCCATGTAGAGCTCTCTCCCTGTGACCTCACATCCTCCCTCCCTGCCCATGTAGAGCTCTCTCCCTGTGAACCTCACATCCTCCCTGCCCATGTAGAGCTCCATGGGTTCATCCCTGCCTGCCGTTGTGTCTGTGAACACCAAACCCGTAAGCGTTGTACAGCCTGAAGTGATTGAAGTTGGATTTGGTCAGGTTGCATAAATAAAACCTTTCAGCGCTACCTGTGTGAAGTGAATCATCACTTCTCAAAGCATCACATTCAAGTGTTTCTTTCCACTGGTGCGTCAAAGATAAGTGTTGACTTGAAAGGGACCGGCGGGGCCTAACCAGTGATGACCATGCCCAGGCTGTAGGCCACTCTTAACTGAGCGCTCTCTCTATCAAGAGCAAGCTTTTCTGTTCCTTCCCTTTCACCCCTCGGCTTTCTTTGTCAATTACATAAGCTTTGAAACGACATCTGTTCAGATCCACAAAAACATTCTAACCCAATCCTCCTCAGGGACATTTATCCGCTCCTCAGTAAACCAGAAAGTGAGAACTAGACCTGATGACTGACATTCAGACAACTCATCTGATCCCCCCCCTGTCCCTCCTCTCCTCCCTCCTCTTCCACCTTGTCCCCCTCCACCCCACTCCCTCCCCCCTGTCCCTCCTCTCCTCCCCCCCCTCCTCCTCCCCCCTGTCCCTCCTCTCCCCTCCTCTCTTCCCCCTGTCCTCCTCTCCTCCCTCCTCTCCTCCTCCCTCCTCTCTCCTCCTCCCTCCCTCCTCTTCCCCTCCTCCCTCCTCTCCTCCTCCTCCCTCCTCTCCTCCTCCCCCCTGTCCACCTCCTCCTTCCCCCCGGTCCAGGCCTGGCACGCCTGGGCGGTGATGAACTTTGAGGCGGTGCTCCACTACAAGCACCAGAACCAGGGCCGCGACGACAAGAAGAAGCATCGCCACGCCAGCGGGACCAGCGCCACCAGCGAGGCGTCCAACAGCGACAGCGAGGTGGACAGCACCGATCACAGCCCTGTGCCCTCCCCCGGGCAGAAGAAGGCCAGCGAGGTGAGGAGGGCTGCTGCACACACACACACTCACACATACACACACACACACACACACACTGAGGCTTGTGTGAGGTCACACCACCAACACACACACTGAGGCTTGTGTGGTCACACTAAACACACACACTGTCTCAATGTTTCGTTCCGCCACCTGTCCAAAGGAAAATTGAACCAGGTTCTGTCAAACGTACAAAGACTCACACATACACACTCAGCCAGAACATTAGAGGCTAGCCTCTCTCTTTCACACACACACACACAGACACAGACACACACACAGACACACAGACACACACACTCAGCCCGAACATTAGAGGCTAGCCTCTCTCTTTCACACACACACACACAAATCCTTACAATACTGACCAAGAACTGCCATAATAAATGGCCCCAGTTCAAGACATTGTACAGATTATTCATTAACATCTTGGAGAGGAGAAGTGACAAACTGATTTCACACGTACTAAGACTGCCAAAGAGAAGTGACATGCCATTAGGCCAAGCCACATTCACTCAGCATCAGAGGGATTTCAGTCATGCTGAGGCATCAGTAGGCATCCAGACGTTGTATGCCATCACAGAAGAACCCAATATTATAAATCATGCTGGAAATGATTTTAAAAAATTAAGGAACACTGACAAACAAAAGCCAATCAGACACAAAACACACTTTAAAGGAAATTAACAACAGGGGGAGAATCCATCTCTTAAATTAACAGCTACATCTTCATATATAAATATATATACACATATATACATATATATATCTGTTGTCCCCGCTCTGTCTGTCCCTCAGGACCTGTCTAAGACCCTGCTGATGTACACGGTGCCTGCAGTCCAGGGCTTCTTCCGGTCCATCTCCCTGTCCCGGGGCAACAACCTGCAGGACACCCTCAGGTGAGCAGCCCCCCCCCCCCGCCTGGGCCTCACCACGGGGGGGACCTGGGGGAGGTGCGAGGGTGGGGAAAGGAAGACCTCTGGTGGAAGGAAAGCTCACTGCATGCCCCGGACGTGCCAGTGAAGGGTGGGGAGCTACTCTGAGGGTGGACAGGGGGAATGTTCCGAGAAGGGAGCTCGTCGTTTAGAGTTGTTAGAGTCGCTGAGTGGTTTGTCCTCCTCCAGGGTTCTGACTCTGTGGTTTGTCCTCCTCCAGGGCTCTGACTCTGTGGTTTTTCGTCCTCCAGGGTTCTGACTCTGTGGTTTGATTACGGGCACTGGCCCGAGGTGAACGAGGCGCTGGTGGAGGGCATCAAGACCATCCAGATAGACACCTGGCTGCAGGTGAGCACCACTCCCTCCCTCTCTCCCTCTCTCTCTCTCTCTCTCTCTCTCTCTCTCTCTCTCTCTCTCTCTCTCCCTCCTGCCCAGCCTCCCTCCCTGCCCTGCCTCCCTCCCTCCCTGCCCTGCCTCCCTCCCTCCCTCCCTCCCTCCCTCCCTCCCTCCCTGCCCTGCCTCCCTCCCTCCCTCCCTGCCTCCCTCCCTCCCTCCCTCCCTGCCCTGCCTCCCTCCCTCCCTCCCTCCCTCCCTGCCTCCCTCCTGCCCTGTGTACTCCCTGGAGCCCAGAGAGGGGACCCCTGCAGTAGCCCACGAGTCCTCTCACCCCAGGGAAACAAAACCTTCAATCCCAAAACATCCACAGGTTAACCTTTGACCCTGCGCCCCTAACCCCGCCCCTACAGGTGATCCCTCAGCTGATCGCTCGGATTGACACGCCCCGCGCTCTGGTGGGCCGTCTCATCCACCAGCTGCTCACCGACATTGGACGCTACCACCCCCAGGTACCCCACCCCGCACACCTCACCTGCTGTTACACAGGATGCAGACAGGATGCAGACAGGATGCAGACAGGATGCAGACAGGATGCAGACAGGATGCAGACAGGATGCAGACAGGATGCAGACAGGATGCAGACAGGATGCAGACAGGATGCAGACAGGATGCAGACAGGATGTTTTAGTGTCGATCCCTCGTTGAGTGGCTGTTTTGTTCTGCAGGCTCTGATCTATCCTCTGACCGTGGCGTCCAAGTCCACCACCACCGCCCGTCACAACGCTGCCAACAAGATCCTCAAGAACATGTGTGAGCACTGCAACGCTCTGGTGCAGCAGGCCATCATGGTGAGGACACACACACACAGATATGACGTGCACACACACACACACACACATACACACACACACACAGATATGACGTGCACACACACACACACATACACACACACACACAGATATGACGTGCACACACACACACACACACATACACACACACGCATATGACATGCACACACAGATATGACATGTGCACACACACACATACACACACACACATTCAGAACCACACAGACACACTCAGAAGCACACGCACGCTCCGACACACACACACACACACCTCCCGGCTAACCGGCGTGCCCCCCAGGTGAGCGAGGAGCTGATCCGCGTGGCCATCCTGTGGCACGAGATGTGGCACGAGGGCCTGGAGGAGGCGTCCCGCCTCTACTTCGGGGAGAGGAACGTGAAGGGCATGTTCGCTGTGCTGGAGCCCCTCCATGCCATGATGGAGAGGGGGCCTCAGACGCTCAAGGAGACCTCCTTCAACCAGGTACGCTGGCCGGGGGCCACGCTGTCCCAAGGGAGCTCTGCTCTTCAGGGAGGGTGAAACCAGAGTTGTGGCTCCTGTTGATGTGGTTGCGTTTGATGTGTTGTGGGTGTGTTGGTTGTGGTTGATGCGTCAGGGAGTCAGGTGGCTGAGCGGTTAGAGAATCGGGCTAGTAATCACAAGGTCGCTGGTTCGATTCTCGGCCGTGCAAAAATGACGTTGTGTCCTTGGGCAAGGCACTTCACCCTACTTGCCTCGGGGGAATGTCCCTGTACTTACTGTAAGTCGCTCTGGATAAGAGCGTCTGCTAAATGACTAAACGTAATGTAAATGTAATGTAATGATGTGCTGTCGTTCTCGTGGATGAGTTGCCGTTGTTGTTGTTGATGCAGACGTACGGACGGGACCTGATGGAGGCCCAGGACTGGTGCAGGAAGTACATGCGCTCTGGTAACGTGAAGGACCTGACGCAGGCCTGGGACCTATACTACCACGTCTTCAGACGCATCTCCAAGCAGCTGCCACAGGTCTGGGAGCACTCTCACACTCTCACACACACACACACTCTCTCTCTCACTCACACACACACTCTCTCTCTCACACACTCTCTATTCTCACACACAAATACTCTTTGTGTCTCCATCTCTCCCCCTCTCCCCCCCTCCCTCCCTCTCTCCCTCCCTCTCTCTCTCCCTCTCTCTCTCTCTCTCTCTCTCTCTCACACACATACACTCTCTCTATATCTCTCTCACACACACACACACTCTCTCTAACACACACACTCCCTCTCTCAGACACACACACAGACACACATGATGCATGCATACTCACAAACACGCCACACTGATGTCTCTGTCTCATATAAACACTCACACTTTTAGTCATGTCTACCTGTAGGACACAAGTCTCCTAACTTGATACGAGAGGGGCATGCGGGCTTCAGGAACCCGCTGGAGCCCTGGGTGGCAGTTGGCTCCTCCTGTGTGGCAGTTGGCTCCTCCTGTGTGGCAGTTGGCTCGTCCTGTGTGTACAGCTGGCTCGTCCTGTGTGTACAGTGTGTGCATTCCTGTCTCTCAGCAGCTGTGGAGACGCGCATGTTTCCCCTGCTGCTCAGGCGTACCTGCCCAGGTGTGGCAGGACAGAGCAGCTGATTCACCTGGGTCATATCCAGATCCATAACCAGAGTGATTCACTGACGATAGACGTGATGATTCATGTCAAATAGTTTTCCATCACTCGGAGTAGCACGTATGCGTCCTACAGTGCCAAGGACAGCGTTGTGGAGACCTCACTGTAGAGGCCTCACTGTAGAGGCCTCACTGTAGAGACCTCACTGTAGAGACCTCACTGTAGAGGCCTCACTGTAGAGACCTCACTGTAGAGACCTCACTGTAGAGACCTCACTGTAGAGACCTCACTGTAGAGACCTCACTGTAGAGGCCTCACTGTAGAGGCCTCACTGTAGAGGCCTCACTGTAGAGGCCTCACTGTAGAGGCCTCACTGTAGAGGCCTCACTGTAGAGGCCTCACTGTAGAGGCCTCACTGTAGAGGCCTCACTGTAGAGGCCTCACTGTAGAGACCTCACTGTAGAGACCTCACTGTAGAGACCTGTCGTGGAAGTTTTTGAGAGAATCAATCCTTTAAGCTGAAGTCGGGTGAAGTACAGAGTTAATGTTTATTTGACGTAGATTTAAACATAATAATGTTACCAACATAACATCATCAGCACACAAACATAAGACAATAACACAAAGACAATTCCATACAGCTCCATCTAGCATTCTAGAAACACATTCATTGTACATAGGCCCAAAATGTCTTTCACAGACCTCACTGTAGAGACTTTGTTAGCGTTGTGGAGGCTAGAGAGACAGCACTGCCAGAGAGAGACAGAGACTTCTTTCTCAGGCTGTATTTGCACAGGTGATTTCCTGGAGGAAGGTTGTTTTCAAAGGGAGGCCTGTGCTATGAGAGAGTCGTGAAAGAGAGCATCAAACTGGCAGTGATGGAGAGACTGAGAGACTGAGACATGGATGGATGGAGAGATGGATGGATGGATGGAGAGACTGAGAGATGGATGGATGGAGAGATGGATGGATGGATGGAGAGACTGAGAGATGGATGGAGAGATGGATGGATGGATGGAGAGACTGAGAGATGGATGGATGGAGAGACTGAGAGATGGATAGATGGAGAGACTGAGAGATGGATGGAGAGAGAGAGTGAGAGATGGATGGAGGCTGAAGGAGGAGGAGTGACAGAGGGTCATGGCACTGTCTGTGAAACCCTTTATGCACACAGTCACACACACAACCACGCTGAACACTGTCACCTTCTATGTGTGACTCACCGCCTCTCACACAGACACACACACACACACACACACACACACACACACGCACGCACACACACACACACACACACACACACACACACACACACACACACACATGCCCTCCTGATGTCGCTTTCAAACACACACACACACACGCACACGCACACGCACACACACACACACACACACACACACACACACGCACACACACGCACACACACACACACACACACACACACACACTGCCCTCTGTACAGCTACATGGATACAAATCTCTAACGTGTGTGTGTGTGTCCCAGCTGACGTCTCTGGAGCTGCAGTACGTGTCTCCTAAGCTGCTGATGTGTCGAGACCTGGAGCTGGCCGTGCCCGGCACCTACGACCCCAACCAGCCCATCATCCGCATCCAGTCCATCGCCCCCTCGCTGCAGGTCATCACCTCCAAACAGCGGCCTCGCAAGCTCACCATCATGGGTAAAGCCCTCCGCCTCCAGCGGCCTGATCACCTGGCTGCTCCTGCCAACTAGCCAGGAGTTATTTATTTATTTATGTTTGTTTTTTTATTGTTGTTTTAGTCTGCTGTACTTATGCCTGGACGTAGCACGATCTAAGATACTGTGACCTTGATAGGAGAGATGCCTACCGCAAACATCAGTTCATCACAAAAAAACATTTATATCATTGTATTTAAGGGGAATTAGAATTAGGGGAATCTTTTTGTAGTAGTATTAGCCTCCGTGCTAGCCTAGACGCTATACCCAAACACTGTTTAGCCTCTACCCTTCAAACCTTACAACATCACCAGTACACACACCCACACACTATTGATAGAACTAACTTTGGGGAAATGGACAACAGACTTGGTCTCCTAGCAACACGCACACACTTGTCTCCATGGTTCTCCCCTGTGTACACGGTGTCCCTGGGTGTCTCTCCTTATGTAACATCTGGCTCAGTGGGGACGGTTGAGTGGGAACTTGGATCACTTCCGTTCTTCTAGCGGGTCCACTGAGTATTAGCTAACTAGCCCGCCAGACATTATTCACTGTCTCCTGGAAACAGAGCCGTTTCTGAAATTCATTAAAACGTACTCAGACTTTTTCCTCCTGAGATGATCCCCGTTCTAAAAAACAGTAGTTGATAAATGACATATGGCATTTTAATGACATGCTGAATGGCTTTCGTGAATAACTTGGCTACATTGTGATGACGTTGTGGCGGCAGCGTCAGAGGTGTTGGGTGTTGTGATGTTGGGTGTTGTGATGCAGTGTGTTGGTGCCCCCTGCAGGCAGTAACGGGCACGAGTTCATGTTCCTGCTGAAGGGTCACGAGGACCTGAGGCAGGATGAGAGGGTGATGCAGCTGTTCGGTCTGGTCAACACCCTGCTGGCCAACGACCCGGCCTCCCTACGCAAGAACCTCAGGTAGACCTGGGGGGCTGCTGGACACACACACACACACACTCCCAAACGCTAACACTCACTGTCCCATACACTCACTCACACACACACACACTCTCTCCCATACGCCAACACACACTGTCCCATACACTCACTCACTCACACACACACACACACACTCTCCCATACGCCAACACACACTGTCTCACACACACACAAACAGATACTCTGTTCCATACACTCACACATAGTAAGAACACATTTCTATTTGTGTGGCAGCATCCAGAGGTACGCGGTGATTCCTCTGTCCACAAACTCTGGTCTGATTGGCTGGGTGCCTCACTGTGACACGCTCCACGCCCTCATCAGAGACTACCGGGAGAAGAAGAAGATCCTGCTCAACATAGAGCACCGCATCATGCTCCGGGTAGGAACCCCTCTACACTGAACCCCTCTACACTGAACACCTCTACACTGAACCCCTCTACACTGAACCCCTCCACACTGAACTGCTCCACACTGAACCCCTCTACACTGAACCTCTCTACACTGAACCCCTCTACACTGAACCCCTCTACACTGAACCCCTCCACACTGAACCCCTCTACACTGAACCCCTCTACACTGAACCCCTCTACACTGAACCCCTCTACACTGAACACCTCTACACTGAACCCCTCCACACTGAACCCCTCCACACTGAACCCCTCCACACTGAACCCCTCCACACTGAACCCCTCCACACTGAACCCCTCCACACTGAACCCCTGAACCCCTCCACACAGAACGGCTACACAAATCGATGACCAGAAAAGTGTCTCTTGTTTTTCGCCAGAGGTGTTTTGTCTGTTATTTTGGCCAACTGACCAAATATGAATTAGGATATGATGCGGTATAATGGTGACAAAACAAACAGAAACAAAAACGTCGAAAGCCCCCTTGAAGGAGCACTGAACAGATGTGTGTGTGTGTGTCCCTGTGGTCTACAGATGGCTCCAGACTACGACCACCTGACTCTGATGGAGAAGGTGGAGGTGTTTGAACATGCGGTCAACAACACGGCAGGAGACGACCTGGCCAAGCTGCTGTGGCTGAAGAGCCCCAGCTCTGAGGTACACACACACACACACACACACACACACCCTGTCAGACCTGTCTGGAGGTGACGCTCTCTCTTTCTCACACACACACACCTGCCTGGAAGTGATGCAGATACACACACACCTGCCTAGAAGTTATGCAGATACACGCACACACACCTGCATAGAGGTGAATTGGATGGCAGCCCTCCAGTCCTGCTGCCTCTGCAGGTTCTCATTCTAACCTCAGATTAGGACAAAACGAGTTCATTCATGAATCAGCCGGCTGTGAAGCCCTGCAGGAAGGAAGGCAGCTCATCACAGAACAGGGTTTCAGCTGTGCGTTAGATATGAGATCTAACAGAAATATGTAACAGCGAGACAATGTCATCCTTCTGTAGGTGTGGTTTGACAGGAGGACCAATTACACGCGCTCCCTGGCTGTGATGTCGATGGTGGGCTACATCCTGGGATTGGGTGACAGGTGAGCCCCTCCACCAATAACAGCTCAGGAACTAAATGCTGAGTATAGTTAAGCAGTAGGGGTGGGAAGCTTTTGGTACCTCACGATTCGGATCGATTCTTGGAGGTCACGATTCGATTAAAAATCGATTTGTGATTATTTGCGATTTTTTTTTCCTCCAAAAGATTTTTTATCTCGATTCAAATGTGAATCGATTTTTCCCCACCCCTATTAAGCAGTGAGGAAACATCTCATCAGGGCTCCAGACGTTCTGGTTGTCCTTCTGGTTCTCTCCTTCTGGTTCTCTCATTCTGGTTCAATCCTTCCCTCTACACAGACATCCATCTAATCTGATGTTGGATCGACTGAGTGGCAAAATCCTCCACATTGACTTTGGGGACTGCTTTGAGGTGAGGGAAATTTCCATTTACTCCAGCTCGATAGCTATCTGGAAAAGTTACGTGAACTATTTGTAAATGCCGGCACCTCCTCCCAGGTGGCCATGACCAGAGAGAAGTTCCCTGAGAAGATCCCCTTCAGGCTGACCAGGATGCTGACCAACGCCATGGAGGTGGGGTCGCCGTTTAGCCCGTTAAAGCCATTTTATCATGAAACTACTGTAGCCTGGCTAGCATTGAAACTCTTCTCTGTGTGTGTGTCTGTCTTCACATGTGAATGTGTCTATCTCTGCGTGTGTTTGTGCGTGTGCGTGCCTGCCTGCGTGTGTGTGTGTGTGCCTGCGTGTGTGTGTGTGTGTGTGTGCCTGCGTGTGTGTGTGTGTGCCTGCGTGTGTTTGTGCGTGCCTGCTTGCGTGTGTGTGTGTGTGTGTGCCTGCGTGTGTTTGTGCGTGTGCCTGCCTGCGTGTGTGTGTGTGTGCCTGCGTGTGTGTGTGTGTGCCTGCGTGTGTTTGTGCGTGCCTGCCTGCCTGTGTGTGTGCCTGCGTGTGTGTGTGTGTGCGTGCCCCAGGTGACGGGTCTGGACGGTAACTACCGGATCACGTGTCACACGGTGATGGAGGTCCTGAGGGAACACAGGGACAGCGTCATGGCCGTCCTGGAGGCCTTCGTCTACGACCCGCTGCTCAACTGGAGGCTGATGGACAGTAAGACTTCCTCCAACAGCCTCCGCACACCTCTGACCACCTCTGCCCAGTCTAACCCTGCTAGAACTCATCTCTACACAATCTTTTTTTGTCTAACCCTGCTATAATTCATCTGTACACAATCTTTTTTGTCTAAAACTGCTATAACCACGTCTGTACGGTCTCACCCTAACTCTCTCACCCTGCCATAACTCATCTCTACACAGTCGCTAAAGGTGGGTTCAAACAGATGGTGACCTGTAACCCACCCTCCTACTATTTACCAGACATGACAGGGCTGTAGGAAGTGTTCCAACATGTGTCTCCTGTGTTGTCCACAGCAAACACCAAGGGAAACAAGCGCTCCAGGACCAGGACGGACTCCTACACCGCCGGACAGTCCGTCGGTCAGTTTCTGTTTGTGGCGTCGTGGTGGTGGTGGTTTTAATCACAGGCCGAAACGTTTCGACGTTAGATCGGTTGGAAGCTTGTCGTTTCTGAAGCCACCTGCATGTGTCTTTTGCTGTTGTCTTGTGCAGAGGCCCTGGATGGGATCGACCTTGGAGAGGCCACGCTCAAGAAACCAGGAACCACCGTGCCCGAATCCATCCACTCCTTCAGTGAGTCCTGTCTCTGGAATCCTCTGTAGTACCTCCTCATGCCTGACATCCTCTCAAGCGGCATCATTCCTCTCTTTACCATGGCTGGATTCACAAAACGATGCAGAAACATCTTTGCGATAGAGTAGACATTCCTGCAGTCCTTTTCCGAGGGGGAAAAGCATAGAGTGACATCAGATAAACCAGTCAGCGTTGCCAGGCTACATGCAGTGTCGTGTCAGCAGTGTGTGTTTGTGTCCCTGCAGTTGGAGACGGCCTTGTGCAGCCCGAAGCCCTCAACAAGAAGGCCATCCAGATCATTAACCGGGTCCGAGACAAACTCACCGGTACGTTCCGCGCCGCACCCTGCCCCAGCAGCCAATAAGATGCTGTGCTTAACGGGGGTTCTAATGCGTTCTGTTCCAGGGCGAGACTTCTCACACGACGAGACCCTGGATGTCCCCACCCAGGTGGAGCTTCTGATCAAGCAGGCCACCTCTCACGAGAACCTGTGTCAGTGCTACATCGGATGGTCAGTACAGAGGGAGCTGCCTGGCACAGCCTGAGGGCTCGCTCTCTCTCTCTCTCTCTCTCTTTGTCTGTTTCCTTTGTTGTTTTCGAAATAAACGCTAGGAAAGAAAACTGTTGGGTTTGGAGAAACTGTGGGGGGGGGGGGGGGGGTCTTTTATTATTCATCTCTAAATTCAACTGTTATTTTCTTGTTCCTTTCATAAACCCCACAGTTTCCCCAGCTGGGTTAGTACTCAGCTGTCGCCATGGGAGATAGGTACCTTGTTAAATACTGAACTACATTCACAAAAACCTGTACTGGCAAGCAAGGAAGTGGTCTGGAGCTGAAGCTTTCTCTCCTGCTCATATGAAGACGTGTTTTGATCTGCAGGGGGGTCGTGTTTGTTTGTGAGCTTCCTCACTGATCTTGTCTTTCCTCTCCAGGTGTCCGTTCTGGTAGAGAAGCTTTGATGGAGGTCCAGCTCATGATCACACTTCCTAATGCAGGAGCCTGGGCATGTTGTCCTGCTATGGAAGCACCCAGTGGCTATACTGGTACTGTACGGTTCTGGACAGCAGAGGAGAAGGGATCCTACCGTGCTGTTGTAGAAGAAACCATCACATTGAGGGTTGGGGTTTTTTTTTTTTTTTTAAGATGGGTGAGGGAGGGGGGGGGGGTGGTGAGAGGGTGTATGTTGAGTACACAAGCTTGGTTTTTATCAAACAGATTTGGTGTGAATAATGAAATGAGCACCAGTTTCCCAGTAATTGCTCCACCAAGCGTCCACACATCGTTTGTCATCAAGCTGCTTGGCAGTCCTGCGAGCTCCGACGCCACAGCCTGGGAGAGAGGGACGTGCCACCTTGGTTTTTAATGCCGTTCTCTTTTGCTTCAGCTTTCTACAGCTGCCATACTAATGACAAGTGAAGACGGGCCGTTTCCTACTTGTTGCACACTGTATGTACGCTTCATAGAGGCCACTAGTGTTTAGCGTGTATTACTGTGACACTTTGAATAACAAACAGGCTGTGTGCTTTTGACTAACTTAAGCATTAATGGAGGATGTCGGTGACTGAAAGTGAACGACCAGAGCGGTGTTCCATTCAAACGTTGATAAGTAACGGCATTTGAATGCCAATAAAACTGTGTAAAGATCTCTGGCTGCTTGTTTTGTGTACGGTGCCTGCACAGTACAGTTCGTTTTGGTGTGTGTGTGTTTAATGGAGCAGGTGTTCCTGAACTGTCGGTTTCTAAAACGGGCACCAAAACTTGTGCTGTTTCCAATAAAAAGAAGAAGAGGTGAGCTGAGATGGTGGTGATCCTTGAACGCCCACCCCCAGAGGGCACTGTGTCTCTGATAAAGGGACCGTTTCTCCGCCATGAGGCTTCAGGCACGATGCACGGCTCCTGACCTATTTCATATTTGCTGCTAATGCGTTGAATTTATTTTTCAAGCAAATCATCAGACACCTGCCACCTGTAGACGATTAAATAAACACCAGTTCAACAGTAGGGGATGAAAAAATAAATATTGTTTCATCTGGTGGCTAAATTGAAGTAAACGGCAAGAAAACAATATTGCTTCCTTGTTGCTGCAGGTCAAGTCTGGGTACAATAGAAGTTGCGATTGCACAAACAAGAACTCATTGCTATTCGCAGACACTAGCAGTCGGCTGCTCAATTTATTTCTTTATTTGTTTCCCTGTTCTCCTTTGAAGGTTAATTACTTATAGATAGTTAAGGATTACTGGGCAACAAAAAGCCTCGAATTGATCTCTTCCCTGTTGTGCACACCCCTGCAATGTCACGCATTTACACATCGGGACAGAGTCCTAGATTATCTCCTAGCATTGATCGATTTCTCCTCTGTCCTCCCTCTCTTTCTCTTTCTTTCCCTCTGTCATCCTCATTGTCTTTCGCTCTGTCTCGCTCTCTCTCTCTCTCTGTTGATACTCCATTCTAAACGTGTTATTCAAAATCTCATTTTTAATCCCGCGTTCGACGCCTCGCCCTCCCCTCTTTTTTTTGCGGTTCCTTTTCACCCGTCTAATTTGTTTGTATTTTTCTTCTCTGTGTTCCGAGGGGCCTGGCCACCAAGTCAATAGCTCAAGTTAAATAGGCCCCATCGATCGGCGGGGGGGGGGGGGGGGGGTTAGCTATTTACTGTGGAGGAGATGGGAAGAAGGCAGAGGGGGAGAGGCTGTGGAACCAGTCGATGGTGACAAATGATACTCGCTGGGAGACGCCGCTCCTAAATGATGGAAGGTGAAGGACCTGAGCGTGGAGGTGGGAGGAGGCCGCCGTGCTACATCAAGACGTGGCCTGTCACAGGTGGCCAGGCACCTTGAGGCAGACACCGGGACAAATGGCATCCGCCGAGGTGATCACGGCTGCCTGCCTCCCCTGGGTTCATCTTCAGACGGATGGACCAACGCCTTTCACGGCCCCCTTTTTTGCTTTTCGCCCCACAGACTCGACCTTGGAAGTGGGGGTGGTCGCGAAGCATCGTGCAGAATGACTCGGCCGTGAGCTTATATCGTGGCTCCCGTCCCCTTCCTTGGTAGCTAATCGCTTTCCTCGCTCCCATTTTCAAAGTTAACCTTTCAATCAACCTTTCATTATGTCCTTATTAAAGTTGTTATTCTGAGACGCACGCACGCAGGCAACCAGGGTTGAAATCTCGTTTTCCCGAGTTCATGCTTACAGCCTGTCACAGTATATGAGTGTGAACACATTTTCCGCCCCATACACTTGTTTTCTAATCGAATGAAAAAAGAGGGCACGCTCTCAGTCTTTAGAAAGAAACGAGCTCCCAGTTTGGAAGTGGGCCAGTGAGCTGGCTCTCCTCCTCCCTCTGCTCTCCTGTCTACCCTCTGTTGTCAGCTACAGCCTTCTCCTCTCCCCCCCCCGCCATCCCCCCCCCCCCCTCCACACAGTGTCCTCTCCCTCTCCGAAGTTGCTAACTGGTGGGAAGAGGGAAGGGTGATATTGACAGATTGGGGAGTTCAATAGCAGGCGCTGGAGTGTTTAGGGCATAGCTAGAGGGCCTGTAAGAGGCTGTCTTTGTGCAGTCTTGTGAAAAGCTCCCTATCGATGAACTTGACAGCAGTTTAGCTGTGTTGAGCTGTGGTCTCAGGGGACACAACCCCCTCCCCACTCCCTCTTCCCCCGGGGCCTGACCTGTTTTATCCAAGCTTCCAGCCCCTCAGCCGGCAGACCTTAACAGGAAAGTTTGTTTGGCTTCTGCCAAACCTAGCCTGACTCCTGTGACGTGACAGGCCTACCCAAATCCACGGGCGTGCCAAGATAGATTTGTGCTTTATGTAGGTTCCAGTCACTAACTGTAACACTGCACACTGTTAGTGACTGTGTCCATTCACGCCTCTGAACATCCTACATTCAGCTATGAGTCACTTGGGCCTTGCTGCTCCTTATTATAGATGTTATGGTACAGTATGGCTGTTGCTCATTTTTTTCATTCCGTCACCACCACCACTCCCCCTCTCTCTCTCTCCCCCGCCTTACCCTTCCCATAAGTAATCCTCTGGACCGGAACCATCCTCCTGTTGTCTCCATTGACCACATCCTGTCTCCCAGGGCAGATTTACCTAGCTCCAGTTCGGGCCATTACATTCCTTGTTATTATTAGCCATAAAGCTGCGGGTGAACGACGATCAACAGTGAGCCTGTAAAAGGCGGCGGGGTGTGAGGGAGGCGTCTCCGCGTCATCAATCAGACACGGCTCCGAAACACTCCCCACCCCCCACAGGGAGGGAAAATTGATTTTTCTATAAGTCTCAACGATTAGGGTGTGAAAAAGGGGAGAAGGGAGGAGAGGAGAGGAGGAATGTGGACGACTGGAGGAGGTGAAGTGGGGTATGGCTCCTGTGGCAGGAAGAGAGAGGGGGGGGGGGAGAACAAGTGGAGAATTGAAAGGTGGCTTCTGTTTCATATCTCAGTAGTTGCCACCTGCTGGTCTGCTTCTAAGGTTCCAGCAGCGAGACATTAGACAGCGTTACTGCACAGGGACGTCACTTGGGGCTGTCGAGGGCTAATATCGTTGAGATAAAATCATTGTCATTTGAAGTTAAAGTATGTTTTTCAGCATGTTTACAGCTTGAACATGTTTTTCAAAGTAGCACTCCTCGATGACAAATTAGATTTGGTTACTGCCACTCTGTTACACAACATTTATTGTTATGCAAAGGCAACACTCGGTAATCAAGTGATGAAGGGGCTTCTCTCCAGCATTGCCTCTTATTAGTTAGGTTACATTTAGTTATTTTTAACAAGTATGCAAAACAAATTGCCTACTCTCTTTCTCACTCCCACTCTCACTTTTTGTCGGCCTCACTATCATTCTCTGTCCATGTACTATCTCTCCTTTACGTTCCTTTTATTTGTATTGTTGCCTCAGGTAGCTGTCCACAAATCAACAGTGCATGGCCGTGAAGCATAATGAAAGACTGAATCTACAAAAACATATTCACAGTCACTCTTCAATTGTGTGACTCATGTTCTTTGGTGATAAAAGAGAGAGAAAAAACAGTGATTCATTTATTTTCCCTCCCATCATAGTCTTCCATTCCCAAATGTCCACGGTAGCCTATACGTGTGAATAGGCTCGGATGCTAGCCTGCGTGCCAGATCCATTAATCCACTCCTCATCCATCCCTCCTCAGAAGAGTACAGTAAGCTGTGAGTCAGTAGTCTATTCTTATCATAGCCTATGTGTATTTGGATGATAATACATGCTGGTGCAGTGACCTCAGCCTGTGTCTCATAAGCATAACCATGTCTGACAGTGCCAGAGGTGTTTGGGGAGAGGGGAGGAGGGGTGGTTGGGGGAGGAGGGGTGGTTAGGGGGGGAGGAGGGGTGGTTGGGGGGAGGAGGGGTGGTTGGGGGAGGAGGGGTGGTTAGGGGAGAGGAGGGGTGGTTAGGGGGGAGGAGGGTGGTTGGGGGAGGAGGGGTGGTTGGGGGAGAGGAGGGGTGGTTAGGGGGGAGGAGGGGTGGTTAGGGGGGGAGGAGGGGTGGTTAGGGGGGAGGAGGGGTGGTTAGGGGAGAGGAGGGGTGGTTAGGGGAGGAGGGGTGGTTGGGGACGAGGGGTGGTTGGGGACGAGGGGTGGTTGGGGACGGAGGGGTGGTTGGGGACGGAGGGGTGGTTGGGGACGAGGGGTGGTTGGGACTCTCTCCCTCCACCTCTAGCTGGGTTCCCTTTGCACCGTCTGTCTCCTTCCCTCCTGGAAGCGTCCTGTCTACTCAGTTGGGTCCTGTGGGGGGCTGAGGGGCAGGGGGGGGGGGGGGGGGGGTCTCTAACCTGGGCAGGGCTGGACCAGAGGGGGAGGGGGAGATCTGGAGGGGATGCTGGGATCTGATATGTTCCTTCACGTAGCATGTCTAAGATGGTGCCAGCTTTGTAGTCTGTGTTCTTGCAATCATATCGTCTGAACATACTGGTTTTCATCTAGTTGAGGGCATGTAGCCCAGGAACGAGTGTCTGTTTCCATTTAATCCCTTTTTTTCTTTTTCTTTTTCTCTTCATCCGTAAACTAGTTTGACCCCTTTTTTCTCCGGGGTGATAGGTTGAGAAACCACCTCACTCCACCAGCCTTCCCTGTATCAGAAGGAACACGCCAGAGCCCTAGAGCCCGTTCTGTATGCTGCTCCACAGTCCTCCATCCTCTTACACCTAACACCATTTGTTCATCAGTCCAGGGACAAAAAAGCCTGTCTCGGAGGATCAATTAGTCACTAGCACGGTGTTCCGGAGTGAAGAGAGATGAGAGAGGGAGAGCCGGAAAGACAAAAGAGACGGCCGTGTTCGACCCTCGGAGTGGAACGACGAGGACGTCCTTCCAGGTCATTACCGTGACAACAGGACCTCACAGGTGGACCTACATCAAGAAGTCTCAAAGGACCTGTCTTTCTCGTAGATTTTTTATGTTTTTTCCTCCCCTTCTCCTTCGACTCGCTCTCCTTCTTTTTTTTTTATCTGTCATGCATTTGCCTTAATAATGTGTTCCTCTTTCAAAAGCCAGGCCTAGGTTTACTGCTCTTTCTTCTCTCTCTCTCTTAGCTCGCCTTTGTGGTTTCAGTCTATTCATTATAGACTGTGACACCGCCAAAGCAACCAAAAAAAAAACAGGGAGTTCGTGCACACACAGTCACAGCAGGACAGAGAGTCAACGAAAAAACACAAGAGGGGTAAACAAGCTATTTATAGTGTTGGGAGAGTTGTTTTCCCTAAAGGAGCTAAATGCAGTGCACTCTAATGCACAGACACAGAGAGGGAATGGGGAGATAGAGGAGAGGAGTAGGTGTTCTGTGTTCGAAGTAGCAGAGGAAGAGAGAGTGAGGTGTGTGTGTGTCTGTGGGTGTGTGAGGGAGATGGGTATTGAGGCTTTCACAGTGTGACACCTTAGCCAAGTGAGTTGTCTGTTTATTGTCTAACAGTTAGAGGTGAAAACTTGTGTACTAACTATACGAGTATGACAAATGTGGGAGGTGTTTTTCCATGTTGTCTAAAATACATCTATCCAGCATCCCATAATTGGCCAAAGTCAGACATAGACATGTCGTCCGTTGATTCCAGTAATGACTTGGTTCTGCAGGGAAGGCACAGTTTAATGATAAACACTGTTCTTCAGAGGCCTGTGCTTTAAGGGTGCTCATGTGTCACCTTATTACTTAAGCTTGGATGTGTGCTGCATATCTGCTGCATCAGTTGTGCATGGTTGCACTTGCCCCCACAGGAAAGATTTTCTTTCACTATTCAGGTACTCTGCCAGTGTGTGTGTGTGTGTGTGTGTGGCAACTGTTAAGGAGTGTGCAATGTGTATGGTGTGTGTGCGTATCTATGGTTATCTTGAACGCCCTGTCAGACACTTACCCACAATCGGTATAATTGGTTGAACAGTGGCCGCAATTTTAAAAATGGATGGGTTATGGGTAGACCTCAGTGGATAAAAGTCGTTGGTGGTTATTTGTATCTGCTGTATCACCATCCCATGCCTGTGGGGTAGATCTTTAGGACAGGGTATGTTAGAGAAAGGAAACATCTCTCTCCCTTTCTCTCCTTTTCTCCTTACACTGAACTGTCACTGCCGATATTCCAGCTCCAAGGTTAGACTGCGCTGTTCACAATTCTCAGCCCGGCACTTTGCTCATGAAAACGTGGCTTGTTGAACCGCTTCGAGGAGATCAAGCTTGTTTTCTTTCTAGGAGAAAAGCCACAAGCTCACAAAACCTCGTCATGTAATGAAAAAAAAATTAAACAATTGCAGGTGATAATGTCAAGTGTCTTTGATCGATATAAACTTGCCGTTCATAATAGCCACTTGGGTTATGGCATTAGGTGGTGCTGGAATTTCAGATGACTGTTCATTAAGTGTTGAGTGATGGAGCTTATAAGTGTGTTAGTCCATGTTGCAGCCTGCATAGCCTTGTGACCATCCAGGCTAGCAAACCACTACAGCGCCAACCTCACCAGGCCACAGCACCGTCACATACTGTACAGGATTAGCATTAACATGGCCACTATGCTCTACAACACATGGTACCTACAGTAGGCCTACAGTACATTTCATTCAATTCCCCTACACACACAATCACACACACACACACACACACACAATCTCCACTGCCCGCTCATATGTGGCCTTGACAGCTTTGTCACAAAGATGAATTCATCGTCAGCACTGCAGCCAAAACAAGTAATTTGATTGCCCCGACCACAAATTAAGTTAGTGTGATTCAATTTTCGATTTGGGCTTCTCCTGCAGTCATACATCACAGCAGACATATTTCATTACGCAGCGAAACCACAGGCACCCACCAGTGAGTCCCCTCCATTGGTAGACATCATGGGAACATTAGGACGTACACTCAATAGAGCTGTTCCATGGAAGACTGGTGGTGGTCGGTGGAGATGGTGTTGCCGTGGGAGCTGTCCTAGAGAGGGCAGGGCTGCTTAGCACAGCCAGCTACAGCATGGTGCTTAGCACAGCCAGCTAGCCAGCTACAGCATGGCGCTTAGCACAGCCAGCTAGCCAGCTACAGCATGGCGCTTAGCACAGCCAGCTAGCCAGCTACAGCATGGCGCTTAGCACAGCCAGCTAGCCAGCTACAGCATGGCGCTTAGCACAGCCAGCTAGCCAGCTACAGCATGGCGCTTAGCACAGCCAGCTAGCCAGCTACAGCATGGCGCTTAGCACAGCCAGCTAGCCAGCTACAGCATGGTGCTTAGCACAGCCAGCTAGCCAGCTAAACAATACCAACACACACACACACAATACCGACACGCACACAATACCGACTCACACATAATACTGACACACACACAGTATGAACACACACACACACAGACGATACTGACACACATACACACACAGTATGAACATATTCACAATACAAACATACAGTAGAAAAATAAATAAATAAATGCTCCGTAACACACACAGGACAAAAGCATAAACTCTTGGAATACCTACAGTGCTCCACATTTGATGTTCTAGCACACAGTTACAACAGTGCTTTTCATCACACACTCCTGACCTTCTTACCACAATACTTTCAAGGGAAAATGGACATTAAAAAAGAGCAGGGCCCTCTCCCTGCTTCCCCTGCCTCTCTCCTGCCTCTTGGTTGTAGTGTGTGAAAAGACTGAGTGCTCAATCACTAACTGTGCTTCCTCCTCTTCCATCTCTCTTCTCACCTCTCACCATAGAGCTGAGGGCTCCCTCACTGGACTGCAGGCAGCTCCTCAAGGTAACCAGATGATAGGAAAGCAGCCATTGAGGGATTTCTTCTAGATCAAATTGCACAGTGTGATACAGCATGTTCAGAGGTTGCACACCGGGTTGCGTAATCACTAACATGATCAGTGACATGATCCTCTGTGGAACCACAAAGGAACCTTGTTGATGAACACCACGAGCAGATCAGAAGATTGTATCAAATCCTGTTAGCGGATCTCACTCAGTGTGCTTACTGCCAGGCCTGATAAACCAGCATCAACAGTGTGGGCTGTTGCCAGACTCCTCAAGCCCCGTTTGAAGGTGACTTGTTTACTCACTATAAACACTTAAATCTGTCTTATTTGCTGCAGTTTTCTATGAAAAGAATGAAAACACGCCTCCGTCCGTCCCAGTTCCTGGAATTTGCTTCTTCATTGTCATAATCCTCCTGCTGCCTTCCATCCTGACTGACTGCTGAGGTGTGATACTTATACAGCTGCTGTCTTCTGTTATGCAGGTTTAATTTGAACTGTGCAGGAAGGGAGAGACATCCTGCCATGCCCTGAGCCGTTAGAAAAAGGCAGAGAAGCCGCCAAGCATAGACATTTCTGGTAAATGAGAATGTGACAGGCTTTCTGTTCAGACCAAGGCCCTGGGATCCCAAATTACAGCTGTAAATTTTGCACAACGGCCTCACGGTTGATTACCTCTGATCTGAGTTTTCTCTCTCCTCCTTTTCATCTCCCATCCTGTGTGCTTGGTTAGATCCTCATCTGCTTTGCTTTCTCTGTCTCTCTTAGTTTATCTTCTCTCTTTCCTCTCTCTTTCTTTATCTCTATCTCTCCCTAGTTCTATAATTTATCATTTTTGCTATAAATCTTTTAAGTTATGTAGTAAATAGTTTTATTGTACATGGTATTGCAGTGTTGCATTGTATAATTTACTGTAGATTTTGAATTTGATTAAGGTTTTCATGGTTGACCATATTGATAATGGTATGATTAGTAATAGACACAGATTACGATCTTCATTTGAGTGAGTGCTTTAATACATACGAAAAATGACACGTACTGTAGAGTAACGCTACAACTGTCAATGCTTCCACAGTTTCAATGAAACTCTGTTTTCCATTTCAGATTCAGGAATGAAAAACTCCTATCACAATAACAGCAATTAACCAGGAGTCAAATTGACACTAGCAAGGGAAAAAAACACACTTCTACTCCACCACTGACTGCTCCTAGCATTGGGGTGGGGTCATGTTTTCTGAAACAATTTCAAACACAGGTTTTGAGAGGCGTGGAAAATGAGTCCTCTTTGAATGCCTACCCATGAAATGTTTATGTGTCGTTCTCTGCCACCTGTGGTTTCAGGGGGGGGGAGAGTTTGGGTGATGCAAGGGAGATGACATTGGAACTGCACGCAGGGAAGTAGCAGAGACAAGATACACACTGTAGCTACTTAAAGACTTTGGGGTCACTTTAAATGCTGACTGCTTGACACCAGAACACCACACAGCTCTTTAGAAATGGGTTCAGCTCACCATACAGAAGGGTGCACTCTGACAGTATCTGGGGATGGAGCTGAATATTTCAGTGAACATGATTTTAGAGTTCTGGTTTTACTCTTTGATGTCGAGTTTGCAACAAAGCTAAACAAAAGTTGACAATACATGTAGAGCATCGTGTCGTTCATTTAAAGAATGCTTGCTTCCAGCCATGTGCTTCCTCGAAGTCTGGGCTGTGGACAAAGTTTCAGCATGCCACGCGGATGTGCAAACGGAAAATTAATATTTGATATGGTACTCTCTGTGCATTGCTAAAATGCTTTAAATGTGGTGGATACTTGAGATTCTCATATCAGGCCCAAAAAAGGGCATCTAATACTTGAAAGCAATGTCATTATGGGAAACTCTCCGGAGCGAGCGATAGTTAGTGATGAGATGAGGTGTCTTGATTGGTTTCTCCCGCTGAGGAGAAAATCGTGTCAGTTGGTTGAGAGAGGACGCAAGGGTTCCTGACTCGACTGTTGTAAAGATGATTGTGGCAAGGCGTTGACGTATAACCAAGATGACATTCACAGCGGAGAATGATCCACTCTTGATTTATTTGGGGGGGATTTGTGCTCGTGAATTGCGCTCCGCATAATGCGGTAAATAGTGCGCCCCTCATCACGGCTCTCGCTGATGGT
This sequence comes from Thaleichthys pacificus, assembly GCA_023658055.1. NCBI lineage: Eukaryota > Metazoa > Chordata > Actinopteri > Osmeriformes > Osmeridae > Thaleichthys > Thaleichthys pacificus. Next base: position 17,158,724 of record CM042863.1, on the reverse strand, counting down.
TTTCCTCCTCTTGCCTTATGTTTCACACAGTTGTTGTTTACACTCTGAAGGGCTGCCCAAACAGCCCCGAGATAAGCCTAATCTTTCAGAAGATACAGTATCATGCCGCTTGCTGCCCCATTCCTATCCCCTCTGTCTGGAGACGTGTCCGAGTCTCCGGGCCACAGCTGGAAGATGAATAGGACTGCATGGCTCCACTTTGTCACGGTGGCTTATGAAGCTCTAATAGCATTGAAACATCCTAGTTCTTTTCGGAAGGACGTCTTGCTCTGCACACCCTAGTTCTGTATGACCCCCTCACACAGACGGGCAACTTCTAAGTCCTTGGAGAGAGGATGAATTTCCTAAGGATCTTCGCTTTTGTGTTTGTATGTTAGAGAGAGAGAGAGGGGGGGGGGGGGGGAGAGAGGGGGAAGGAGAGAGATGGAGAGCGATGGAGAGAGAAAGAGATATGATGACTGACTGACAGATATTTTCACATTACTCTGATCTTAACAAATGGATGGGCAGAATGAAATGTAGTAGGCTACTAGGCTATTCCCAGAACCCCAGAAACCCAGAAGCAGGGCCTCTTCTCAGAGCTTGTGCATAAACAGGTAGTGTGGTCTGTGTACAGTTAATTTGTCTGCATGACTGTCGTGCGCTCCCAAACAGTTATTTATCTGAGACCCTGATGCAGTGCACCATATGTGGGAGTGTACATGAAAACATCTTGCCAATTTCGCTCGATTTGTTACTATAGATACCGAACATGATGAAAAGAGGTCGTTCCCAAAAGCAGAGAAACAGCAACATCTAGCCTACCTACTTAAATGAGATCGCTGTTCTCATGGAAACGCATCATAGGAGTAGGAAGACAAGGGGGACAGAAATACAAGCTCTCACAGTAGCACACTATGCAGCTTTGGATACGCACTTTCACACTCTGACATGACTGACATTAGGTAGGCCTACAGGCCTAACCCATATCTGAACGGTAAAAAAAAAAAAAATCTTCCCCGCTGTTAGATTTGGTGTCACCGTCTGGGAGAGCTGGGTGGATATCGAGGGCCTGGGGTCCACAGCCGAATCAAGATGTAGGCTAGCTATGTCCCTGCCCTACAGGCGATCATTACAATAGCGCCAGTCGCAGACTGTTGACGAGGATGTGGACTGGCATGGCTCTGTGGGAGGAGACGTGAAGAGGCTGCACTCGCAGCGGGCTCGCAGACAGAAGTCCGCGCACTGTAAGTGTGCTTAGCAGTACTGAGGAGGACATGCAGTTCAATACTTTGTGTTGTCACAACACCGCCCCTGAGCTAATGAGCTAGCTAGCGGCCCGGCAGGTCTGCGCTCACATTAATGTTGGATCGTGATTCACTTCTGACTAACAGCTTACACAGATACAATGAAAAGCCCCTCTCTGCTGCTCCTCGTATTCTATTCTTGGTTTTGCCGAGCTTTTTATGCATTATTTGACAAAGCTTTCTTTTATATTAACTTTTCTTCTGCTGCTGATGATGATGATTGCATAAATTATGACACAGATGATGGTGATATGCGGGTGAGTGTGACAACGTGGACGATAATGTGGAAGAAGTCAAATAAAATGTTGATTGAATGAGGTTAGCAATCTTAAAGTCTGCAATCTTAGTGATAACTAACGTATATCGATCCCACAGGTTGTATCCCAATTATCCACCAAGACCGCCTGCCCATTTTATATTAATCATGCGACCAACATTCTGCAAAGCTTCATTACTCACCTGTGCTTTACAGGCCTGCTTACTGCAGCAGCTACTCGTTTATTTCAGAGTGATTACATTAAATGAAACACACAAATGAGCTCTGAGATCAAGGAGGCAGTGTACGGAGGAAAATGACCTAGAGTAAAAACATTTTATTGCTTTCCGTAGATTATGTTGTTGATGTGTGACGAAAGTGAGATCAAATTAGATAGCGCACGATTGGACCGAGTGTAACTTTTACTCGTTGATACCATGTATCACGGCAATGAAATTAGCTGCATGTTATGAAATACCCCACCACCACACACACACACACACACTTCCACCGGTGTAGGCTACACGTTATCCTACTGCGGACACACAATCACATAGCCTACACAACATTTTAATATACAATTACACACACAGACACACTCACACACAAACTATTTGACCTTCATGTCTGGATGGGACTGCGCGCACCAAGAGGTTCTGTAAAGGAACAGCAGCACATTGGCTGTGTGCACGTGCTGATGCTCTGCTTCCAAACGAACCTTTGGTCTACAGCCATGGCTTGCTGTGCTAAACTCTGGTGTAACTTGGAACAATCTTATTTTATAGATACATAAATAAAGTATATTCTCTTACTCCTAAGGTAACATGGTCTTTAAATAACAATTTTTACATCTGGCATCCAACAAGGATAGTCAAATAAAACATTTAGGCTATTTGTGTAGCTATTTTTACAAGCAATGTCACTAAACCTAGAGATAAACCAAAGATCTGGTTCCTGGCTGTGCTTAGAGGAGATGCCCCTAAGTATCTCATTAACATACAATTATACAATTAGGGCCTACATTAGATTTATCATCATGCTTTTACAAAGTTCACAACCTAAACTTTAAGTAATGGAAAGTGAAATGTATTGAAAGTTTTTTCAACCTGGGATGAAACTGTTTTTTTTTCTTCTGTGAGTGGATTTAATTAGTGGTTTGAATAAATCACATTTCACCCCACCTCTCTTTGGTAATCAGTTCTGCTCCATTAATGAGCGGATGACTATCGACTGGAAATGTGGGCTGCTGATAATTGAATGTGTTGAGATCATTAAACACTGCTAATCAAAAACAAACACTCCAACACTGCTTCAGTTCCTTCCAACAATACGGTAGAAGATAAACAATGGACGACTTTCTGGTGAGAGAAACTGAGGGGGCTATTCTCTGAGTCCACACAGTGTCCACACAGTGTGAGGACGGAGCTGTCCAGAGTCACTGACTGCTGCGGTTGTACTGAAAGTTCAGATCAGGCTTCCTTCTCTAGTGTCACTTGACTCAGACATAATTCACTCATGTGTCAAACCATAAGGAAGTCTCTCAAGATTGAGAAACGAAGAGCCTTCAACAGAACTGACCAGTCTCGATGGAGGACAGTCATAAGTCGTGTCCTATGTAAAAACATTACGATTTTGAGGCAACAAACTCACACAACGCACTAATCTCAAGGAACAACATGGTGTCAGAACCCTCACTATGGCCCATTTAGTCAAACACACCTGTTGCTGTATGCTAAATTTCGACCCTTGGGCCAGGACAACAACACGAAACAATCAAACTGTTCAATTAGGAACAAGTCCTGGGCTCTGCTGTTGATGTGAGAGGCACATCGCACACATGGTCATTGCAGGGATTTCTTGTTGTCTCGGATGTGTTGTTCTTTCAAGGTCCGCCGCGTCTCAAAAAGACAGACGCTCCGTTCCTCCACCGGAGGCTTGTCATCGCGGTTCTCACTCCAGCGGAGCAGAAAACGGGCCACGGAAAGAACCGCTTCTGCTCCGCTCGTCCAGGAGGAGAGTGGCCCGCAAGGAAGTCATCTTAGTAATAACCAAACGCTCGTCGGCGTGGAACGCGGTGGAGCGCCGCTGCATCTGTGGAAGCGGGAGGATGAGCGTCTTCATCCGACTGGGTTTGGTGGAACAGGATGTTGGAGACACCAGAATCACATATCTGGTCAGGTGACAGATATGTGTATCCGTACGTTGCCATTTTAAACATGCTTATTCATATTATTCTTATGTTATTAGATTATTAGTAATGGCGTTTACAATGCCTAGATAGAACTGAACGCAAAAAAAACGTGTATCACATTCAGTTTTGGAGCCCTGTATGGACATGGATAGTGGGTTGAAACTAGTTTGTGGTTGTCTCACATCAGCGGCCCATACGTCATAATGATATCTTTTCCTGTGAGACTGGGTGAGGGCCTGCAATTGAAGTGCACAGAGGCCATCACTCCATCTGCTAATAAAGTGCACTCTGGCTGGCCATAGACTAGAGAGCTGAGTTATATGTATGGTACTCAACGGCCAGGGAGTTTTAATGGTGGTCATTTAAAAGATAGAGTGGCATCTGCAGAGCCCTAAATCTGACCGCGTGTGTGTGTGTGTGCGTGTGTGTGAGAGAGAGATTCAGCAGCAATACCTACATACCAAACCCAGCCCGCAATATCCAGAGAGCTCTTGCATCCTTTGTAGAACAGTAGAGCCTCAAGATGTCCCCATTGCAGCTTCAAGGAGATTTGACTGCAATAAGGTGCAATTTGCAAGGGCAGGGAGTAGTAGCCTATACAGGCATTGATGATATTCACAGTGGGTTCTAGTTTAGTCCTACTTTCAGGGCTTTGTCTGGGTTTAAACGTAGTTTGGATACGAGCACACGTGCTTATCACAGGGTTAATACGCCCTTCAAACTGAGGTTGTTCAGTTCAGTGTTTAAGAAGAGCGGTTTGTGTGTGTGTGTGGGGTGGGGGGGGGGGGGGGGGGAGAGAGAGAGAGGTGGGGGTAGAGAGTGAGTGAAAAAGAGAGGGAGGGAGAATGTTAACTCAAGGCAACTGGCAATGCAGACTTTCTTTCGATGAATAGAAGGAGATCCAGTGAGTGTAACCTAAATTGTGCAGTAGAAGTGGCTCCAGGGACATGGACGATTCGACTCTAAAATCAGCACGGTAGGCCTACATATTTTATTTATAGCACAAAAATGTTGTGCTTTTCACTTATCCGATTTTGCCCCGTCCAGACGAACCAAGCCGTTTCTAGTATTGATTTGGCAGGAAGATAGGCTACGTCTGTAAATGACACAGACCAGCTTCCGTGGACTTCACGAGGTAGGTGAAGTGACTGAAGAAAGGAACACCTACATTTCGCGAGATCAACTCATAAAATTGGTAAATGTCGATTCTAATCAGAAGCATACAGGTGATTTGTGCAAAGAGTATTTATCATCACCTCACCTCGTAAATGAACTCGGTGATGACTGATATTATGCACTGCATTTTTACCACCGACTACCTTAAAATGGTTATGCCTCTCAAATTAGTTTCAGTGTAAGATATGTGCACGGTTTGTCATTTAAATGAGTAAAACTCCTGTCTTCATATAAAGCTTATAAAAATCTCGTTTGATCAGATATTGTGTCTAGGATGATAGGCTAGTTGTGATAGCCTACATTCGTCTTAATGCTGCGTGTCCATGTTTCCAAGTACAAGGACAGCAGGCAATATTGTGCTTCGAAATAACTTTATTTTCCACAGGATCTCGCTCAGCCTCATGTGAAGGCAGAGTTGGTGGGGAAAAGTGGTGCGTCGTCGAGCAGCCGCAAAGAAACTGACGATGCTTGCGGAGATCTTGCGCTTCAACGTCGCGTCTTGTAGCCTTTGAACCGGGAATACCACTCTGCAGTCTGAGGATAAAACTGTTAAATTCCGCCTCATATGGGGAGGATTATTCATTTAAACTGACTGCTATATCATGACAGTTTTACCGGTTTTAACCGCGGTTTCCTAAACTTGCCAATGACATTCTATTTTACTTGAACTTGAGGTAATCGCATCAATCGGCCTCGCAGTCAGCAACTGCAACAGTAGTGACTATCACAAGCTGAAGAAAAAGACGGAATTTGATAAAAGGGATTTCCTGTCAATCATAATCTCCAGGCTTTTCCTGCACTAATTTACCCCTCAAAATGGATGCCAACGACGGGCTATCGAAACACCACTGGAATAAGTATTCACCCTTTACCGAGTTCGAGCACAGTGTTTAAACACACCCGTTAAAGTGGGAAAGAAGATCAAGGATAAAATTCGACAGGACGGAGGAGGATGCAGACTGGAGTAAAGGCACTCTCCGCAGGTGGAGGAGCGTCAATTTGCTGTCTTTTGCTCCTGTGGGTGATCTACTCGCATCTCCTGAGAGAGGGTAAGTGCGTCTACTCTTTACAATGCCACGGCAGGAACACTGCATGTCTTTCTGGTGTATAGCTAAGCGACAGATGGTGAATAGATTGGCATGATAATATAACTGGACACAGCGATTCTCACTCAGTTCGCTCTTCCCTAACCATTTTTTTCCTGTTACATCATTTTTTGTTGTTGTTTATTTGTGTTGCATATCTTTGATGTTAACTCATATACATGACCTTCTGATTACAGCTGAACATTGCTATTGCAAACACAAACTATTGTGAAAAGTGTGGGCTATTCTATTAAATATGCTCTACTTGACTGTTATTTTTCATGACAGCATGACAGGTTTATTTAGGGAATAATAACGAATACTGTTTGAAAGCCTATACTCTGCTATTGTGATTCCATGACAGTTACCTTCCACATTAAATAATGTACACAGTTCTAAACAGCTACAGCTTCAGTTCATGCATCCACAAACGAGAAAGCAAAATCCTGTTTTTAGTTCTCTTCATGGTCTATTACACTGAACAAGATGTTTTGGCTGCCCATTTTACCAGGAGATAAGAAAATCAAAGCATGAATCCCTCTCCAGCTCATCCTGTGCTTCCGGTCCAGAAGGCCATGGCCCTCATGTTCCTCAAGCATATATGATCAAACACATCAGGTAGCCTTTTAAGCTTTACAACCAATAACCACTGTGACACCCATGGCCTTCTGCCAAGCCGTCAACATTTTATGACCCTGAAGGGAAAAGGGGATAGTTGTTTCCTTCACTCAATATTATCAATATACTTTCAAATGGGATTTACACCATTATTTTATTAGAGGGTGTTGATACGAACCAATCACTTAAGTCAGATCGTTGATGGCTCTCATATAATTGTGCAAATTATTGAAAAAATCTATCTTGTTCATCTGAGAGCTTGAGGGTCTTCTCTCTTTAACCGTGGCCTGGGTCCTCAGATATTCATCTCACACGTGGGACCTTTTTCTGCCCTGTGATAAATTAAATAGATAACTCTAATTGATTACTCAGGGATTAACAGTTTGCCATAATTGACTATGATATAAGATACTGAAATACTCTTCCCTCACTCTCCATCCCCAACAAGACCCTCTTTCCAAAGGCAGCCATGTTTCCTACCTGTTGTAAACAAAATATCCCAAGTTCTCCACCAGCAGCCTTGTGACTATGCTGAACACTGAGCTACAGTATCCATTAATCAGCGAAGCACAACACTTGTATTCTGTGAGCCAGGGGATGACCGTATCTCCATTCCTCACCGTTCGGGGCCTGGTGCGTGCCAGCAAGTTCCGCCCACCGTTCCCCCGGGGGCCCCAGGAACAGAGAGTGGTTTTGGGGGTGGCGGGAAGAGGCTAGCGGGCAGCCAGGGGCAGCGGGGCGATGGGTCGTGTCGTGACTGCTCTGCCTCCCTTGCATCACCGTGCCATCCGTCATGGCGGCACCGACAGGAAATCAAAGTGCAGTAGCCGCTGTCCGCTCACGCCATTGGGCCGGCGCCCGTGCAGATGGATGGCCTGTCAGGCCCCTTTCCACGCTGCCAGTTTATTCAACGATAAATTTGGAAATGTCTGGATTTCCTCAACGGAACTGATTTCCGGTTCATTGGTGCGGTCCGAGACCCCTCCACACCGTGTCAACAGCAAACCTTCGTGCTGGATTGGGGTTAAGGCCAGAGAAAGAGAGAAAGGGAGGCGAGGTGTTGGTTTTCAAGGAAGGATAGGAGCACTCTGCAAGGTGCTTGTGGACAGCCTTGATCAGGCAGCAACACACCTGGGTTGATCCATGAATTGGATATTGTACTGTGTTGCACCATTCCTGATGCAGCACAGTTGGGTCAAAGTGTGGACCCACTTAGTCCTTCAGGGAACGGCTGTTCTGTTGGTATCTTTCCACAGCCACTAACCACAGAGATCTAGAATACGAAGATGGGCTGTACTGGCCATTCACAAGAAAAGTGCTGAAACGCACATTGTGAAGTTAAAACATTCATCCTATTCATCCTATGTCTTTAGCTCAGCAGTCATTAGTCACAGAGAGGATGGCTGTGATTACAACCTTGCACGCTGGAAAACGTGAACAAACCTTTTAGACACTTAAGCCTCAATGGGTAGTAAAGCCATGGAACTATGTCGATGTTTATGGAAAAAAACAGAATTGTTTTTATTGCTGAATCGATTTGACTGCACGGAAGGCTTATATTTCACACAAGCATCAGCTGTTTCCTTCCCTTTGCGGTTGAGTGTATTGCTCACTTCACTGTATTTCTGCATTGTGTTTTCTCTATGGAATCCACTGGACTCAAAAATGTCTGATGTTAGAGGCAGTGTAAAAGCACTACAAATAGTGACAGACTCCCTTCAATAGAGTGCTATATTACACTGTCTTTTCATCAAAGGTAGGAGAGGACATCTTCTATATTACAAAAAATCCTCAGAAACAGAAATGCTGTAATAACAGCACACAGATGGACTGGGTAATGGCAGCAATTACTGGCCAACACTGGAAAGCCACATGCAAATCAAGGTTGTATAGACTGAGGCCTTGCCAGCCAGGTCATGTCTAAAAGATGGGCTGTAAATGCAGCAGCGCTTCAGTGCACGGCTGGCCTAGTTATACAGGAACAGAGGTTCATGGTGGAGGCAGAACAGTTGAAGAAGGTCAATGAACATCTGCCTTTCACGCCAGCTGGTCTCCTACTGAAGGTAGTGACAGAAAATGTTTTTTCCAGCGCTGTGTGTGCTGTGATTCTCAGCACACACAGCGCTGAACACGGTTTGGGGTTAGTTTCCTCCCAGGCTACAAGAACAAAAAAACTGTTTCTGTGTCATGTTTTACTAAAATAGTAAGTGTTACAGATTAGCCCAATGAAAGGATGACTGAGATGTGAGGGATTCGTAGATCCATGGAAATAAAGGGCTTGAAATGCCTACAGTAAGCTGATACAAGCCTACGGCCGCAGTTTAATGAGATGCACATCACTGTGCTGGAGGTGTAGTGCCCTGGCATCCAATATTCAGTTGTCTGGCAAGATTAAGAGAAAAGGAAAGATGGCAGAAGCTTGTAGACGAGGATGAATACATGTTAGCCTACAGCTGCATATGTTGGACAAAACATTTTTGTTGTTTCTGATCCACAAGACGCCAACCGCATGGATGGTACCACAATCGTAAAACATGCGTGTGTGCGTTGGTATGTTTGTGTGCGCCTGCTTGTGTGTGCCAGCTTGTTAGTGTATGTGTCTTAGTGTGTGTGTCCATCCCTGTGTGTGTGATTCAGTGATAAGGTCATTTGCCCTCCTGACAGTCCATCCTGGAAGCCAGCCTCTCCGCTCGGTAGCGGGTGTCATGGCCCTCAGTCGCCATGTGTGATGGAAACCAAAGCCTCGACGCCCCACGCCATCCCTCACCCCCACAGCCCGGCCCCGACGCCGTATGTGCATTTCATCATCGGAAATAGAGACGAGGCCAAGTGCCTTCACGCCATGCGGTGACAGAAACCCCCTGTCACATGAATTAACTCCCCTCTGTAAGATTGAACTCCTGCCATAGCTAGGAGCACATTAAAAAGCCCTCCCCCCTCCTCTCTCCCCCCTCCACCTCTCTGCATGTTGCTACTTCTTCCCTCATGCCCCCCACCCCCTACTCCCTCCCCCCGTCCTCACCCCCCCCCCCCCCCCCCCCCCCTCTTCTCCGGGCTTATCGCATGTGGCCCATTCATCTGTTAGCTGTTGAAACACAGGAGAGGGCACTGATATCTGATGGCACAGCCATCCCCCGGAGCACACAAACACACACACATTCTGGCACGCATACATGCTGTGCATGCGCGCACACACACACACACATACGCAGACACACCCACACACACACATACGCAGACACACCCACACACACACACATACGCAGACACACCCACACACACACACATACGCAGACACACCCACACACACACATACGCAGACACACCCACACACACACATACGCAGACACACCCACACACACATACGCAGACACACCCACACACACACACATACGCAGACACACCCACACACACACACACAAGCAGACACACCCACACATACGCAGACACACACAGGGACTCGAATTGTGGAAGGTGGGAGGGAGAGAGGGGTGTGTGGGTTAGGAACATGTTGGGCGATGTGGTGAAATGAAATGAACATAGCCCCGACTGAGTTCCAGGGTGATAGCATGTGAGGTTTCCTCTCGTAATGCAGTCCCTGTCAGAGATGATCATGTACTGTGTCACAGGGGGTGGTAGTGGAAGCCTACGTTAAGTGGGTAAGAGGGAAAGGATGTACGATTGGGAGATTCAACCTTCAAGAGGACGGCTTGGGTTTTCCCCTCCCAGTTACTGGACTTAAATATAAGCTCAGGAAACAAAGAGGCGTAATTATACTATCTTTGTCTACCTACCCTGTTCTTCTCTAATTTCTCATATTTTCTGGTAAATACCTGTCTCATTCAAATTGCAGTGAAAATAAAGCCCGAATGATTTCCCCCCGTCAGATTTAACAATGTTCCTTAATTAAATCCGATCGAAGGGACCGCCTTTGTTAAAGGCCATTGTAAGGACCTTGGCTCCCTTGAACCTTCATTTAACTCTAACAAAGCCACATGATGTGACTCTTCCTCCACTCGACGTGTCCTGTCTGCAGTTCAGCAGGGAGAGCTCGTCAGGAGAGGGCGTTTCTCTGACTCAGCTGTGTGTGAGGAGATTATTGACCAGATAACAGGCCGTGCTGCTGGATGACTGCAGGAAGCACATTATGGTAGTGGCGCCTTAGAAATGGCAGGAATCCGGCCAAGAAGCGGTGCTATAGATCTTCAAAACTCTGGTTTGTTTCTGTAGGTGAGGTCATAAAAGTGTTTTCTAACCGTCTCATTTTAAGAGTTCAAACTAGGGAATGAAGCCCCTTCAGGGCTTCTACGTCATTTGGTTTTTAAATTTGGCTTTCGTACCGTTACAGTTCAGTTAGTTAGCTTGCTTTAAATATATAAACACTCGGTGGACTGTAATAGGGCAACACTGCCCAGGAGGCACTAACATGTCATGTTAATGCATCAGTCTTACTGGGCGAGACAGATGTTCCCAAACCTGTTCCCAAATATGGCTTCGACTGATTGAGTTGTTGGGAGGACTCATTGAATGACTGCTGGCGTAAATAAACAAAGAGTTCACTCGCTAAAGCGATTCCGTAAATATGTTGAAGCTAACTTGCCATTCCTTCGTTTTCCGGTTGGCTGTCTTCGTAGAACCTGCCGCGTGGACCTGTTGCCGTGCGGCGAAGGGCTATAACGTGTTCTCCCCTGTGCTTTCTGTATGTGTTTGGCAGGCCAGTTGGCGGTGGGCACCTGTGAGATTGTGATGATGAACAGGGACAGCAGCGTGCCCAGGCGCACCATCGCCCGGCAGACTGCCCGCTGCGCCTGCAGACGAGGCCAGATCGCCGGCACCACGCGGGCGAGGCCTGCCTGCGTAGACAGTAAGTGGGAGATACATTTACATTTAGTCATTTAGCAGACGCTCTTATCCAGAGCGACTTACAGTAAGTACAGGGACATTCCCCCCCGAAGCAAGTAGGGTGAAGTGCCTTGCCCAAGGACACAACGTCATTTGGCACGGCCGGGGAATCGAACTGGCAACCTTCTGATTACTAGCTCGACTCCCTCACCGCTCAGCCACCTGACTCCCAGATACATTTTGTACCAATCTGCCTGTTTACACTTCCAGGCACAGGAGACCGGAAACTGAGGTGAGAAGGAAGCAGAAAGAGCCGAGGGGCGGGTCGTCGTGGGGTGGTGGAGGGGATTTGAACCCAAACACTCGCCGTACGCCCGGCAGAACAATGACATTACAGACCAATCAGGCCGAGGTTATTACCAGTTATTTTGAATGCATCGTTGCAGACGGCTCTACACAACCCTGCGGTTCTGCCTCTAATTAACTACCAGAGAACTATGATTACCGCAGCAGGAAATTGATTATTACTGGCCGCCCGCTGCTGCTCCTATGGTCCATTAATAGTGAGTACATTAAAGAGGGACCTGTTGCTTACAGACTGGCTCAGCACGTCTGTCATTATGGAGGATCAGGGGCACTTTCTAGCTTCACAGGTCTTTATGGACTGAGGGCATAAACGCACATGTGAAGAAGCTGTGGTCAGCTGCGTGGAAAAGGTTCCTAAGGAGACGGAACACATGCATGACAGGACAAGTGAGATTCGGCCCCAGCGGTTGTTACTGTGTAGTGGAACAGGGAGGTTGCCTGCTAGGATCCTAAGCCTCATTTTGAAAAAAAGGTTTTTTAACAAGTGACTGGAGTCGTAAGCCCCTTTTCTACACGACCTGTTCAAGGCGGGAATGTTGCGGCTTCATGCCGTGTTGTATAAACGGTACGAGCGCGGAATAGGGGGGGTCATTGTTGTACCGGCAGTAAGCCGGTGGCGGAGGTAGTCACAGAGCCAAACCGGGACTATTCTACACCTCCCGAATCCAGAACGCCGGTCTGCTATCTGAAACCTCACACAGGCCAGCATTACACTGCCTTTGTTTGGTTCAGTAGAAATCAACAAAGCCTCCACAAAGAGCAGTCTTCTTAACAGTAATATGGTGGGATTTCTGTTTAAAAAAGGGCTATAGAGGACTGATACTGGAGATTGTTGAATAATGAATCATTGGCTGTTCACTTCTCCTCTCTCTGTCATGCTCTCCCTTTGCTCCTGTTTCCTGTTGGCGCCCACCTGCTCTCTCTTTCACCTGCTCTCTCTCTTTCACCTGCTCTCTCTCTTTCACCTGCTCTCTCTCTTTCACCTGCTCTCTCTCTTTCACCTGCTCTCTCTCTTTCCTTCACTCACTGTTTCCTTTCTCTTTCTCTCATCTTCCGTTCTCCTCCATTCTCCTCCAATCTCACTCTTTCTCAAACCTTCCATCTCCCTCCTCTCTCTCCATCTCTCTCTTCCAATTCCCCTCTCTCTTTCTCCCCTCCTTCGCTCTCCTCTCCCTTTTCTCCTACACTCCACACTTTCACTCTTTTCCTCCCCTCACCTTCGCATCTTCCTCGCTCACTCTCTCTATTCTCTTCCATCCCTCTCTTTCTCCCTTTTTCTGTGTCTTCCCTCCTCCCTACCCCCTCCTCACATCTCCCTCTATCCCCCCCTCCCTTCCTCCCCTTCCTTCCTTCCTCCCCTCCCCTCCCTTCCTCCCCTCCCCCTCCTCCCCTCCCTCCCTTCCTCCCCTCCCTTCCTCCCCTCCTCCCCTCCCCCTCTCCCACGAGGTGGTGCAGTGGCGGCAGTGCTTGGGGTGCTGAGGTCTGCTTGGCTCTCCGTGTCCTGGGACAGATGGTCACATGTGTGATCCTGGCGAGGACCTCAGACAGTGACAGGAGCACTGGCTCTCAGGCGTTCCAGCTGACAGGCCCAGGCTGCCGGCCACACGGCCTGGGTGGCACCGTCACTGAGATGTGCCAAAGTGGCCACCCAGGTGTCTCAAGAGAATAGAAGAGAGTACAATACAATGGAATAGATTAGAATACAATGCAATAGAGGGTTCTTTTTTTGGGAGGGGGGGTGTAACCTTGGTGCACGACTCAGCATGCACACTGCTGTGCAAACTCAGCTCTATTTCTTCTGCAGCATCGGGTTTTTGTTGCCGTGCTACGTACTGGCAACTACGTTTTAGAGTGACTGATAAATCTATGCCTCGCCACGCTTGATAGATAGGGCTGAGAACCAGCTGTTGGAATGAGATGTTGCTGTGTCAGGGGCGCTCTGCTGTTTATCTTGATCAAGGGATCGATATGAATGATGGAAACAAAATAGCTGTTTTCTTATAAAAATCTATTTTGTTGTTTCCTTCGCCTTTTGTTTATCCTGTCTCATTCCAACAATAGAGCAGTGACAAAGAGTTATGTTGCTCAGTCAAATTGAGTTCTAACAAAAACAAGATCCCATGACAGCATGAGTATAATTTGCCATCCTGACAAGAGGACCAGTGCTGTGTATCTGTATATATATATATATATATATATGTAGTGTGTGTGTGTATATATGTGTGTGTATATATATGTTTATATATGTGTATATATATGTTTGTGCGCACGTATTAGCGTGCGTGAGCATCAAGAGGAATACAGGTCTAGTTCCATTTCACAATGTAGATACAACACAAATTACCTCCCCTCATGTCTGTAGGGGAACATTCTAGACTATCAGTCTCTTTTAGCTGGTCATTAAGCCCCAGCCCACGAGCCTCCTGTGGAAGGTGCTCTGGCAGGCCCAGCAGACTGGGCCCCTAGAGAACAGATAACCTTTGAGCGGGCTCCAGCACAGAGTGCTAGGAAGAACAATCGCTGCGTATCAGTGTCAACAGGAGACAAAGGCTAATTCAATGTCAACCAGGCATGAGTGTTTCGGGAGCAGAAGTGGTTCCGTCGTCACGGACCATCTAGGCGACTCTGAGGAGATCTAATAATGCAGAGACGATCAGATTTGGGGGGTTTGTCTTGATTTGCATGTTTCATTTTACATTTAGTCATTTAGTAGACGCTCTTATCCAGAGCGACTTACAGTAAGTACAGGGACATTCCCCCCGAGGCAAGTAGGGTGAAGTGCCTTGCCCAAGGACACGACGTCATTTGGCACAGCCGGGAATTGAACCGGTAACCTTTAGATTACGAGTCCGACTCTCTAACCGCTCAGCCACCTGACTCCCTCTGTTTCTGCTCGCTTCTTCCGTTTGGTCTCTCGTTCCTTTCTGTTTGGTCTCATCACTTCGGATTTTAAATCAGCTGGTCCAAAATGTTCATTTGTGAATATTGACGCTTCACGATCTGCATATTGTTATTGATAGTAAGCAGCATTGAAACGTTTATCCAGGCAGCAGTCATTTACACAGTCACTACCTGCTTGTGTGCTTTGTAATACGTTACAGTGGTACAGGTCACAATATTAGCTGTCAACTTGGTTTAAACCACGACCAAATCTGTTGCATTGCATTTATAAAGCTCTTGAACCAAAGTCATCCATAAGAGAATCTCCGCCTGAAAGCCTGGATCTAGCAAACCAGCCAGCCAACAAAAACAGCCAAGACCATACCAGGAAGTTGTGACCATGCATATTCATCAAACGCTTCTCTAATGTGTGTCTCCCCCCCCCCCCCATCCCCTCCCTCCTCCTGTGTCGCCCCCTGCAGCACGTATCGTGCGTAGCAGACAGTGGTGTGAGATGGGGCCCTGCCTGGACGGAGAGGTGTGCGGCCTCCTCTATAACCGCTCAGGCTGGACCTGCACCAAAGGCAGCGGCCGCATCAAGACCGTTACGGTAAGACCACGCTCTGTACCCGGGGGAGAGGAGGAGACGTCTGGTCTGGGGGGAGGAGGAGAAGTCTGGTCGGGGGAGAGGAGGAGACGTCTGGTCGGGGGAAGGAGACGTCTGGTCGGGGGGGAGGAGGAGACGTCTGGTCGGGGGAGAGGAGGAGACGTCTGGTTGGGGGAGGAGGAGACGTCTGGTCGGGGGGGAGGAGGAGACGTCTGGTCGGGGGGGAGGAGGAGACGTCTGGTCGGGGGAGAGGAGGAGACGTCTGGTTGGGGGAGGAGGAGATGTCTGGTTGGGGGAAGGAGACGTCAGGTCGGCGGGAGGAGGAGACGTCTGGTTGAGGTGTGCCGAATTTCTTCCGATGGCTGACAGATTTTCTTAGAAATGGAAAAGCCTGAATGTTGGTTGTGTGTATATATATATATTTTTTTTTTATATGCCGATGAAGCGTGACTGCTTGAGACAATTGTAGTGAGAGACAGAGCTAAGGAGGCAGAGGAACGAGTGACCTAGCTGGAGAGCGAACATGAGTGATTGAGCGGGCGAGCGAGCGTTTGTGTCAGAGAAGGACGGACCGAGGGGGGGAGAGGGAGAGGGGGAGAGAGAGAGTAAGGGAGGGAGGGAGAGAGAGAGAGAGAGAGAGAGGAGAGAGAGGGGAGAGGGAGAGAGAGAGAGAGAGAGGGGGGAGAGGGAGGAGAGAGAGAGAGAGAGAGAGAGAGAGAGAGAGAGAGAGAGAGAGAGAGAGAGAGAGAGAGAGCGAGCGACGTCCTCATTGTCAGGTAGACAGGGGTGAAAGGTCGTCCAGTCGCTGTTTGTGTGCCTGATGTATTTCAGTCCACTGCGGCTCGTCTGGGAGCTCCGGGCAGCTGCTGCTGATTTCACGCTTGCCTACTCCTGGGTACAGGATGCAGGGTGACAGCCCAGCAGAGTTTGTGTCTGCTAGTTCGGTAAATGGCTAAAAACGCTCATCAAGTGACTGGATGTTCTCTCAATTAAGTGCCTGTGAAGGGAGCTTCTTGTTTTTGGGCGAGAGACACCGGCTTTCAGGAGTGAAGAAGAAAGAGGCGATACCTCAGGTTGGAGAATAGAATGTTCTGGAAGATGGATGTAAATGAGAAATCCATAAAGAGGGCTGAAGAGACTGGTGGGCAGGGAGGGAGAGAGAAGAGAGAGAGGGGGAACAGAAGGTCAGAGAAAAGAGAGTGATGCAGACTGCGGTTTGGCAAGCCGTGTGTGTGTGTGTGTGTGTATGTCCCTGTATGTCCCTGTCCACATCTTGTTTTTTTATGTCCTCTGTCCCTGTTGATCTTTTTGTCTACCTGTGTGTCTGTGTGTGTGTGTGTGTGTGGGGTGTGTGTGTGTGTGACAGCACCACCACCGGTCCCCAACATCAACACACACACACACACACCCACACACACTGTCACACACACACACCCCTGTACCTGCAGTCCCTTTCTAAATGCAGTCACCCCCCAGAGTGTGTAGCAGTGACACTCTGCCAGGTCACTCTCTCTGGGCTAACCCGCTAATGGAGTTTGCATATGCAGCGTGCTCCCATGCCAGCCAGCTATTAATATGAATCACTCACCGGGGCCTACAAACAAGCCGGCAATTTGTCTTCACTAGCGAGCTGCTGAAAGGTTCAAATATGATATTCTCTGGAGCTGAGACCCTGGCGGGGAGGGAGGAATGTGCTTGTGGCTTTCGTAAACTTGACAGGGGGGCTTGTAAGGGTGGCTGGTTTGTTGAAGGACCGTGGCCGGGCCAGACTCCTCGCTGTGCTCAGGGGAGCCCTTTGAATATTCATGGACACAGGTTGCGTAACGGCGTGTTTCGTCTTGTCTGTGTAGTGGAGCCGATTGTAACCTGTGCTTGGCAGGCTTGAGAGGAGGCTGGGGGCTGATGTGGGAGGTGAGATTTTGAGACTACGTAGGCTACAGGAGATTAGATAGAAGGAAACCAGGGTGTCGGGTTTGCACGGAGGCACTGTATTTTTTGCGGCACCACTGCAGAGAAAATTGGACAAAATTGAAATCTTGCTAGCTGAAAATGATTCTGTGTTATAAAAGTGACACTCTGAAAGAGTAAGCTCCAAATGGGATGTAATGGTGTGCGGGCTCGAGTGTCAGATACACAGGGTATTCATAGCACAGCTAGACCTGCTCGGGAATGCATGTGTAGAGTTTTAACTCTAATTTGATCATAGCTCCTGTTTGTTGTTCAGTGTGAATCTCTACCAGACAAGCTACAGTTGCTCACATATTCCTTTCGCCCACGTAGCAACTGTCAAAGCTCAGCTATTGTTGAGGCCTGGAAAAGAGACAAGAAATTGTTTCTGTTGTGCCTTTTACACAATAACAACAAAAATAGAACTAAAAAAATAAATGGCTGCGCGCGGAAGAAGAAAAAAAAAAATGACAGCAAGCGCTAGCTGACCCAATAGGTCAGAGAGAATTCCAAAAAGGTTTTGGACATTTTTTTTTTCCCCCAGCTGTGATGGTTCTGTTGCAGTTGTTGGCTCCTGTTCTTGCTGGGGGTGGAGGTCACTACGAGGGGGCCGTGTCTGGAGTCCTGTGGAGACAGAGGAAGGAACATCGGGAGGTGATGTCCTTGTGAATCAGAAGGGAGCTTGATGAAGTGGTTTTGTCATTAGACGGGAGGCGTTCCAGGCTGGGCTGTCTGGATGGCAGTGACTACACCACTGCAATGTCTCAACTGTATACGCTATAACTGTATAATAAAGTCATACAGTTATACAATATACATACAGTCATACAGTCAACAATGTCATAGTGGTGCTGGAAGAAGGAAGGTCGATTCTTCTGGATACCTTCCTGTTCTTAGTTTTGTCTGTTCTTCTAATCTTATTTTATTCCTTTGTTCGTGTCTTAGATCACTCCAGCTCAGACACAATCCACAGAAAGCAAGTTACCAAATCAACACAGATGATGTAAGCCTTGATAACAGTGCCACGGTAAAAAATGAGCTTTAATGTCCGTGACAACAAACCAGCCAAGTCGTGTTTAACAGGGACCGTAGTTCCTTTGATATACCCACCACCTTATCTGTCTGAGGGAACTGACAGACTTCAAATGAGCTCTGAACTCAAAGGAATAAAAGTCTGGTGTAATTTTCTTTAGTTTTCAGACAGTCCTCTGCTGTTTTCCTTGCTTGGTTCCAATCAACAAACATCCGTGTTTACATCCAGCTTTGTAAAAGACACTTACACTTGTTATTTAACGAGTGAGTTGATTCTGAACGCCAACTATAGATATGACAAATCTACCAAACATTCAGATGTTTGATCCCGTTTGATCATGCATTTCACAACACAACACAAATGCCGTTTTGTCCAAATGTTATCTTGGAAAATGTGTAGCATCAATCAATGTTGCGATGTATTCATTGGTGTCATTTGATGCGGGAGAGTCGACAGGAAGAAAGGGGGGACATGGGTGGAGAGGCCAGAGAAAACACACAGTCGGATAATAAGGGAACATATGTAGTGAGACTGATTACCATTTAAATCACTTGGAATTGCTCTCTCTGTGCCTGCTATGGTAGATCTCATGATACATCTTTACATTTAAGCTCCATCTTAGCAGCAAGTTCATTTAATGATTTAATGTGCTGTATCTAATGTCCCTTAGGCCCCTGCCCTCCTTCTGCAGATAAATAAAGAACCCTTTTTTTGTTACTACTCTGGTGCTGCCACTATCTATTAATTCAGGTCTTTTTTCTTTTTTCGCCCCAGCGTATGTTCCCGCTCTTGTTTTCTGTCAGGAGGGACTTCTGTGACCGGCGAGCCTCTCGCCCTGTCACTTAGAGCATATTGAGCCTGCATCCCATCTGAAGCACTGTCATTGGCTTGCTTTGAACTGCCATTTGTGTTTTAGTCAGCTCAGCTTTTCCTCTGAGGGCTCTTCTGGTGTGAAAAATATCCGACTTTGGCAAAGGTCTGCCTTGAATGTCATGGCGATGAAGCCCCCGCAATGAAGTAGAGAGTACGTTCGCATTTTCAAGTTAATTTGCAACAAGAACAGTTCCTTGGTCTCTTGACAGGTAGTAATGGAAAAGAAAACAGACCTGTTGATAAAGAAAACAGACTTGATTGCTAGCTTGGCTTTCTACCCTGCATTTCTAGCTGATGAACGACTCTCGAATTCTACTAATGACAGGCAGCTGTTGGCACCGGCTGATGGTCATTGTTGCATCATCGTAGGTAGTGCCAGTCGCACACACAGAGCCCGATGAGGCAGCCTGTCAGAAAGACCAGGAAGCGTCACACACACTTTCAACACTGGTGCAGTGACGTGCATCGTTGTAACTGCTGCAGCCCACTTTCAGCCCAGCTAATAGCAGACAACAGGCATCTGCCTGGTGAGTCTGCTGCCTCCATCACCTCTGCCTGCTCCTTTGATTCTGTTTCACAGTTTCTGTCAGGGGGGATGATGGATGTTGTGATGCTCTTTGCCATTATTTCCTTTTTAAAGCTAATGGGTTCTTGGGCAGAGAGCTTTCTGAAGGAGGGCCGTATCACGCCAAAGATGAATGTTTATGGACCAGTAAATTCTCAATGCTTAAGCTTAGGTACCTTAGTCTGCGGACCGAATCCTAGTTCATAAAATGCATCAAGGTTGTGACTGGACCACCACCAAACGTACACACAGTGGATGTTCTCCTCGCAGCGCCTCCCCTGCATTTCCCTTCTGGCATTTTCTACGACAGCAGACAGAAGGTGTTGGGTTTTGTCGCTGGTTGTAGTCCTCAGAGAACATGCTAATTCCAAACGGCAACAGATGTTAGATAACAACCGTCATCCCTTCTCCTTTTTTTTTTCCTTCTTCTTCCTCTTCCAGTCATCTGAAACCCCGTTGTTGGTTTTGTACATAAACGCTGTGTGGGTTATCTGTTAGCATGCTCTCCAGCACGCCGCTGGTCAAAGCCTCGAACCTCACTCTGACAATAGCGGCCTTGGTGTCTGACTTGAGTCTGAAGGCTTGATGAGTCTTTAGATGATAAATGCTCCTCCAGAAGGCTGATGTCCTGGGGGCCGGGAGAGTGTATTTCTGTGATCCTGACTGTCATGGCGGAGTGCCTGGAGAGTTTACAGTGTCACGTGGGAGCTGTTAGGGTGAGAATGAGCGTTCTCACTGGGTACTTTTTACTTTGCCCAAATTGTGGTGCTATTTTCCTCCCGGTTGTCAACAAGCTAGAGGGCGGGTGGTGGGCTGCGTGTGGTGGTTGGCGGAAGGGTCATGGAGGGTGACTACATTGGTAGATTATTTATGTGTGAGCAGTTTTTCTTCTCAGTTGGATTCAAACAAGCGCCACAAGGATTATTTCTATGTGCCTGTTGAATGCAGAATGTGTTAGACTGTGGTGTTAGTTATAGAGAAAGCAAGCACACATTATGCTTCAGAGGTACCAGGTTACTTGGCACAACGATGTAATTGCATTCAGTTATGAGCCTCATTTAAAAATATACAAAAGAAACAGTATTTTCTCTTCTCTCCTGAGTGTTTTTTGACAACTGTTCAGCTGAGTCACTCCAAGCTGTGAACACCTGGATCTCAGGGACAGGGTTCATGGAATTTAATTAAACCCAATCTAGTTAATTAGGAGAAAACTGTTATTTTGAAAATACCTGTTTCCCTCCCCCCCCCCCCCCTCTCTCTCTCTCTCTCTATCTCTCTCTTTCTTGGTCTCTCTCTATCTCTCTCGGTCTCTGTCTCTCTCTATCTCTCTCTTTCTCGGTCTCTTCGTCTCTCTCTCTGTCTCCATCTTTAACCTGATTTGTGTTGTCGTCTCTTCTTCTGCATGGTGTTTCTTGAGACCTTGTCTTGTAAAGACAGGGCCCAGGTGTGTGTCTGGCAGCTGAAGTGGTTACTCTATCTTCCCCACACCTTGTCTCCCAGGCCTCAGTTCACCTTGTTAGCCTTTTAATTAGTGTAAGCAGTTAATAGTGCCACAGTGTCTGCCGCCTCAGCACTTTCTACTGAGTTAGTATCCCTGCAATCAATAGCTTAGACTCGTGGTGAGAGAGAATAGACGCTCCCTCCCTGGAGCTCCTACTGCTACAATCCCACCTGACGTCTTAAGAGGGTGTGTGTGGGTGTGGGTGGAATGTTTGTCTTTGAAAGAAAACTGCCAAAGTTGGGCCGTATCAATATATGCCCCTCTCTTCTGCTGTTTTGCTTGTGTAACAGATGACAAAACCTTATTATTCTCTTCACACAGCACCAGAGAATATTCCAGCTACTCAGCCCCCCGAAATCAAATAACAACAAAAAAAAAACGTAGGCCATGCTGGAGGGATTCTACAGTGCTCTTATGAGCTTTCTTTCCCCAACGCTCACCCCTCTTTTCTTGTTTTGATTTAAAGATGCAGTAGAAGTGCTTAGCATTTAGATGACATGTTGGAGGAGGTGTGATGGGATCAGCCCTGCTCCTACCACTGTTTCTCTCAGCCCCGCCGGGGCCAGATGGACAGACTGACAGATGAACAGAGAGACAGACAGGCGGGAGGGAGGGCAGCAGAATACCAAACTCTTGCCCGTCGCTGTACTGCCAAGCAGAGGCTGTCGGGAATGCCAATGCGTTGCTCGCAGGGAGCCCCTAACTGCCTCAATTGGCTGAACAGACCATTAGTTTCCTGATCATGATTAGCACAGCCATTATCCTCTCACACGAGTGTATCGTTTCTCACATTCAAAAGGCACTAGCCACCTCTCTTCCTCCAACCCTCCGACCATCCTGCACCAAAAGAAAAATAGTTGTTTTATGTTTATGCTACTTAAAATCCTCATGGGTTTCTGTGGAAGAGTGAGACCTAGTTCCTAAGTGAGTAGAAGCAAGGCTGTGTTTCTCCCCAGTGAATTGTGAGCAGGGAAAATAAGAGAAGTCTCTTTTCTTTTCATTTTTTTTTTAAACTGTAAAACCATACAGGAAGTGTGCTACAGTTTTTACTTCAGTGAATCTTCCTTTGATCTTTCGGGGGGGGGGGGGGGGGGCAGAGGCCCATCAGCTCAGAAGCCCCCTGATGGTCTTCCTCACAAGTATACCTCAGTCAAAGCATGGTCCATGGAGGTCCTGAAAGTGTGAAATGACTAACAACCTTGAGCTTCCGACAGCTAGCCTTAGATATAATTGAGAGACGGGGCCATCTGTGCTTCGAAATGGACATCTGCTTTGCTCTATTCTCAAGGCAATTTGTGTGTGTGTGTGTGGGGGGGTGTATGATACCTTACCTGATGAGAGAGAAAGAGCGAGAGAGAAAGAGAGAGCGAGAGAGAAAGAGAGAGCGTGAGAGAAAGAGAGAGAAAGAGCAAAAGAGAGAGCGAGAGAGAAAGAGCGAAAGAGAGAGCGAGAGAGAAGAGAGAAACAGATAGTCACTTCCTCCAGTGTTTTTTATGACTCTGACCTTTCTTTTCTTCTCCAGCCTTTGCCCAAGGAGCCGTCATAAGGAGCTCTGAAATCAGTGGGTAGGTGAGTCTGCCTCTATTCTTCCTCAAACTGTATGCTTTTCAGTGTGTTATGGTTTGTAGACTTGGTGCCAGTCTATTTCTGTGTTTGTTTCTTACATTTACCATGTCATGAAAAGGAAGAGGCATTGTTGGAGGTAGAAACCGCAGGCACTACTTTAACGCTGGTTTTAGCTACTTGTCAATAACCATTAATATGCAGAAACTGCATGTTGTAAGTTTATCTGAACTTGATGATGACTTCTGGGATCCAAACATTTCCATCACAGGAACTTGAGGTAAAAAGAAATATCTTATTGTTATTTATGGTGTCACTGCTTTTACAAAATACAGTAGGAGGTAAAACTTGCCTACTGTATATCCTGGTCAAACCTCTCCTTTATACATAAAATACAACACTGGCTTCTACATGTTCCTAAGAGAATATCCTGAAGCTTTGATGCCTGCAGAAAGTGCCAAGAAAGGAATCAAAGGAAGCTAGCAGTAGAAGTATCGAAAAGTGAAAGGTTACAAATTAATAAAGCCCAAAGAGTCGACTTCAAAGGGAAGCTTCAAAAAAACATCTTCAGTTGGATGCAATGTACGAGAGTACCAAGGAAATGCACCATGGAAGTAATTGATAAGGTGTTTGGGGATGGTTCCTGTTGGCTAGCTAAGAAGGCTCTAAATCAGCAGCTCATTAAACTGATGAGTATCATTCATGATTGTTTTTTCAGCACGGAAGAAGTGTTCTCCTTCACAATATTGATAAAATCGTGAATTCGGAATCGATGGAATACTAGAACAGAAAATGCCTGTGTAGCAGCCATGAACGTTAGTTATACTCAGACGAACTGGAGGCAGTTAAATCTGCATGTTTGTGTCTCAGAGCCAATACTCCAAGATTGATTTTCCTTCTTCCACAAAGAAAACAAAATGAATCACAGACAATTACCAGGGACGAGGAGAAAAGGGGAATTGGGGGCTTCATAAATATTTATTTGCAGAGGGTTTGGAATTCATGACATTCTTTACAGATTTGCAGACTCATATTTAAGTGTATGAAAGATTCATACAGGCAATCTTGAGTGTCAAATTTGCTCATTGTCACCATGAATAATTAATTCATTTGGAATTATAGATACAAGTTGATTATAGTTTTATCATATCGTTTTTGATTTTTGAGTTTGATAGACATGTGAAGAGTTTTAAAATAATTTAATCAATAAAATGTGTTATATATTATAATTAGTAACAATGTATTTCATTGTATTAAGAAAGTCACTCTGCTCACTGGAATTAATTAATTAATATTTTGCTCTCTCTCTGTGTGTCTCTCTCTCTGGCAGGGATATTGGCATTCATGGTGTAAGGGGAATAGAAGCCAGTCACCAGGCTATAACATTGTGTCTGTCCATTCGCCAACTTTGGAGCTCCAGCCAATCAGCATCCTCGTCCATCAGTAAGCGATGCCACCCAGGGTGACTTTGACAGACTAGCTCTACCAACAGCCCAACATTCTCAGAACTCTCAAGTTTCCAGAAACCAACATCGCCAACATCGTCATGGAAACTTACCAAACCGCCCTATTCCAAACTAGAAGAGACATACAGTACGATATTCTTTCAACCATCTGAGCAGGCAATCATGTGGAGTTTAACGGACACAAACCCATCCGGCCATCAAGTCATTTTAAGTGTGTCCATTTTGACGTCAGTCCTGGTACAATTGTCCCTCCTGTGGATTCAAGAACCATACACAGTCTTTTCAACAAGGACAGACTGTAAACTCCATAGGGAGGAACATTCCTCTGTTGGATGATGGAGCAGTGAGGCTAACTGAGGTAGTACCATATGGATGCTTGTCTTATGCAGATCTATTTATCTCCCGTTGTGTATGGAAGCAACATGCCCCACCCTCTGTTCCTCACAGCCTAGGCTTTTCTGTCTCACTGTGGGAATGCAGGAGTTTGGGATGAGGTGAGTGTGAGAGCGAGAGAGAGAGAGAGGGGGGGGGGGAGAGGGAGGAGTGAGAGAGAGAGAGGGGGGGGGGGAGGAGAGAGAGAGGGGGGAGAGAGAGAGGGGGGGGGAGAGAGGGGGGGAGGGAGGGAGGAGAGAGAGGGAGGGAGGAGAGAGGGGGGGAGAGGAGAGGAGAGGAGAGGAGAGAGAGAGAGAGAACTGTATGAGTAATATGGAAGTACATGTTCCTTCTCCAGTGCAGTTACAGAGGGGGAGTGAGGAGGAGAACACTCTTAACTGTTTGGCTGAATGGCTGGACTGCAACAAGGTTTTGTTCATCTTGATTCACAATGAGACCACTGGAACTGTTGTTATGTTCAAATTCCCCAAACACTTCCTGTCAATACAACACACACACATCATCACATGGAGCTTATGAGGCACTGTCTGTCGGACTTACATCACCTGCTTGTGTGTGTGTGTGTGTGTGTGTGCGCACACGTGTATGTGTATCTGCCTCCTCACTGTGAAATACAAATGGTTGTCATGATTTTTCATTGATTTGACATCAGTCAATTTTACAGTACTATCCCTCTCATTAAACCCCATCGACCTCTGTAGGAGCTTAAAGCCGAATAAACATATCACTACAAGTTCACAGCTGTATGTTCAAGCTATAGTGTATGATTTGTTTTTTAATTACATAGATATATTTATATTGGGAAATGTATGTCATATAATTTAAATTCAGTGAATGTGTCCATTAATGTGTAACATTGGATTCATTAAACTGTGTTTCAAAGTTATTGCTTAAATTTGCATATATTTTGAGATGACATGCCATAATGTGGTATGAGTACCATTTGCTAAAAACAGTTGCTTATATTTGATATGATGTATACATTAAATTCACTGTATTTTTATGTTTCGAGGATAACATTGTGCTAACATGAGAGAGACTTGCCATTTCAGGAATAGTGAGACTGCTCCAGGCAGTGTTGTACATGAATCACAGAAAAATCAGCTGGTGTTTATGCCAGAAATGTATCTATGTTAATATATGTGTTCTTTTTGTTCTAAAAATATGATAAAAGAAAAAGCTGACATCTCTGGGGTTCATATTATTGCCTTCGAGAATTATGTGGGCCACTGTGTGAGTGAATGAGCGACTTGGGGAGGAGAGTACCTTCTTTGTATAGCCTACAGTATGTGCATATTTGTGGCGGATTGAGTGACTAAGGAGTGTGCGCGTGCATACGTGGGTACGTGCGCGTGTGCGCGTGCATGCACGTGCATGTGGTTGTAGTTGCATTATTCTTACGGCATAGATTTGGAAAGAAGACTTCCATCAGCTGTCCACATTAACTTTGACTTTCTGCCGAGTTGTACCTCTGTAATTTTCCTCCACTTCTTTGCTTTAAATCCAACACAAATAAAAAGTCAATTTGATTTTAGATGTGCTTTTTTTTATTTAAATCAAGACTTTGTGGGGAAATAAATACTTGAAACATGTACGTGGCAGTCTCGCACTTTCCCCAGAGAAGATAAGCGGCAATCACGGCTCCTCAGGAAGAAAAAGGGTAAAGGACTGACTGAATTATTCCATTATCTTTGTGTATGGTCATAATTGCCTGCAAGGCATTTTTGATTGCTACTTTCGAACATGGTATAGGCTACACTTTGAAAGCCAAATCTTTAACGTCAAATCTCCCTCTTATTTAATGGCTGTATCAGGCTAGTTGTATTTTTACATCCCGGGGTTTGGGATAAAAGATCAAGATATAAACTGCCTCAATGGGGTTGGTTTGGGGAATTAGCTCTATTGTGTTTAGTTTCCGAGCCCTGAATCTTATGATGAAGTTCACCCAGGCACACCCAATGAGGCACAAACATTCTCACAGGCTTGATTTTTCGAAACAGCATCGTTGAACACCACCGCAGCATAGCAAATTAGCATTAATGCCTGCATAAAAGTCAATTTGATGACCCATTACCTTAGCATCGCGCTAATGAGACGCCCATGATGACTCACTGGAGACTTAAACTAGCTCATCGTTATCACAGGCACAGGGACAATGCAAAAGGGGGGCTTGTGGGGCAGAAGGACCTAGCTTCGACTTTATCTATCGGCCTAGTCAGGTCTGCTTCAGCACTGCCAATGCGAAGCTATTTTCTACACTATTTTGCCCCCCCCCCCCCCTGCCTCAGTTAGTCTAATCAGAATTTGGGTGCTAAACCAACTTAGAACTTGTTCCATCTGACAGAACTAGCTATATATACTACCATTGACTGATAGAAACAATCCCTGGAGACCCAATTTGCAATATAAGCGAATTCATAGAGAGCACAATGAAAAGATTAAATTAAGTGTTAACACGGCGCAATTAGCTTAAGTGAACATCCTTCACATAGACCGTTCCAAAACCAAACAAGCGTATTTTATCTTCGACCAAAACAAAAGGGACGTGTTTCACTACAAATGACGTGAGGGCTGAGCCTCTTCAACACGATCACTGGGCCTTTGTGTGTCTGCCCGTGTAGCAGAGTCTGTGAATAGCACTGGGAGATAAAGGTGTAAAACGGTCGTTTTGCTAGAGCGACAAGGCTAATTTATCATTCTCTAGGGGTCAGCCGACGCTCCCTGGGTTGTGAATTTTAATGGTGTTTTTTTATGAGTCTTAATAAAGTCTATTTTGCCAGAAGCGTTTATGTAAGGGAGCACAACATCCTTCACTCCCCTCATTTACTGAGTCAAGGAGAGGCTGGGGCCAAATTTAGCCAGCTTCGCTGTCATTTGACAAAATATAGAGAGGACACAGACACGCACTGTACAGCCTGTAGTAAACCCATGCAACATGTTCTCTGCGCATGCCCAATAATTAAGAGTAGGCTAGCCTTTCTGGAAGAAGCAATAAACAGCATTCTAAATACAGCGCTGATATGCCTACTTACTTCAGAAGTGTCTTTCATGTTCTGTGTTCGCTCATTTCGTAACTCTATAGAGCTGGGTGTCAGCTTAACACCTGTAAATGTGTTCAGATTCCTGTCAATAAAACGTTACCACAGTGGTTTTAGGCTGTTATGCTTAGAAGATTCGATTCGCCTGCTTAAAGGTAGAATAAGTACGATTTTTTTTAAATAAAAAGATAAAGGTTTTCTTCCCCTATTAACATGTTGTACAAGCTAATGAGACTCTCTGAGTGAGACACTGACAGTTTAGTGCCCATGAAATGTCAATTTCTAATTATTGGACCTGCATGTTAGTTTCCAGCCAATTCTATTCTAGCAATCCTATTCCAGTCAATTGCCTTTGACAGGGCAGGCTTCTCTATTGGCCTATTTTGTGAAACCACTGTCAAAGTTTGACTGATTATCATTTAGTCATTTTTAGTCATTTATTTATTATCAAACTCTTGCTGGACCAAAGCGAATTGAGGGCGTGGTTTC
The DNA here is from genome assembly GCA_023658055.1 of Thaleichthys pacificus. NCBI lineage: Eukaryota > Metazoa > Chordata > Actinopteri > Osmeriformes > Osmeridae > Thaleichthys > Thaleichthys pacificus. Next base: position 17,130,549 of record CM042863.1, on the reverse strand, counting down.
TCATGTTAATTTATTTGATATTATTCCCAGATGCATCTTTAAACCCATTTGGCAGATGTGCCTATAACTTATGTCATATTCAGCCTATCTGTTGGATATATGACTTTCATGAGAGACGTTATTAGTAAAACATACATAAAGGAATGTTTATTTGTAGGCTAATGTTTCAATAAGTCCCCCCCCCCCCTCCCAAAACACTGCCAACCACAGAGGAGCAACTGAACTAAGAAACTGACGCTGTGGCAGGCAAGACAGGAAGAACAACATTCACTGTGGATAAAGTGACATTAGTTATTGGGTATTTAGCTGGAAATTTCCCTTTAAGAAGCCACCCTCCCTGATAGTGTCATTGACTTGGTCGGGGAGTGAGGAAATGAACTCTGATGAAGGTTGCAATCTCCGTACGGGGCTATTGACTTCTGTATTGGATTTCGGAGTGAGTGGCACCATTTAACACTGAGGTCCGTGCATTACATAATTGTTTCCTTGCAAGTCTGTCCAGCTGGTATCTGTCAATCTCTTCCTGAGTAGGGACCATTGTGGCTAGCCATTTTTCAAGACCGTATTTGTGTTATGCTTTTCTCTAGAACAGTAATTACCTCTCCAGGCCTCTCTTTTAAGCGTTCAGCAGTATTAGTATTGGAATGAAGGCATAATGAAAGAATTGTGTTGATCTCAGTAGTAATATGTGTAAACCCTGTGAAGTGCAACGCAGTGTGCAGACACTGTTACATTTACTTGATGATGGTGTTTTTTTTTAAATGTGCTGCAACAGAATTCAGTCAAACGAAAATCTCTTCCTCCCTGCCTCGATTTTCTATTTCCCTCTCCTCCCTCTCGTTTACAAACATCCGACTAGGGGAATACAGACTCCATTAAAACCGGTAGTCTTGACTGCCATTATGGGTGATTGAGCACATTACATCCTTCCCCTCCAGGACAAACTTTCATTCTGTGCCTGAAACCCCAGGAAACAAGATACCCTCAGCTGTAAAATGTCTGAAAAGTAAACAAAGTCAGGCGTTCCAGGCAGTTTGTTATTGCCAATTTTGATTAGCTCAAACTCCTGAGCGCAATGCAGTGTCCAAGTCATCATGGTTTGAACAGTTATTCCTGAGGGTTTTAACTGACAGATTGAGAGTGTCAGGAGAGCCTAGAGAGAGAGAGAGTGAAATAGAGAAAGAGAGAGAAAGACATGGGAAGAATGTGTGTGTGTGCGTGCGTATGTGTGTGTGGTTGAGAGAGAGAGAGAGAGAGAGAGAGAGAGAGAGAGACGGGTAGGGAGACCCAGTGAATACCAGGCCAGGAGCCTGTCTGAGATTCACAAGACCCCCATCACTTTGACAGCATCAAGCTGAGCCCGATCAATACCCTAAGGGCCCCAGCAGTCCTGAATCTGACAGAGGGAGTGGGAGAGAGAGAGAGATGGAGAGAGAGTGGGAGAGAGAGAGATGGAGAGGGAGTGGGAGAGAGATGGAGAGAGAGTGGGAGAGAGAGAGAGATGGAGAGAGAGAGTGGGAGATGGAGAGAGAGATGGATGAGGAGAAGGCATCAAACAGATACTGTCAATGAGTCATTACTAGTGAGTGGGAAAAGCATCCAAGTTAGCCTTTTTAACTCTAATGGTGAGCTTTATGTGATGTATAGAGTGCGACAGACAGAGAAGAATGGAGAGCAAGAGATAGACAGACAGATAAAGTGAGGCAGCGAGATTAAGGTAGATAAAACTAGAGAATGAAAGAGAGAGACACAGAGAGAGACACAGAGAGAGAGAGAGAGAGACAGAGAGAGAGAAGACAGAGAGAGAGAGAGAGAGAGAGAGAGAGAGAGAGAGAGAGAGAGACACAGAGAGAGAGAGAGACAGAGAGAGAGAAAGACAGAGAGAGAGAGAGAGAGAGAGAGAGAGCATTTCTTGCTCTGTGTCCCCTCTGGGGGATGTATGTCCAGATGGCTCACTTGAAAGCGTTTCCTTTCCTTCTTGCATCCAACAGAACGCTGGTCCTCATAGTGCAGAATAGACGGCTGGTATTCCCATAGAGCTCCCTGCTCCCTGCTTTGGTCAGAGGAGACATGGTGCTGTAAAGTCGATTTATGATGATTTCTGGTGCTACATAAACCATTTGTAAGAACCCTCTGCTTTCCTATGGAATCCTTTCCTGGTCCAAACAGTTACATTTTTAACCCTTTTCAGGTCTGTAAGGTTCTATATATAATCCTGTTGGGTGCATAGGGTTCCATATAGAACCTTTTTTAGGACCCTTTTTAGGACCCTTTTTATTTTTCTCAGAAATATTATTATGTAATTTCTAAATTCTGGTACTATGTATTTGCATTGTTCATTGACAGTGTAAGATTGGATTGAATACAAAGTAGCGGTTCAGAGGTGATGCTATCCAGTTAGGTTTTACTTGAATCCATCCTAAGGTTTGAAATGGAAATTGGAATGTAAAAAAGTTTTCACAGGGTGGACATTTTCAAAGTCAGTCATTCATCATATTCATCACATTACTACAGTGGTTCATGAATATGCTGATATTTCCGCCATGTACAATCAAGAGTCTCTTAATAAAAACTCCAATCTTATTTTTCCTTTGTTGATAATAAATAAAAAAAATATAAAAAAATCCCACTCAGCAGCAATGCTTTCGAGGACCCCTCAGACTGTATTTCTTCAACACGCAAATCAATGTTCGAAACGAAAAAGCGGTGATTGCAATTCCACGTGTGAGCTTTTGATCAGAAATGCACAGAGATCCATGAGCTCGGTCGATCAGGGTAATTCAGTATGAAATATCCTGTTTCCGCCTCAATGGACACATCTGGCCAAGCAATTCATTTTGTTTAGCCACTTCAACGTGGCAATCAAAATGAATTAGCATGACAATTTTATTTCTGAAAGGGCTTACAGACCTGAATTTTATTGATGAATTTCAATAAGGACTTGACAAAGGTCCTTTCAGAATGACTGCTCCTACTCTACCGTTTGACCTTGGATTGTCGAGTGTCCTCAGTGTGTGGTAAGTACCACCATAACGGCACTATCATTTTATATCGCCATTCAGGACTAATCATAGAGGTTGGAGAAGGTGAGGCACTACAGGATGAGGTATCATCAATCTAAACCATAATCTCAGAAAACACCCCTGATTTATCATTCACATCTATATACTGCCCATCTATCTCATCGAATGGGGATTCGGTCCATAAAATTCATGACTAAACGATTGTTTGTATTCTATATATATTTTCTCTATATAATAGCTCATACACTGTATATTCTATAATCTGCAGGTACAGCCACTGCATGATGTTCTTATTCTTACTGGGGCAACCCCAACACTCAAACCGTACCTTCAACTACAGCGGAAGTTATCTGTCTCGAGCAACTGACAAGAGGAAGTCTGGAAGACCCTGAATCCCTGCAGGAGCCTAGTGCTGTCATTAAAGCAGGGTGTGAGCTGGTGTGTTTGATCTCAGCGGTACAGAGCGATGGACTCGGCTGTCCTGTGGTGCTGCTGGAGCGTGGAAAAGAGGAGAGTGTCGCGACACCAACAGGGGTTTGGTAATTGAGACCACAGGGAGTCCGTCTTGTTCCTGAGCAGATCTCAACCCCCACACCACCTCTTCTCTCCGTCCCCTCACAGACGTTTCATCAAAGTACCCCACATGTCACACGCTCCTCGCGTCTTGCCCAGCTCTCCCCAGTGGGCAGCAATCTCTGACAAAGGGCACATCAGTTACCATAGAGAGAAGAGATATAGACTTTGGGAATTTTGACAAGGCGTTTACAACTCAAGTTTTCTTTGTCTTTTTGTAAAGACAAAGAAAATGGTGTAAGGAAGGAAATGGACCCACTTTGCTGTGAGGTATTCAGAGACAGCACGCCACTACTTTTTTTTTCGTAGTTTCAAGTTTTAGGCGTTACAACGCAACTGTCAAAGCTGTCTTTACTAACCAGGCGCCAGAATAGAAAGTTGAGCGGGGTTGTAGAAACGATGGACTATCTAGCTAGGGCCCACAATTCATCATCATCATCCATCTGTCTTTCAATCCTCAGCCTTGGCTGAGCTTCTTGCCAGTGAGGCCTTGTGGTTTAGAGGGAGCTAGCAGGGCTGAGGAACCAAGTCCTGGACTGGCTCCATCAGGTTATCCTTGTTGGAGCTGATACAGCAATCTGTCAGCCCTTCTTCGTAAGCAGAAAGGAGCTATATTGTGCTCAGTTGAATTCGAATTCCTCTACATTCTGTCAAACTAAGTGTAGAGAAATAAAATCCTTGGCAGGTTCTTTTTTCTTTTTTTTTTTACTCTTACTTACTCCCTTGGCATATTAGATAGCATGATCTGAGCTGCAGGCAGTTTGTGGTTGTCAAATGCATTCATTAGATCTGTGTATTGATGATGCAAAGGTTTACTGAGTACTGCCTACGATGTTATGTAACTGTGTGTGTGTGTGTATGTGTGTGTATGTGAAGACGTAGAGAACGGTGAGACACAGAGTTAGAGAGGCATGTGATTGATGGAGTGAGTGAGTGAGTTCGACGGAAAGTAGGTTTGAAAGAGAGAGTGCATACACTCACAGACCCTAATAAAGTATTACTGGGACAAGCAATTTGCTACTTTGCCAAGCTCTCTGGCATGAAAAGAGGGACTTTTACATTAATGAGTGAAGCAGAGAAGCACTGGTAATGAACTCTTATCTCGAGTTAAAAAAATGAGAAGAGAGAGATTTAAATAGCTTTAAAATGGCACCTCGGAGGAAAAAGGGAACGTGTTTATAAATTCATATGTTACCCCCCTCCCTCAACTCCAGTTAGAAGTGATTAGACTATTTGATTGTGTAGAATAACCTTGAAAAACTGAACACCCTTTTAAATCGTGTGGCAAGAACTTCATCCTGGCCATTACATACACTTCACTCAGTTAGTGATAACCAGTAACCCAAAAGCAAACATTTACCCATTTCCTTATGTGCCATGAAAAACACTCCATAATTCCCTTTAAAGGCCGTAACTCCCAGATTCTTTTCACATGCATGTGGATGCATTTTTACATACTTTGTATCAGCCTGTATCACTTCATGACTACCAATGTAGAGAGAGAGTGAGGAAATATAGATCTGATGTGTGTTGTGCAGTATTTCCTGTGTACTAGCTCATATACCCTTGATGAGGACAGCAAAGACACGACCTGAATGTCAACCATCTACCTGCAGGAGAAGGTAAGGCTCCCCATTGCTAAACTGCAAATCTGCCTTATTGATCCTGCTACGCCACTGCTTAAATAGAGAGTAACAATGTGTGTTGATGAAGACAAATAGGCCCATAACCAAGGCCACAATTAATTGACCAGAACTTTTTTGTATCTTTTGTTGCAGATGATCATTCATACAGTATGAGGCTTACACACACAACAGAAATGTTATTACCTCTGCTGGCAGTGAGGCATAATGCTTTCAAAGACAGTCATAAATGCATGAAATGGCCGCCCAATAACACGTCGAAACAAACTTTATCGTTTGGTGTCATCTGAGAGATAGATGAGAAAACCCTGCAGCCAAAGGTCATCAGTCATGTTGTTCTATATTCACTACCCTCTTTCCTTCCCTCTTTCTCTTCAAAATGTATACAAGCTCCTCTCTCTGTCTACCTTTATCACTCTCTACCTCTACTGCTTTCTCTCTCATTTGTTTCCTCTCCCCCTCCATCCATCCCCCCTCTCTTAGTTTTTCCTTGTTTTCTCCCCCATCACCGCAGCTCTGTCTTCCCTGTAGCCACTCTCCTTCTCTCTGGCACATCTCTCCGTGTTCTCCCCTCTCCCCGTCTCCCCCTCTCCCTCTCTCCCCCTCTCCCCCTCTCCCCCTCTCCGCCTCTCCGCCCTCTCCCCCTCTCCCCCTCTCCCCCTCTCCCCCTCTCCCCCCTTGTGTCTCTGTGTGAAGCATGTAGCTCATTAGTTTGCTTGCCGTGCCGTCTCCTGTCAGTCTGTCCTTCACATTTCGCTGCACTGCTAAGAAGTCATTTACGCCGCTGCACCCCCCGTCTCCATATGGTTTCATCACCATTCCACGAAGGGAAAAAAACGCAGCTCATAAAAAGAAAAAAAAAGAAAAAAAAACTTGCGACTGCAAGCTTTGTAAAAATGGCATTATCCGGTGTAATGATGCAGCACTTTGATAGCAAGGCGGGAAAAAAGAAACTAAGGAATAAAAAGCAAGTAATAAAGCAAGCCGCTCCTGAAATTATGTAAATGAAAAATAATAAAAACACTATTTGTCATTCATGGAAGTGATTGGCACATCAGCGAAAAATATCTCGACCAAATAAGGATGTTGTTGCAGATATCTGAGCTGTGAGAAGACTCTTAGTAACTGTCTGGATACAGGACATCAGATTATGATCACTAGCCTATATGGATAATCACTTTTGGCCTGGCTTTGTTGGGGCAAGTTATGTGTCATATGTAGATGCACAAGTCTCTCTATTCCTTCAGGGAATTAAGCTATTTATTAGTAACCTAGTCATGCCCACAATGCTACAATAATGCCAAATTACAGTTTTTTTACCCTTGCTGTATATGTGTGTGTGTGAGAGTGTGTGTGTGTGTGTGTGTATGTGTGTTTGTGTGAATGAGTGAGAGAGAGGGAGAGAGAGAGAGAGAGAGAGAGAGAGAGAGAGAGAGAGAGAGAGAGAGAGAGAGAGAAAGAGAAAGAGAAAAAAAAACAGCCATAAATAATAATACAACAAATAATGTGTGTGAATGAGTGAGAGAGACACAGAGAGAGAGAGAGAGAGAGGAGAGAGAGAGAGAGAGGGAGAGAGGGAGAGAGAGAGAGAGAGAGAGAGAGAGAGAGAGAGAGAGAGAGAGAGAGAGAGAGAGAGAAAAAGACAGCCATAAATAATCACAATAATGAAAAACCTCAGGAGTGTATACAGAAGGAAAATGAATGATAGATTGTATGTAAATCCTAACCTTTCTGTCAGCAGCAGCAGTGGGCCATGTTGACAGCATGCAGGGCGCAGAGGTGTTTGTCCTGTCAATGCAAGAGAGAGATAGTCCTGTCATCACTGACTAATTACACTGCTAGGAAACAGTTGAGTCCTCTGTTTATATGTGGGCAACCAAGGGAGGGTTGGATAGGCATCGTTAATCAGATGTTGTGTTCTGTCGGTGCTGCTTGAGCAGTTAGTCTCTGTCACACAGACAAAATTGCAATCGGTCAAACACAAATGCCCACACACATAACCACTCACATACATATGGACATCACTGATTAGTCAGTCACATTAAAATAAGGTCACCTATTCACCGGTAGGAAGTATTTCCTGTTTCTTTCGCATTGGCAATGAAAAACTATTTTCACTGGGATGTCTGTCTGTTTAAAGGGTGAGGAAGAAGTGGGGGAGCCAGTGAGAGACCCTCCCCTCCCAGGCAGTCTGGTCCCCTTTAGCTGTGGACCACTGGCCTTGGTCAGGCTTAGGTCATCTGGCACTAATCAAAGTGGGCCTCAGAGACAGAGCCAAACACAATCTTAGGCAAGGGCCACTGGAAAGGACAGAGAAGAGGAGTGTGTGTGTGTGTGTGTGTGTCTGCATGTGTGTAAAAGAGAGAGAGAAAGAGACCGAGAGATTGACAGAAAACATAGTCCAGTTCAGTGCGTCAGGAGAAGCAAAGCTTTTTAAAACAAGGGGAATAGAAAAGGACAGAAAGGGAGGGATAAACAGTGCAGAGCTGTAAAGGAAGAGAGAGAGAGATACATACAGAGAGAGGGAGAGAGAGAGAGAGAGAGAGAGAGAGAGAGAGAGAGAGAGAGAGAGAGAGAGAGAGAGAGAGAGAGAGAGAGAGAGAGAGAAGGAAAACACATACAGAGATGTAAAATCAAATTAAGAGTACATTTCAAGCTTAATAACATGGTTACTATACTAATTAGATGTGTGGGTTTTGATTTGAAATGACTGTATGAATACAAATTGACATCATTTTTATTGATGGAACAAAAAAGCATCTGTACTGCACTGTTAAGCACTGTAAAGAACACGGAGAGAAAGAGAGAGGACAGAGACAGAGAGAGCTACGGCCAAAGAGAGAGAGAGTGTGTACGTTTAAGTGTCCAGTGTGTTGGTTGGACCCACCAGTGATGGCTGTCTGTCCATGATGGTTAGTGCCATTTCCTTCAGGTGACAGGCCTTCTGGGTCAGGGATCCGGACACGGCTCATCACTGTCACCTCACGCCTGACAGCCGGTGAGGGATGATGACAGGCGGAAATAACGCGTTTTTTCCCGTACACTAACGAACTGTGACACATGCTCAAATACATGCACAGGAGCACATGCAGGAGAGGCATGCAAACACACGTTCTCTCTGACAATATCATGCTCGTTAACACGCACAAACTCAGAAGCTTATGACAGACACACGTAAACTGACATGAAAACAGTGCGATAAACGATTTCGTTTACACACACAAATTAACCCTGCAAAGAATTTGGCAAGTGAACTCAGCTGGCTCACTCGTAATTTAGGTCATGGTAAAATATTTAAAAGATATGAAACATAAATCAATGTACTATATTATTAGTTCTACCTCTAAACCCTTTCCAGTGTCAAAGACAACCCACACAACTCCACAGACCACCCTACTACCACCAATTTACCACAGAATCGACTAGAATTGATTCGCTTGTGCACCAAAGTGGGCACAGAGCCAAAAGTCCGAGGTAAACTAAAATCCCTCATGCTGCACTTCTCTGCTACCATCAATAATGAGCAGATAAGATAAATGATTGCCAAGTCAGGTACATGCCTCGCGGGCACAGCACCAAGGCTCAGTGGAGCTTTCAGAAAGAATGCCATGATACAGGTTGGCAAAGCTGGCAGCAATCCGGGAAGCAGACCAACATCAAATACTGTACAAATGTAATAGGTGTGTTGATCGCTGTTTGACGTGCTTGTTTTTGTATTACCCATCTGTCTACTTCATGTTAATCTATTGAAAAACAAATGAAACATCTGCATGGCGGGGGAGAAATGGAGCGGACACGCTCTAATCCCAACTGTTTGTGTCCTCCTCACAGCAGGAGGGATATGAGCAGAGACACACAGTTTCACGCACTCGGAATCTCAGCAGTGTGTTTCGGCACATTTGAATGCGAAGAGCACTGGTGTTCCCACCAGTCCTGGAGGTCACTTTGAAATGAAATAGATTTTCCAGAACACAACGAAGGCTGTAGGGAAGGTCACTTCATTAATCATAGCTAAATGCCACTGTCTTCCCGCCCTCCTTCTTAACCAAAAAGGCGTGGAGAGATAGCATCATTGATTGATACCAATAATTAATTCTCTTTAAGTAGCAAAAAAAAAAAACCCAGAGGACATATTGTTTTGGTTTGTTGAAACTATTCAGGTGGATGTCTGTAGCTATATGTGGCTAGATGCATGTTGTGAATTGTGATTACATGTTGGCTGTTGATTCAGTTGTGTAAATTAAGTTCTTTGTTTTCTTTCATTTGCATACAAGGAACAATACGTGCTTATTGGGACCAATTAGGGAAATGAGTCAAAACGTGAGCAACATTGTTATTAAGAGTGAATAATGAGAGGTCAAAAGATAAAAGGAATTCACCTTGGCACTCGACTTAAATATCTACACCACGTGTACAACAATTAATAATAGGCCTATACCCGGTATGTTCCATGTTCATGTACAGTTGGTGTGGATCAACCAATTGTGAACCAAGTCCTGCTCACGGTAACTATAATGAGACAGAATGTTATCTCTGCAATGTCACTGTGAGGAGTGGATACCCATACACTAAGGCTGGGTTTGTCATGAACTAAATAAACGACATAAATCCAAGATGCATCCTGTCAGATGACGACGTTCATCTTTTTTGTCAAACTTCAACTAAACGTTCATACTAGATGTCGAACCACCTCCAGGAGCTCAAAACTAGTATAAGAATATACACTGTGCTGACTTATTCATAGGCCACACGCAGAGTGACCTTGCAGAACTGTTGAACCAGAAACTAAAAGAGGGGAATGGAGGCCCAAAGCTGCAATGTGTTACAAGGAGCAGTTTTTCATTGTGTACACAGAATTTCGTTTAAGGGTGCCCAAAACATTTCCTTTCAAAGTTAGTTTTTTTTTCATTATTCTAAATGACAACTGCTGCAGGCTTACATGTTTGAACAGTTAAAATCAAGGAATCTGAAACGGCTTTAAGTGGTGACTTGTTAAGCATTTAGTACTCAAACTGAAATCACACCATCATTGTAAAAACATCAGATCAAAAAAGTCCCCTTTGAGGTATCAGTGCATTCATATAGGCTAATATATAATATTAATATATAATTAATGTTATAACATAATAATATAATCGTTAAGGCCCACACACAGACAGACAAACACACAGGTGCATTAAATACACAAAAACATTTGCATGCATATTCGTACACATGCATATTTCATTGTGTGCTTGAGTGTGTGCATTTGTGTTATTAAAGTGGAATAATAACAATTCCGATAATGGAATCATTAAAGTGGTTGATTAGCGATCTATTGAAGGATCCAAACAAAGAATGCAATGATTTGCCTCCATCTTGTGGTAACTGCAAGGAATTTAGGACAACGTGGAATTTATTAATATCAGGAAACTGCATTATACTGTTTCTCGCGTAAGAGTCAATTTAACTGTTAATTTGATTTGGTTGTGAAAGTACATCTATCTGAAGAGACTGTACAAACCATTGCCAACAGGTGAAATGATGGATCACCCTATCAGACAACTCTTTACAGGACTACCTAGACAAACCAGGAAGTGAAATCATAGGCTACTAATCATACCTATTAGATATGCATGGACACACAATTGCCTTGCCAGATCAGATTCTTTATACAGATTTTACCGTATATTGTTATAATAAACTCATCATCAAAAACAATTGGATTGTGTTTGAGAGATACATAGAAAGCATAGGAAGGCTATTAGTACAAATCTACAAATGTTAATAACAATGCAATGGGAACTATCAGGAACAGCAGCATTTGCAAAGAGAAAGTGGGAAACTTTTAACCAGCTAATTCACAAAACTATTACATAACATAATTATTCGGCCTGGTAATGTTTTGTAGTCGCCTGTCAAATACTTTGAGTTTGCCATTTCTAAAGAGAAAATATAGAAACACTATAAATCATAGGCCGTATATTAAGATAAGAGATAAGATAAGACAGCCTCTACCTTTATTGGTCCCACAATGGAGAAATTCGGGCATTGCAGCATTATTAACATATTTATTAAATTATTGTTGTTATTTGTGCTTCCTGACGTTTGATTTTGAGTTCTGATGGTCTGATTCATGAACCATTTAGAATATTTATTCATCACAAGTACAGTACCACCACCTACCAGTGTGGGTGTCAACGGAAACCAGAGTCATCGATATTGACATGTTATAGCTAGCCCTCCGAGCACAACAGAACAGAAAGGCACGACTACTTGGATTCTAGGGCGGTGATTACATAATGATTCATTTGTCTGTTCTCAGATTTCAGCATGAAAATCTGAGAACGTGCACCGCGTTTTTACACATTTTTTAGCTTGTAGAAAAGTAGTGCATTTGTTTACAAAGAGCGTCTGTCTCCACTCTTTGCCTAGACCACTCTTGTTTACACTGAACAATTCACAGTAGACTAACATCGCTAACTAGTAGTGCCGTGACCTTTTTGACAAGTGCTGGTGGAGAAAAGGCGTAGGAGGTGCGAAGAACTACCCCTACGTGCTCGTCTTTCTTCTGAGCAGTTGTGTCGAAGCTAAACATGGAGGCGCAGACACGATTTGTCCGAGAGGAAATCAACAGCACAGTATGGGAAGTCCCGGAGAAGTATACACGATTGAAACAAATTGGGACAGGGGCATACGGTTCCGTCTGGTGAGTCGCCGAGTTGCCTGCTGTCGACCCATGCTGACCGGTTTTATTGTCGAGCAGTGTATCATAGTAGCCTTCATGGTGGCGTAAACCCATACATGATGTTACCACCTAGTTATAATGTAGCTATTTAATATATACAGTAAAAAGTAGCTTTCTGAAGCAACGAGATTATAGTCAATGCCAATGACGCAGTAATGTTAAACAAAAAAGCCCACTGCCATTTTTGGGGGTTAAATTAATTGTTCATAGGCTGTGCAAAATTGCATCGAGTGCTGTGTACACACACTTCTAATGGTACAGGATAGGTTGTAACTATTTGTGAGTGTAAAATATATTGTAAATAGGAAAATATACTCACAATAGACAGTTTTCACTTGCAACGGCTGCAGTGCAGACTGTTGAACATAAACCCTCGTTTTGGGCTAAGTAAACATGATGAGGCACAATTATAACTGTAATTTTATAAGTGTTTAGTGTAATATAATGCCTCAGGAACATGTATTCCTGAATTAGCCTGTTAAGGCTCATATCAGTAAAATCAAAATCAACTGAGTTAGCATGCAGTAGGTTACAGTTATAAACAAAACGACTAAATACGTTTTTCGCAAGATTAATATCTGTTTTAGTGGATTTTGTGTTGTTACCGCATTGATATAATTCCCCCCTTTCTCAGTTCAGCAATAAATGAGAGGACTAAAGAGAAAGTGGCCATTAAGAAGCTACACAGGCCCTTCCAGTCTGAAATATTTGCTAAGAGGGCCTACAGGGAACTAAGACTTCTCAAACACATGAAGCATGAAAATGTGAGTATACTGTAGCACATGCTTGCAGAGGTGCATGGGGAAACATGTCTAGTTTTAATTGCTCTTTCTCAATGAACAGTACATTCTAATTACTCAGAAGCTCCTTCCTTAGCTGTCCCTCTCTTCCCCCCCCTCCCTCTCTCCCTCTCCCCCCCCCCCCCCCCCTCTCTCAATTTTCTCCCCCCCCATCTCTCTCTACAGGTGATAGGACTTCTGGACGTGTTTACTCCAGCACATGAGCTGGACCACTTTCATGACTTGTGAGTTCATTTAGCTTTTGTGACATCATAAAAGACTTGAGGCTGAGGTGGAGTTCTATGATGATTTCTATGATGATGATGATGATTTGGCAGGACACATAGATACACTAATTAAAAGAACAAATCAAGCCCTTTAGGGCAGGCACTCACCTTCACTGATATAGCCAAACAGGAAGATAGCCTGGTCCATGACATGTATTAAACGGCTTTGTACAACCCCTATTAGACTTGTTCTATTGTTATCTGGTGCAACTATTCTCCTCAGAACACAGGAAATGGATACCTCTCCTTTAAGGGACTCGCCCCATAGAGGCATTGAAGCCTAATTTGCAAATTGCACACCACTCACTGAAATCTACAAAAAGTGGCCAGCAGGTTACACAACAGGTTCATGTTGTGTTGCCCTGCAACAATGATAAGAGGTCACTTGTGAACACCTCTTCTAAATGGTTTAGGCAGAAATTATGTTAGTTTGGCTGATCTGGGATCTGTGTCTGGCAACAATGACTTTTTATCTGCTTTCACGTTAGTTACATTTACATTTAGTCATTTAGCAGACGCTCTTATCCAGAGCGACTTACAGTAAGTACAGGGACATTCCCCCCCGAGGCAAGTATGGTGAAGTGCCTTGCCCAAGGACACAACGTCATTTGGCACGGCCGGGAATCGATTTGGCAACCTTCAGATTACTAGCCCGACTCCCTCACCGCTCAGCCACCTGACTTCCAGTTACATAATCCACATAAAGGCTGTCAATGGGGGGAAATGAAATTGGGAAGTGTGATGATTGTGTCATGTCTCTCTCTGTCCACAGCTATCTGGTGATGCCTTACATGTTTACAGACTTGTCAAAGGTGCGAGGGCTTCTGTCTGAAGACCGAATCCAGTTCCTAGTCTATCAGATGCTCTGTGGACTAAGGGTGAGGTTACAGGCAAAAAATCTGGCAGTGGAATCCATCAATCTTGCTTTCAATCACCTACACACACAAACCACTTTTTCATACAAATTGATGGTATTCAACTGCAGTAGCGCTCCTGATTTTGTCGTATTTGGCGCGATATGATAACAATAAAGTCTTCAAATTCATTACAATAACGATGCTGATAATGAATTGCTTTTTTCCTTCCTTTTCTTGCAATGGCAGTACATTCACAAAGCTGGCATCATTCACAGGGTAAGTTTGTTGCGCTCGCAACCTTGAACATTTGACATCTGTGCAGGAAAATATTGTTGTAGTTGGGTTGATTGATGTCTGTCCTGCCCCAACAGGTATGATGAGTAGTGTGATTGTGATTCTGTCTGATGCTGCATGTTGGGAGTTGTTACAGACACACCTAGGCTAGAGATTAAGATATTTAGAAGTCAGTCATTGTAACATTAAGTAAATACAATGTGAACATTGTTAAGTAATAATTGGGAGTTCTCAATACATACATACACAGTCAGAGGTGATGCAAGGTCCTGTATGCAATCCAGTGTTTTTATGCTAGTAATTTCTATGTTAATTGGTGCAGTCTTCCTTATTATTCAGTTCTTCCCATTAATTTCCCTATGTTAATACATTTTATCCAAGACATTTAATTTCCTTATGACACATTTAATTTAAATTTGCAGGACCTTAAACCAGGAAACTTGGCTGTCAATCAAGACTGCGAGCTGAAGGTTTGTATCAAGAATCCATCAATATAGAAAATCCATGCAGAAGTGAAGTCTGTGATGATAACCATTCCTGACTATTACTTGTTGATCCAGATCCTGGACTTTGGCCTGGCTCGCCACGCTGAGGCAGAGATGACAGGCTATGTAGTGACCCGTTGGTACAGGGCTCCTGAGGTCATTCTAAACTGGATGCATTACACCCAAACTGGCAAGAAAACCATAGCAGTTACACATTCTCACTCTCACCTATCCTGGGGCTTGCAATTTACAAATGCTCTTTAGTCTAGTAACTGCCAAAAGACAGATGTATTCTGAAACTTGGTAGTGGGGTCACGTTTTTTTTTCAAATGAAAGAACTTTCTATAAAAGAACTAGCTATCTAATTTAAATGTTTTCCCCTTAACTCCAGTGGATATTTGGTCTGTGGGCTGCATCATGGGAGAGATGATCAATGGGAAGACCCTTTTCAAAGGCAAAGACTGTATCCTTTAATGCTCGTTGACAGACTCCTAAAACCTGGCTGAAGCTCATACGCATTTTGATTAATTGATTGCTATCTTGTCAATACTTAGGGGAAGGTTTTAAGGGGGGACTTACTTGTCTATAGTGTCTTCAGGAGAGGATGCAAGGATTTAAGGAGCTATTCAACCCTTGTGACCCCCACTGATACATGTCTGAGCAGATGGCTGAGCGGTTAGGGAATCGGGCTACCAATCAGAAGGTTGCCGGTTCGATTCCCGGTTGTGACAAATGACGTCGTGTCCTTGGGCAAGGCACTTCACCCTACTTGCCTCGGGGGGAGAATGTCCCTGTACTTACTGTAAGTCGCTCTGGATAAGAGCGTCTGCTAAATGACTAAATGTCTTAAGATGGATGGATGGATAGACAGATTGATGAAGACCTTCACTGTACCCAGATATGGATCAACTAACACAGATTATGAAAGTGACTGGAGTTCCAGGACCTGAGTTCATTCAGAAACTGGACAGTCAAGAGGTACGTATGGCACTTAACACACCTAGATATTACAAGTTATAATAAATAATAAATGGCGTACTGGGTGGAAATAACTCAATGTCTGGATGATGTCTGTATTCATTATGTGTACAGCGGACGTTATCTTACTCTGACATCTCCCTTTTGTACACAGGCTAAGAGCTATGTGAAATCCCTCCCTAATTTTCCCCGAAAGGACTTCTCGGCGTTGTTCCCTAGAGCCAGTGCACACGGTGATTTAAAACGAGCGTTCACAAAAGCCGCACCCTACAACCACCGCATTTACCATCAACCATGAATGGTTTACGTGATAATTCGTAACATCTCCAGCATGCATTAATAATATGCTGTGCACAGGGCACTCGTAGTCGGTCTTGATAAACAAAATGGGGATGGTAACCTGTTGCATGTTTCTGACTTTCTCCCTTTTTTGACAGCTATTGACCTGCTAGAGAAGATGCTGGTTCTTGATGGTGAGGCTAGGCTGACTGCAGAAATAGGTCTGGCACACCCCTATTTTGACGGCTTGAGGGATCCGGAGGACTGCCCTGAGCCAAAGCCTTACGACGACAGCCATGACAACGCCACGCTGCCCCTAGAGGAGTGGAAGCGTAAGTCTCCGTAGTTTTGTCCACGAGATTATGTCAAAGTGGGATATATTAACATTTTGAATCCATTTAATTTTGATCTGATTTGATTTATCGATTTTTTTGTTTGTTACAAATATTGTCCTTCAGTTTTGTTGTTTTTGTCTTGCAGGGTTATCCTTTAAAGAGATGAAGAGCTTTGTACCATTCCCACGACGGGATTCAAAGAGAAGAAACACACTGACAATTTCCCAGTGATTGCATCGCTAAACTGTATTAACACTCCTCAGAATCACACACACAAATAATGAACTGTGGTGAACTTATTACAAGGTGGAGCACTGACTTGGTGGAAGTATTTTGTGTATATGCATATATGTTTATATATACAAACATATATGGATATTATTTCAAGTATTCACCCAGTGTTTCATCAATGTATGTTTCTCCGTTCTTGTACCATCCCAGGAGTCGGGTCTCTTCTTCTTAAGTCTTAACGTAAAGACATATAATGTCACTTTTATTGGTCTTACTATTTTGTGTCACTGTGTGAATGTATTTTCTATGTTAAGACATATTGAATATGCTCTAAAGATATTATAGATGTGGCACATCACATGTACTGTGGGACTTTGTAGGTGAATGAATCTCATGTCCTCACTAATTGTCTTTCACGGGGTATGACGCGTATGTCTCAGGAATTTTCATACATTTCTGATTTACGTAATCTCTACAATCTGAGTTGTGCTGAATAAATGGAAAATTATACAGAGTGCTTTGGGGTTCGTCTTGTGGAATGCAACACGAAGCAGTTGACAACATTCATCTCTGAGGAATTTTGGCTTTAGTGCTGTGCTCATACCTTACACTAACATTTAAAATGTTTATAACAAATTGTTGTTTGAGTTCAAGGGACGTTTGATTAGGCGTGCAGCAACACATGCATTGTGATTTCGACAAAGTAAACTACCCTTTAGAATAATACGCAGTTTAGGGTGAAGTTAAAATGCGCCGCCAAGTGCACATTGAGGTGCAGTGCGCGCTTAAGATGTTATTGATCGACTTTCTGCAAGTTTGAACAACAGTAAGCACGTTGCTCCTTGTGCACTTTGGGTGTATTAAATGTAGCTGACCGATCACGACCCATCCAGTTCTTTCAAACAAAATCATTATTCGCAAAATGCCTACTGTTTTAATCAACTCTACCATGAAACCCGCGCGCAAAAACTATCATTCTGGCTGGCCTGTTCTTGTCAAGGGGCGTGTTCAATGCCAGCCCCGCTCTGATACTAGCCAACAGCGGCGCGCATATCCGAGGCTCCAAAATAGCCAGTTAGCTGAAGCTAGCTAGCTAGCATTTCTCGTCACTATCTTAACTAGGTCGTGGACTTACTCATATTTATAACCAACTTCAGTACACTGCACTATCTATGCTCTACGTCGGTATTGGAAGTAATTGTTCGTGTCTTAAATGAAGTGCTGAGGAGACAAATGCTTTTTTAACGGCAATTATAGACCGGCTTGTACGGCCAAAGTGGTGAGCAAGCCAGCCTCTATAGAGCGCAAGCTAGCTTGGCTAGCGAACAACACCAGCCATTGCCGTGCAAGCTGTTTATTCCCTTCTCCGCGGTCGTGTCAGTTACTAGCTAGATAAGGTAAGATAATGTGTTGCTGAGAACCAATAATTGCGGTCTTCGTGGCATGAATGTATAGATTACGAACGTGTTGTGTATTTTTGTGTTTTAAATGCACTTGTCATTTTTATTAGCTTTCGAGTTTGCTAGTGGTAGAATTTAGTTAGCTTGCTTGGTTAGCTTAGCTAGACTTGCTGCTAACCCACTTTGTATCTACTTTGCCAGCCAGCTAGCTAGTTAATACGTTTTGTGATTTTGCAGACATTCTTCTACTAATGACCATTTCATTCAACAGCTTTCGTGTGCTGTACTGCCGTAGTTCTTAATTTGTCGTGCTTACTAGTTTATTATGTTTAATGTTAGAGCTTTCAACACTGACTTTAAAGCGGTAAAAATGGCTGACATTTCGCTCAGAAATAAGGACACTTGGCTATGGAACTCTTGCAAACGATTGGCTCATAGAGGACTCAATCCAATTACTGGGTTAAATGATTGGACACACCACTCTTGTTGTGTCGTCCAGTCCATGTAGTTCAGTTGCTAGCGGTTTTATGAGTTAAAGTCTAGAAAAGTCGTTATTTTGTGTGGTAAGTTTGTTTGCCTACGGTATTGCACTGCACTCAGTCAATTGACACCAGGGCACAAGAAAGCCAGGAAATGAATTATTATACCTTTCGCGTTGCCAACACAGTTTGAGTTTTTCTCTTTCATAGTGTGAAGGAATTAGTCATCTGTATGATCCCGCCTCCCTATGCATGAAAATAACAATACACACGAGTTTGGCCTTGATACATTTTCTTTTATTAGCTAAAAAAAAAATCTTTGTCAGATTTAAAGTGAAATGTCTCTCTTTTCTGTTGAAGTATTTTTTTCTTAAACTAGAGAATTTTAGCTTAATGATCAAAGTCCACATGCTCATTCTATAATACTAGACACTGGCAGACACTACACAGCAATTCAAAATCCGTTGGTAATGCAGTTAGAGGCATGTCAACGAGAATGCATTTGTTGGCTTGCACAACGTTTTCTCCAGCTGTAGGACATTTACAGCCTTTTACGGTCAACTTTACAGTCAACTTTTGATCGTACAACTATATGAATAGTGTAGCTTCTTCTCTGCATATTGCATCAAAGTATTTACATGTTGGGTTTCGTCTTACAGGCTGTGCCACGGACATATAAAGTTGTTGATTTATAAACTCCAGGTGTTGTCTTGTCCCTCGTCCTGTCTAGTTGCAGCAGCGTTGAGGGCTGGTTGGAGGCCCATGAGGAAGCCACGGCGGAGGGGCCAGCTGGCCGGTGGAGGGGGAGGAGGAGGTCGGAGATCTGATGGTGGAGCGGTCGGGGGGCGGAGCGGGGCACGCCCTCGCTCCCCCTCTCCCTACAGCCTCAAAGCGTCCCCCACCCGCGAGACCCTGACCTACTCGCAGGCGCAGAAGGTGGTGGAGGTGGACCTGGACGGCCGTCTCCACCGCATCTCCATCCTCGACCCCATGACGGTCATCACGGAGGACGAGATGACGGCGCAGGACATCGCCGAGTGCAACAGCAACAAGGAGAACAGCGAGCAGCCCTTCGCCCCGGCTAGCCCCCAACCCGGCCGCAAAGCGCCCACTCCCAGAGGACGCAGGAAAGACTCCAAACATTCCTCCACCTCGTCCCCGACGTCCACGTCTGCCCAGAAACACTGCGCCAACGACAAGACCAACTCCTCACACGGGCACCTCACGGCTCTCCCCGAGCCCTCCTTCCGCGTGCTGGAGACCTTCACCCCGGCAGAGGTGGCCCCGTTGCCCACGGCGTACTACCGCTACATCGAGCGCTCCTCGGAGGAGCAGGAGGCCGAGGCGGAGTACGACATGGACGAGGAGGACGCGGCCTGGCTGGAGATGGTCAACTCCAAGAGGGCGTCGGAGGGCAACTCGGCCATCTCCCCGGACACCTTCGAGCTGCTGGTGGACAGGCTGGAGGAGGAGTCGTACCGGGAGGCGCGCAGCCGGGCGCCGTCGCAGAGCGCCATCGACGAGGACGCCTTCTGCTGCGTGTGCCTGGACGACGAGTGCCTCAACAGCAACGTCATCCTGTTCTGCGACGCCTGCAACCTGGCCGTGCACCAGGAGTGCTACGGCGTGCCCTACGTCCCGGAGGGCCAGTGGCTTTGCCGCTGCTGCCTGCAGTCTCCGCAGCGGCCCGTGGACTGCGTGCTCTGCCCCAACCGCGGCGGCGCGTTCAAGCAGACCAGCGACAGCCGCTGGGCTCACGTGGTGTGCGCCATCTGGATCCCCGAGGTGTGCTTCGCCAACACGGTGTTCCTGGAGCCCGTGGAGGGGGTGGACAACATCCCCTCGGCCCGCTGGAAGCTCACCTGCTACCTGTGCAAGCAGAAGGGCCGGGGAGCCTCCATCCAGTGCCACAAGGCCAACTGTTACACGGCGTTCCACGTCACCTGCGCCCAGCGCGCCGGCCTCTTCATGAAGATCGACCCCGTGCGCGAGACCAATGTCAACGGCACCACCTTCTCGGTGAAGAAGACGGCGTTCTGCGAGGCGCACTCGCCCCCGGGGCAGGAGCCGGCGTCGGACGAGGAGGACAGCGAGGGGAGGGTGGTGGGCGGCAGGGGTAGGGCCAGTCGCGGGCGCAGCGCCTACACCCCCGTGGCCCCTGCGGTGCAGAAGAGGAGCAAGAAGAAGGAGGCTCTGGAGGGGAAGAGGAAAGGGAAGAAGGCTGCTGAGGCGGCGGGCCGCAGGGCGACGTCTCCCATGGTTACCGTACCCCAGATCCCCACACACAGGTATGTTTGTCTGAGCGAGAGATCTGGTGTCTTATGTTCTTTTTCAACAACGACTGTTGCAAACGAGCTACAATCTCGCAAAACAAGTTACACAAGCTCGTTATTAACGTATCATATCCAATACTTGGGTACAAATTGTCAACGAGTGGTCGGCGAATTATAGAATCCTTCCAACGTTTACAACCATTGATGTATGAGAGAGAGTGTGCTGGATGGCTGTAGGATAAGATTGTCTCTCTCCACAAAGGTTGAACATCATCTGCAAAGGCATACTGTTCCAGAGGAAGAGTCAGTTCATGCAGCGGTTGCACAACTACTGGCTGCTGAAACGGCAGTCGAGGAGCGGGGTGCCTCTCATCAGACGGGTGCATGCGCACGTCCAACCTCCAAGAAACACCGAACAGGTCAGAGGTCACGCTTTCCCCAGAGTCACGTGGGTCAGTAGTCTAAAAGTGCAGAGCTGAGCTTCTTTATCACTGAGAAGACTGTGTTCTAAATGACATGACACGTACGTTGTTGTAACTACAAAGTAGCATAAAACAATTTCCCCCCCAGCAAGGTTTTTGCCTGATTCTGGAGTGCTGTGGTCGATGGGCGTCTGTAAAACCATTTGTCACAATGCTTTTAAAAAGAGGCTACTCAAATTTAAATAGGGCTACACCAATAAAACAGATCTGATTTGAAACATGCTAGCCCCCCCCCCCCCCCCCAGTGCTGTAGGTGTGTAGTTAATGTTCAGCTGTGGCCTGTGTGTTGTGTGGCCAGCCTGAGGTGGATGAGAAGGTGTCTGCTGTGAGAGAGGAGCTGAGGTACTGGCAGAAGCTGCGACACGACCTGGAACGAGCCCGGCTGCTGGTGGAACTCATCCGTAAGAGGGAGAAACTGAAGAGAGAACAGGTACAATAACAATATGAGAAAGGGGAAGGGGTGGAGGGAGCAGGTATGAACAATAACAATATGAGGAGGAGAAAAGGGAAGGGGTGGAGGGAGCAGGTATGAACAATGACAATATGAGGAGGAGAAAAGGGGAAGGGGGGGACGGGGGATGTTTAATAAAGGGTAAATCGTTATCACATTTCCTAGTCTGTAATACGATCAGTTGCCATAAAAAAAAAAAAGGAGATCTTCTTTTCGTAAACATTGTTTGGTTGTGCCAGCTTCTCTCTTGTGGTCTCACGTGGGTTCCTCTGCTCCCTGCCCCAGCTCAAGCTCCAGCAGGCGTCCCTGGAGCTGCAGCTGACCCCTGTGCTGGTTCTCCTGCGCTCCACGCTGGACCAGCTGCAGGAGAAAGACAACGCCCAGATCTTCTCAGAACCCGTGGACGTCAAAGAGGTGAGGTGACAAGTCAGCGAGGCGTTGAGTAGATGGAACAATGTCGGTTTTTCTGAAGTGTTCAGCAATGTTTGCCATTCATCTCGATGACTTGTCACACAGTTTTTGCTTTGTTGCTTTAAAGCGTGATCTTAATTTGACACTGGACATTTGGGAAGTGTGTATAATAGCTCTTATTTGACACTGGGTATTAGAATAAATTATAAAATATCCTTTTACATGCATCTAGGAATGACTAGTGTTTCCAACGACCCTAGCTTAGTTCCTTGCCAGCCACGTTTGTAAATCTCTCACTAAAGGTCAGCTCACACCAACGGTCGAAAGTTGTTGTGTTGGTTTGATGTAATATGCCTGTTGGTGTTTGCTGGGCGAGTGTCAAAAATGGCAGTTATTTGGCCAAACATTCTAAACCCAACAGCCAACAGTAGATTGTTTGGTGTTTGTTGGACATTGTTGAGGCAGTGTGAACTGGCCTTAACAAGCTCTCTCTCCTGTGTGTCTCCAGGTGCCGGACTACCTGGAGTTCGTCAGCCAGCCCATGGACTTCTCCACCATGCGCTCCAAGCTGGAGGACCACGGCTACGGCTCGCTGGCCGACCTGGAGACTGACTTCGACCTCATGGTGTCCAACTGCCTGCTGTACAACGGCAAGGACACCGTGTTCCACCGCGCCGGCCAGCGGCTCCGAGACCTGGGAGGGGCCATCCTGCGCCACGCCCAGCGCCAGGCCCAGAACACGGGCCTGGACCTGGACTCAGGCATGCACCTGCCGGAGTCTCCCCAGAAACACGACTTCTACAGCTGCACCTGGGAGGACGGTGAGTTAGTGGGACAGGAGGAGGCAGGAGAGGAGGCAGGAGAGGAGGCAGGAGAGGAGGCAGGAGAGGAGGCAGGAGAAAAAGGATGAGGAGTTTGCAGTACAGCATCTGTGACAGACACTAGACTCCTCTAAAATTAGACTCCGGTCAGAAGATTTAGCGATACGTGTGCCGTTAATCCTGACAATTCATCACTTTGTTGTGATTTCTCTTTTGAGGCTCGAGTTTGCGAACACTCTCTTCAGCGAGGGCTATTTTCGGAGCTGTCGGGATGTAACCGTTCCGAGCAAGTAGCACTCGCGAGTCAGGAGCTGACGTTGTTATCTCCCTCCGCAGTGGACAGCCTGCTGGACCCGGCCAACCGCCTGCACATGTCAGTGGAGGAGCAGCTGAAGGGGCTGCTGGACAAGCTGGACGTGGTTTCCTCCATGAGGGGCAGCGGCGCCCGCACGCGACGCATCCGCCTGCTCCGCCGGGAGATCAACAACGTGCGCTACCGGCAGGGCCAGCACCACCGCCACTCGCTGCTCAACGGGGACGTCAAGGAGGAGGAGGAGGACGAGGAGGACGACAAGGCCGACGCCGAGAAGTCGTCGTCGTCTTCTGATAAAGGTGGGGGGATAAAATCAACCTGTATCCGATGTGTTACATTACAGCTAAAGAAAAAAACCAAAACAAACAAAGGCTGTTGTGAACTGATGGGCGGAGAACAGTTGCATACATGAGCTAACCGAACATTGTCCTCAGGTAATTGAGCCAGGGTCCCCCCCACGCACCAACCCAAACCACACCACTGTCTCCAGTCTAGTAAGTTGGGTCCCATAGAGTCTTGTTAGCCATGGTTGCCTCACAACCCTTCTCCAAGTGCACTGACACTTCCTTCTCGCCTCTCTGCATCCCTTCATAGACTCTACCACTCCATTGGCCACACATGTCATGACCATCCCACCACTGACACCGGTGTAGTCGCTCTTAAGGGGTTTAACGGTTTAATCAGGGATACTCGATACCACGGACAGGAAGTGGAAATCACGGTTGCTTTTGTTGAGAACTGCTGAAAGATCTCGGTGTAAAAATAAAGACTATTATTCATACCGTCACTGATGGTATGAATTCTTGGTTCCTTGGTGTCCTTGTGTGTATCTGCTGTGAGAGTTTTGAGTGCAAGCTCATCATTCTACTTAAATTTCAGACTTTTAGTCACAGCCTGAAATTATATTAGACAACTGTGAAGTATTATTTATTTTGTATTTTTTTTTGTCTTTATTAAAATAGATATGCCCCCGAAAAAGAAAAAAAAACATTGAAAATTTCACATCATTTTCCAGTGCAAATACTCTAGAACATTTGACATTACACACTGCATACTAAATGAATATTCATGCTAACAGTGAGCGTTCAAGAAGCAAAAAAGTTTGACGTGTTCCGTTCCCGTTTCAGAGGACCTCAAGTCCACCCCTCCCCCGACGCTCGAGCCCACCGCCTTGGCCCCGCCTCCCCGGCATGGCGACCCGCCCCTGGAACCGCCCACCCTACGGCCAATCACGGGAGAGCCGAGGACCCCGAGCCGTCCGTGCAAACGCCTGAAGCTGGACAGCGAGAGCTCCGACGGAGGTTCGACGCCCGCCGATTCAGGGAACAAAAATTGCACTAAGAAAGCGGAGGACCCGCCGTCGCCGGGTTTGCACATCGGAGGGCCGCCGCCGGTGGCTAACGGGCTGGCGGAGCACACGCCCCCTCGCCCCGCCCCCCCGCGGCCCGCCACGGGAGGAGTCGGACGCAGGACATCCGTGCTCTTCAAGAAGGCCAAGAACGGAGCAAAGCTGTTCAGGGAGAAAGATGGAGGTTTGGTGAACGGGAACGCCAGCAGTGCTCCCCCTACCCCCAGCTCTGCTGTCAGCACCCCTCTGTCCACACCCACCAAGACCCCCCAGAAGAGCCCCGCCCCGCCCTCGCTGTGCTCGCCGGATCGCCTGAGCCCGCCGGGGCTGGACTCTGACAGTGAGCTGGAGAAGACGCCCAACCATGCACTGGAGAGTGGTGAGTTTTGTCATGGATCGTTAACCTTCCTTGGGTCATTTCTTCTCCCTCAAAGAGAGTTTTAACAGGATGTCTAAATTAAATCAAATCTTGGCTTTGGATTTCTTTCGAGTCGTCTGAGTGGTTCTCTGTGTCTCTCTCAGGACTCACCAACGGGTTCAGAAAGCACAAGGATGGCGATTCGGACCCAGACTGCAGCCCCTGTCCAATCCTCCACAAACAAATGTAACACCTGCTTTATCACACTTTCACATCTTTTCTCTTGACATAAACTGTACATGCACATGATCTAGTGTCTTGATGCATCAAGATGCTCTTTTAAAAATGGCGTATAAATCTAAATCCTAGTAAACGTAGAGTATACAGGGTTTCCCGCCGAAAATGTGTTAGTTAAGGTGGTAGGGTGGGGTTTGGAATGGAAGGGAGAAAAACAGGACAGAGTAACACGGCGGATATCGCTATAATTTTAACTACGTAGTTAAGGCGGCAGGCGTGTGTTGCTTAGGCGGCCGCCTAAACTGTAAAGTGCTGCGGGTAACCCTGGTATAGTTTAATGGTAGTGATGATGTTATATGAAGTGCTGATTGTCCTGTTCTCCAGTATAAGCTCACCACCCAAAAAGAGTCTGGGGAAACCAGCGCTGTCCAAAGTCCCCATCCTGGAGACGGTGAACGGGGATTCTGACTACACTGGTGCAGGTACGCCACAGAGGAGTATATAACACCACAGAGGAGTATATAACGCCACAGAGGAGTATATAACACCACAGAGGAGTATATAACACCACAGAGGGGTATATAACACCACAGAGGAGTATATAACACCACAGAGGAGTATATAACACCACAGAGGAGTATATAACACCACAGAGGAGTATATAACATGGCAAGAAAACTAAGTAGCAGCTTGTATGTTTTTGCAATATCGTTTTATATTTGTTACCCCCCCAAAAAAAGTTATTTCTAGTTGTCAAACATGTCAAGACTCTAAGAGACTAACCCAAGACCTGAAATGGGGGAGGGGGAACCTACCAGTGAAACGATCTTTCTCCCAGTAAAAAAAACATGAAATGAGATGAAGACTACTCACACTCCTCCGTGTGTGTGTGTGTGCGCAGTGAACAGCATCCTGCCGTACGAGGAGGAGACTGAGCTGGAGCCTCTGGACCTGGTCTGGGCCAAGTGTCGTGGTTACCCCTCCTACCCTGCTCTGGTGAGTCCATACACACACACGTCAATGTGTTCATTCAGGGTAGTATTAGGCTTTTGGATAAATACTTTTACATTGTGCAGTGCTTTTGTTAAAAGTTTCCGCGACGAAAGAAAACAAGAGGATAAATGCTCACATCACACTAGAGCAGACCTAACCGTTCTGAGGTGTCTCCCCCCCTCCCCGTCCCCTCTCCTTTGGTCCAGATCATAGACCCAGAGATGCCCCAGGATGGCATGTTTCACAACGGGGTGCCCATCCCCGTGCCCCCCAAGGAGGTTCTCCAGCTGGGGGAGCAGAGGCAGGAGGAGGCCGGGGAGCCCCTCTTCCTGGTGCTCTTCTTCGACAACAAGAGGACATGGTGAGCCTCTCTCTAGTCCGCCCGTGTTAGGAGCTGTCTCTCAGCTCCATAAGCATCCCTCCTTTTTTTTATTACAACGAGGACGTGGTGAGTCCCTGGTGTTCACCCACCTTTAATAAAAGTTGTTTTAGTCACTCGGGTATATGCACGTCTCGCTGACGTTCCTGCCACTCCTGTAGCTGAACAGACGTGATTAGCAGCCTCATGTGAAGTATGTAGTGCTGTGTGTGTGTGTGGTAGTGCTGTGTGTGTGTGTGTGTGTGGTAGTGCTGTGTGTGTGTGGTAGTGCTGTGTGTGTGTGGTAGTGCTCTGTGTGTGTGGTAGTGCTGTGTGCGTGTAAGTGCTGTGCGATGCAGAAGGTGTCGATGCCACCTGACCCCCGTCCCCTCGCCCCCCCGCTCCACAGGCAGTGGTTACCCAGGGACAAGGTGACGCCCCTGGGCGTGGACGAGACGGCAGACAAGCTCCGCGTGATGGAGGGCAGGAAGACGAGCATCCGCAAGTCGGTCCAGGTGGCGTACGACCGCGCCATGATCCACCAGAGCCGCGTCAGCCACCAGCACGGTTTCGTCGCCTCCAACTACCTGTAGAGTGGCGGCCATCTTGACCTCGCCTCCGCTTGGAGATCTGCGGCTTCCTCCGCCTCTCCTCTAGACCCCCTCAGCCCCCACCTAGCAGAACAGAACACTCCCCCTAGATCTCATACGACCAGATGGGTGTTCAATTGGCCCGCTTGGTGCACCCCGGATGCACCAATCCCAGCGCTCTGAGATCTGATGAGTTGTGTCGAGGAGTCTGGCTCCCCACCCAGGCTTCAGGCTGGGTGTCTTATAGTACCACAATATCTAACCACTACTCTCCTAAAGAGAATGGTGGGCTTATGCCTTGGAGGTGAAGATGAAATATTTTGAGGTAT
Source organism: Thaleichthys pacificus (assembly GCA_023658055.1). Taxonomy (NCBI): domain Eukaryota; kingdom Metazoa; phylum Chordata; class Actinopteri; order Osmeriformes; family Osmeridae; genus Thaleichthys; species Thaleichthys pacificus. The sequence goes on along the minus strand of CM042863.1, from coordinate 17,103,215 downwards.
CCAATGTGTAAACCCCCTCTCACCACCCCCACCCCCCTGAGATTGCATTACTGCCCCCTAAGAGATTTTTAGAGGTCTGCAAATGCTGTCTGGATGTGAGCAGATGGGTTAAGCTGTGGTGGTTTGATCAAAGTTGAAAGAATTCTACAAACCTTTTTGTATGACGTTACTGCCAAGAAATCAAAAGGTTGTAAAAGAGATTTATCATATTTATATGAAACAAGGAAGACGTATGAATGGATTACTGCCATCTTTTTTTACAATAGCTTTTTACATTTTAAAGTTTTTTCAAAACCACTTGTAAATTGTAAAGACACTTGTGTATATATGTCTGTGTATATCACACTTGATCTAATTTAAAGTCGCTATTTTTTAAATGCGAATTCAATCACCCATGGGTTAATAAGCTGTATATACTTGTAAAAAAATATATTATTGACTTGCAACAGAGTGTATTCAGCTTGTCCTTAAAGTCAGCTCATTGTATGTGCATCTGTATAACACAATGCAATGGCTTACGGTTCTTTATATATAAATTCTCATTTTTTGATACAGAGAAAATGTAATTTATTTATGGAAGACAGAAATATAGAAATACAGTTATATATTGGTTGAAGGTGAGAATTAAATCTGTTATTTAAGCTATCGAATGAGGTTTTTAAGACGTACAGCCAAGACTGTTGGGGTTTCCAGACGTTTGATTCAGGGGTTAGCCTGTACTGTCAGCAGTTTAAGTCCAGACTGACCTTTTAGCCCACCACAAAGCACAGAAAGAGATATTTATTGTTGACTGATTCTGGAATCCCAAACCCTGTCAAGAAATGAGAAGAATAGAATATTTCTATGCTTGTACAAACTGCAGATTTTATTTACCTGCCAAATACCTTGTCTGAATCAGTATTTTCTCATGTGGGGAAATAAATGTTCTTTTGAAGAGAGAGTTGTATGTTGTACATGTGCTTCTTATGTAGTAAAAGATACGGAAAGTTACAGTAGTCGTCTGACAAAAAAACTTTTTTTTATTGACCAGTATTCTTCATTACGATAACTAATAACCATGTGACAAAGTAAAAATGCTAAAGAAATGCTAAGTATGTCAGTAATAAACCAAGGCCAATAATATTTCTTTCAAAAATCTTTGGTACTCACTATATAAGCACATACAAAATCGAAGCGGAGAAGCGCCCCTCTGCCTGGCAAGGTCAGGGCTGCGGTCGGAGCAGGGTGAGGTGGTTGTGTCGTAGGGTCCGCAGCTCTGTCAACCTCCCCAGCAGCCGGGCGAACCGCTGCTGCCCAGCAGGGCCCGGGCCCCTGGATGGAGCTCCGCCGTGGGCCCCACACACTGGAGCTCCGCCGTGGGCCCCACACACTGGAGCTCCGCCGTGGGCCCCACACACCCTAGACAGCAGCTCCAGGATCAGCTCCTGCAGGCTCTCCACACAGGCCACGGCCCGCAGCGAGGCACGGTCTGGCGGGGGGGTGGGGGGGGGGGGGTGGAGAGAGGTGGAGAGACCCGACGGGGGTTCAGAGCATGAGACGCCTGATGGCTTTGTGGGTTGCCGTGTGAAGGTGTGATGGTTTTGGAGATGTGGTCTCACCTGAGCAGAGCAGTGCTGTCGCGGTGAGTAAAGAGTATTCAGCCTCCGTCACCCCCAGAGCTGTCATACTGTGGAAGAAGTTGAGGACTGGTCCTAGCAGGTCCTCACTGACTCCTGCACGCATACACACACACACACACCTCTCTCAGACCAGTGTGTGTAGCTCTAAAGTTTAGTTGTAAGTCCTTTTTTTCCAAGGATGTTTGGATCCTTGAGGGTTTAGGTTGGTTGAGGGGGCAGTTCTATGGGTGTATGTGAAGCCCTCTGTGACATGCTTGTGTGTAAAAAGGGCTATACAAATAAATGTTCATTTGATTTGATCATTTGCCTTACCACAGTTCATTGAGGTACCACTGTGTATGTTTTCCTTTGATTCTAAAGTTTTCAGCCAGTGATGAGTTGAGATGTTGAAAGGTTGTAGTGCTGCTGAGAGGAATTCACAATTTACCTTTGGGCACAAATGCTCTCTTTCCACGTGACCCCCATATCTCCATCTTGCATCATTGACCCAACATTAATCTGGACAACACGTTCCTCAAAAACCAATAGACCTACCTGGGCTGGGTCCTGCCGGGTTCTGGGAGAACTGCTGAGCTGACATAAGGAACATGACCTCTACGGAGCAACTGGAGAGCAGAGTGTTCTGGTCCGAACAGTCCAGAAGATCGAACCCTACGAGAACATCAGATTCAGTCAGCGAGCAGCAGCAGAGAGCGTCTCCACAAGCAAAACTCGAGAAGTGAAAGCAAGATGGAGGACTGACCAGGTACACTTTTGGCAAAGTGCAGCAGTCTCTGAGATGGAAGAGAGACCGGCTCAGCTAGTCTATCTCCATTCCCGTCTGCACAGGACCAGTCAAACACCTGCAGAGCCGACAAACCAAGGAAGGGATCAGCAACTCGATCGCTGCCTAAACTCCCAACGGACACGGTAACTGTCGTTAGCGGTAACTAGAAGGGGGGGTGTATGTGTTACCCACCCTGCTGTGTGTGTAGTCATGGGCCCTGTACTGCCGGTGGGCCTCCACCATGTTATCCAGCACGTGCTGCTGTTCTCTTGATAGACTGGTGGACAACGCCTGCCAGAGGAACAGACACTCAACGTCAATCCGTGGACATTTCAGACCGAGACGAAACTAACCAAGACGAAGGAGAACGCGAACAGAGGAGCCCAAGTGAAAAAATATTATGGAATACAAATATACATCTATACTGAAGGTGTCAAGTAAGCACGTGAATAAATCGGTGCATTTTAAGCACCCTTCCAGTTGCGTAGAAAAACATGAATATAATGCAAATGTGTTAAGCTGTCCATTTCAAAAACATTCAAATGAGATGTTAGTGAACTCTTTTTCCCCCTCTCTGGGGTAGAGGAGCACACCTGTCCGTGCAGCCTGCTGGTGGAGGTGACGCTCCTGCTCTCCACACACTCCTCCTCCTCCTGCCCTCCTCTGAGCTTCGCTCCCTTCCTCAGCCTCTTGGACTGGCACTGCACCTCCGTCAGCAGACCTGAGGCGAACGGGGGAAAAGATGCGTTACCGAGACAACAGCAGCCCTTGACAACCACTAGCTGAGACCATCGTGGGCATTGTTCTTAAATTGATTGATTTGAGTTTTTCAGGTTATGGATTCTGTTTTTCTGTGGTACGTTTGACACATTCATTCTCCTTCTTCGATCCAGAAGGGAAATTCAAGACGGCGTTCTGTCTCACATTCAGCCAGCATGCCCACGGCACGACACTTCCTCAGACGGCAGTCCTGACACTTCCTCCTCATGTACATGTCCATCTCACAGCCTCCGCCACTCTTGCAGCGGTACACCGCCTTCTTTGTCACGCTCCTCCGGAAGAAGCCTGGAACGGAGGTCAGCACACAGAGGTCAGCACACAGAGGTCAGCACACAGAGGTCAGCACACAGAGGTCAGCACACAGAGGTCAGCACAGTTCCCTGGAGAGGGTAGGAGCATAGATATATATAAAGACTAGATGTCTTACGGCGGAGTCTAGAACGTCCGCAAATGGCGGCCATCTTGCTACAGTCAACTCGCTCACCCATAACATTGACCATTACCATGACCATAACTGCATACTTATGAATAAAATAACATAATTATTCCTAAGTATGCAGTGGCATAACGACATCTCTGACGTTGATAACAAACCAAACCGTTTAAAAATCGGTTGAAAATTGAGCAAGTTATGGTCATTTAAAAAGTACATGTAGCATCAACACAATGTTATGGGTGAGCGAGTTGACTGTAGCAAGATGGCCGCCATGTGCGGACGTTCGACTCCGTTGTCCGGCAACGCGGACGAGACATCTACCCTTTATATATCTATGGGGAGGAGTACAGCTGGTCAGATACGGATGGATGACCGTCATTCGTGAGTTCTGTACCTTTGCAGCCTTCGCAGGTGAGAGCGTTGTAGTGATACCCGGAAGCTTTGTCCCCACACACCACACACAGCTCATCCTGACCTCTCACCCTGCCACTGTGGCCCAGCCTGGTCCTCCGAACCAGGGGCACCACCCCCGTGCTTCCTCCCTTCCCCTGGCCCCCGCACTGGGGATCCAGGCTGGGCTCGCAGGGAGGCTCCAGGCAGTGAGAGCTGTAGGGGTAGGGCGAATGGCAGGGATGGGGAGAGGAGGAGGACGGGGCTCCATAGAGGGAGAAGGGGGGGGCGTTGACTGGGCTGTATTGCTGCTGGCTGTAGGGGAAGCCCTGGAGGTCTAGATCCTGGTAAGGATAGCCCAGCGGGTCCCCCAGCACATCTGAATGGGATGGGAAGACACACACACAATCGCAACATACGTTTAAGAACAAAAGTAAGAAACACGTTTCCAGAGAAGCTCCAGAACTCTGTGAAATGGAATTCTCTTGCTTAAGGGGTTCCGCACAACAAGGCAACGATTGCAACATGTCACCCAAGGTCACGATTTCAGTCACACTGGTTTCCAGTCAAAGTGCATCTGAAGAATTTGATCCTTGATCACCATCTAATGTAATTCATGTGTGACCTAATGTCTTTTACAGCTCCTGTGGGATGTAATAAATAAACCTTGGAGCGAGACTTTGTGAACCAGTATGGACTGTGGAAACAGGATGCAGCTGAAAGGTTACAGTGCTGTTTAGGATTTTTATGATTCGCTGTTATTATTTTTATTGTGTTTTATTGTGTTTTATGGCAGTTGAGCACAGTGTCTGTTTGAGCATGTTGGGGTGACTGGAAGACCTATGGAGGCGTGTCTCCGTGTCTCTGTGTCTCCGTGTCTCCACAGAGGGAACATGTGTCGCCTCTGACAGTACATCTGCTTCAGTCCCCTTCACCGAAATCAGCACGTGAAATGAAAGCGTTGATATTTTCTTCGATATTCTTCGACATGTGAGGCCACAGGAACACAATGTTCTCTCCTATCTCTCTGGTGTTCTGGCTCGACGACGTCAAGCTCAAATTGTGTCGTCTTTATTCACTGGACAGCCATGACGGCCTGACACACACCGTCACAACGGCCCCCAGAACCTCTCCTTGACCTGGGATAAACGTGCTGAGTGTTCACCTCCTCACTTCAGCATTTTTTCCCTCTCCAATCCTCTCACTCCTTCCTCTTGTCTCCCTCTCCAGAGCTCTCCATTCATCCTCCCTATCGTCTCCTTCAACATCTTCACACTCCTGCCTTCTTTCACGCCAGAGGTCTGGACAACCTGTCAAAGTGAGGATGCCACTTCAACTATCGAAATACAGCCTGCACCCCCCCACACACCTCCCCCAACCCCCCCCCCCCCCCCCCCACCACCTCCCACATCCTCCCCCATCACGTCGTCTCTCTCTCCTCTCCCAGATGTTTCCTGTCATGGTGAGACTAGGGGGGCTGGTTGACAAAGCTGTGGTGAGGTCTGTTTGTAAACCATTTTAGCACTGTGTAAACACTTTCCTGCCTCCTCTCCGTCCCTCACACGCTAGTGAACGTTACCCCCCATCATGTCCTGATGTTCATCCCTGCTTGGAGTGGAGACAACACAACGTCTCAGACAGATCGGGCCAGGTCCCAGCTCTTCTTTATAAATAGTCACTTTTTCCCCCACTCAAAAGATTCTTGGTTAGCATCCTGTGTTTTGGACATTGTAAACTCGTTTTCAATTGAGCATTGTGACCAGAGAACAAACTGTGAAATCAACTTGTAAGAGATTTAACCCTGGTAACATCTGCTAAACTATTGCAATATATTTGTTTAGCAGACATTTCTCCCCAAAGCGACATACAGAAATTATCTCTACAGTCAAATGCTCTAACCACTGAGACCTACTCCCTACTGTAGAACTAAGTCAAAACCTCATCTGAACTCAAATAACTGTCGAAGGAGACTGGAGACAAGGAAAGCATCAAAGAGTATAAAAGGTACACATCCTTCTCAAGACAAACAAGGCAACACAATGCATAGTGTGAATGAAGAAAGAGGTCCAGCGTTCTGTTCGGTCACCTCAACATTACATTTAGTCATTTAGCAGACGCTCTTATCCAGAGCGACTTACAGTAAGTACAGGGACATTCCCCCCGAGGCAAGTAGGGTGAAGTGCCTTGCCCAAGGACACAATGTCATTTTGCAAAGCCGAGAATCAAAGCGGCAACCTTCTGATTAATAGCCCGATTCCCTAACCGCTCAGCCATCTGACCCCCAGTAGACACAAAGTACCTTTGCGGCGTGAGTCAGGCCAGGAGAGACTTACCGTAGTACTGTAGAGGCTCCGTGGTGCCGTATCCCTCAGAGCTGGTGAGGTAGCCCCCAGCAGTCATAGACATCTCTGCCTCGCTCCACTCTCTCATCTAGACAGAAAACACACGCTCCCTTAACTCTCATTGAATCCACACACACACACACACACTCACTAACTCACAAAACACCATGGATCCACGGACGGAACATATCTCAAACTTTCCACAACATTCCTTTATAGCAGCGCTTGCAGGTCTCCTAGCTGTGATGTCACTGGTTATTTTTACGCTGGCCTCGTGTCTCCGAGGTTAGCGCTGTCTGAGCGGAGCGGCGCAGCTGAGCTCTGTGATGCCTCGCTGGTCCGTGGGGAAGCAGCGGCGGAGACCAGGGACAGCCAGGAGAGTGTGAGAAGGAGACAGAGATGGTGACTCGCGTCCAAACAGATGGTCCTGGCCTGGAGTTCAGAGGGATGATGAGGCGTGGAGGGGAGGGGTGGGGGACAGTGGGATGTCTCTCCGATGGGGGGCCTGTCCCTGAGGGTCTGGGCTTCCAGGTTTGGCCTGGCCAGGTGGCTCTCCACCATGGAGCAGCTGAGGGGATCTGAGCTTAATAATCACCACCTGAGTCTGGGTTTTTGTGGGAAAGGAGCGTTGTGAAGTAATGTGGGGAATAAAACGTCCTAGACTAACACGTTGTAGAGAAATTGTCTACGAAAGTGAAGAATTCGGAGGTTGCTTGTTTTTAAGGACGTTCTGAAGACTCTGAGTCTTTATCGTTGGACCTAGCCACAACTACTGGTATGAATGTGTGTGTGTGTGCATGCGTGTGAGTGTGTGTGTGCATGTGTGTATGCGTGTGTGTGTGAGTTTGTGTGTGTGTGTGTGTGTGTGCGTATGTTTACTTGGACTCATGTTTGCCACTGCTCTGTTTGTGCTGCAGTTAATATTTGACGCTGGGCAGATTTAGGGCTTTGAGAAACCCGGCATAGCCCCCCCCCCCCCCACACACACACACACACACACACCCACACACACAGTGAACTGGGTCGAGGCCTGGCCAGAGCAGTCAGGGGAACACGACCTGGCTGAGGCCCTTATCTGTCACTAATGGTGTCTGACATGCAGCATGCTGACAGAGAGCTTGTGCTATCCTCCCACCCAGGAGCCGTTCTTCAGCTGCCTCTTTACGCAGCGTGGAGCGAGCCAGCAGTACCACCACCAGCAGTGAACCATCACGCTGGATGAGCCATGATGACTCCTCTCCCAGTTCTGAACTCCTGCTTAAATACAGTAAATACGGTATGCTGAGCTGCTTGTGAACAAACAATCTGAGGTTACCTACATTCAGAGGCGGAATAAAAGTATAGCAGTTTCAACCATGACATCAACAAGTGTAGGTAATTGAGTCTTGTTCCTCTTCCTGTCTGTGGAGGAAGGATTCAGGTGGTTTGGCACATCACCCTCTGGTTGATGTTCTCTGGTCAGGACTACAAGAGACCTCACGCTGTGTCTCGTTTGATGGTTGACTGGTTCTGTAACTTGTAATCAGCTTTTGTGTGGACAATCATGGACACACAGACAGAACCAATGTGATTCTACCGATGAGCTACTCGACGTGAAGTTTGTGAAGCGCAGGAGAGGTGATAAGAGGTGGACAACAAACACTCACCATCCCTCAAAGCTGTCCTGACACTAGGCGAGAAAAAAGAAGTGAGAGAAGGAGGGAGAGAGAGACAGAGAGACGGAGAGACAGAGAGAGAGAGAGAGAGAGAGAGACAGAGAGAGAGAGAGAGAGAGAGAGAGAGAGAGTTAGAGAGAGATACAGAGAGAGAGAGAGAGAGAGAGAGAGAGAGAGACAGAGAGAGAGAGAGACAGAGAGAGAGAGAGAGAGAGAGAGAGAGAGAGAGAGAGAGAGAGAGAGAGAGAGAGAGAGAGAGAGACGGAGAGAGAGAGAGAGAGAGAGAGAGAGAGAGAGAGAGAGAGAGAGAGAGAGAGAGAGAGAGAGAGAGAGAGACAGAGAGAGAGACAGAGAGAGAGAGAGAGAGACAGAGAGAGAGAGAGAGAGAGAGAGACAGAGAGACAGAGAGAGAGAGAGAGAGAGAGGAGAGAGAGAGAGAGAGAGAGAGAGAGAGAGAGAGAGAGAGGGGGAGAGAGAGAGAGAGAGAGAGAGAGAGAGAGAGAGAGAGAGAGAGAGGAGAGGGGGGGGGGGGGGGGGGGAGGGGGAGAGAGAGAGAGAGCGTGTAGGATGTTCATTCATTCTCACATAACACTGAGTTATGGTGACAATTTCTCAGAGTGAGTAAATGTGGCTGTGGATCTTCCAGTGTGGTTGAAATGTCACTTAGTTGGACAAGAGCCCGACTGCTGCACAGCTCAGTGGGAACATAGTCGAAAAGGGGGATGAGGAGGAGATGGAGGATAAAAGGGAGAGAGGAGTGGAGGGTGAGCTGAAACTCATTAGCTTTGATTCACTCAGCGTTTGGGCTGAAGGCAGTATGCTCAATATAAATCTCTCTTTCTCTCTGGCTCTGTTCCTCTTGCTCGCTTTATCAATGTGTGATGTTTGCTGGTAGCCAGTCAGATTGTGGGCTGTTTACTGATTCTTGCAGGAAACAGACGCTTAGATTAGTGTGGCCTTGCAGGGAAGGATTGTGTGGGTAAAGTCCACTGCAAAATTCAGGGGAGGGGGGGGGGGGGGGCAAAGCTATCATTAATGACACAAGGTATGTAAATACTTACAAAAGTTACTAAAGTAAAGCTCTTTGATAGTTATGTTGATGTTGCCAAAGGAAATTGCAGATTTGTGAAGCAGTATCTGTTTCAATAAAAAGGGAGAGGAACTGATCTGAAAGGCTTTGGTACTGTCCTGTACTTGCTTTAGAAACAACGTTGTTCTCTAAAACCCTTGTTCATTTCAACTGAATTCAACTCACAACACACGCAAAATAGATCAACTCATCTGAATGACCACATGCACGTAGTCCTACCACTAATATTTACAGTCTCAGTTAGTGTGGTCGACAAATCAGTGCTCAACACAAACAAAATCAAGAACACCAAGTCCTAATGTGTCTGCTAGGACTTGCATTTCAACAACAGCACGCTCAGAGACGCATCATTAACTTGACCAGCACTAAACCAAGAAGATGTCTCTGCTCTACAGTCGAAACATCTGTCATTTCTGTGTCAACGCGCTGGTTGAAGAGGATTCATTGGCCGCTTATTTAGTCCAGCACCCTAATAAGCACGGACAACAGGAGAGGCCACACACCGTTTCAACCGAAACGTGTCCATCATGACCTTCAAACTTGACAAAATGAGTCCTCGAAATAACCACATCCACCTTAAAGATCATTCGTCATTAGACAGCACATGCCTGATTCTTTTCAAACGTTTCAAACACGACAGTCCAAAGCCAAAGAGAAAGATCAACTCACTGCTGGTGGTCTTCTTCCTGGCTGTGTGTCGACTCTTCTGACATCCTCCTGAGTTTTCTTCCTCTTACGTTTCTGGTGTCGACTCCAGTCCAGCCTCTGACATTCTACACTCGCCAAACACGCACGTGCAGTCTGACACAGTCACATACATACACACTCTGATACATACCCACAAACACAAGCTCACACCCACGCACACAGAAAAGAGTACTTTCCATTTTTATCATGAGTCACTGATCGTTTGACAATGCAAACATCTCTGTGTTTACTCTATTTTGGGCACAGCAGCATGAAACAACATGAATCTAATGAGGTACCACTTAATTTAAATGTACAAGACTCAAATCAAAGCAAACACACTAACAGGGGATAATAGAGCAGTTTAGCGAATTCAAGCTGACCGTTCAACCCTGTTCAGTTGTCCTGTCCCTGTTCAGCTTTAAACTCTACGTGGTCACGGCTGGTGTCACTCAATCCTGCTTTCAAATGGTCAAATTCTAACCCTGAAAATTAAACAGTTAAAATGTACTCAGGAAAAAAAAAATATATATTTTCAAGCCGACCTCCTTTGGCAGTTGAGTGACTTCAGCAGGCCCCAGGTCCCAGAGGAGAGGTGGCGGAGCTACCCAGTGTTCTGCGTGAGCACGGCGAGAGCAGCCCAGTGAGAGAGAAGGCTCATTAAGACATTCCCTGTATTGTGTGTTTATAAACAGCCTCTTGGTCATCTCTGTGATGGATGGAGTCTTGCTATCGCTGGTTCTTCCTGCTGCACCCCTACATTAGGCTGAGGAACACAACATCGCCACGGTTTCACAACCTCACACACACACACACTCACACATGCACACACTCACACACACACACACACTCCCTCGCAAGATCCCCCGTGTAGTTTCCACTCCTCATTGACCCCGTTGTGGTTCTGACCTCTCCTCCTCACTGGGTGGGCCCTCAATGTCACTGTCTGTGTGTCTGTGTGTGTGTGTGTGTGAGTGAATAAAGAGAAAGTGAGAATGTGTGTGTGTGCACGTGTGTAAAAAGACACTGTATTTTGTGTGTGTGTGTGTGTGTGAATAGAGAAAGCATGAACGTGTATGTGTGCACGTGTGTAAAAAGAGAATGTGTGTGTGTGTGTGTGAATAGAGAAAGCATGAACGTGTATGTGTGCACGTGTGTAAAAAGAGAATGTGTGTGTGTGTGTGTGAATAGAGAAAGCATGAACGTGTATGTGTGCACGTGTGTAAAAGACACTGTATTTCTTGTGTGTGTGTGAATAGAGAAAGCATGAACGTGTATGTGTGCACGTGTGTAAAAAGAGAATGTGTGTGTGTGTGTGTGAGAGAGATAGGATTCCCAGGGTCAGAATTCCTCCCCCCGTCTTCCTCACTAACAGGACAGTAATAACAGTAACTCCACTAATGAAGAAAAACAACATGGCTGTCAGTGCGTGTTCCAGGAACATGAGTGTCAGTGAAAGGTTTAACAAGGTCCCTCAGCAGGGAGAGAAGGGCAGGGTTCAGGGTTGCGACTGGGTTTTAACCTCTCCCTTCACATGATTGATGTTCAGCATACACTGGTGAAGTAAAAGCTGAACAGTTTTCTATGATTAGACACATGCAGATAATTGTAGAAATGACTTCAGTTCTTGTCAGTTTTCCCATTTCAATTAAAAGCTCACTTTATTACACCTAACTCATTGGAACATTTAAAGTGACATGAATTGATCAAAGAAGTAGAATGTGATTATTTGTGACAAACATAAATCACTACTGTGCAAACATGTAGTTTTGTGATAAAGCACCACATGGGTTTAGGAAAAAAGAAACTATTTAAGTTTACTTAAAACCATTTACAAAAAACGTAACCATTCCATCACTGGATAAAATCTGTGATAAATGTACGTTGACACTAAGCAAAGATAAGATGTCTTGTCTCCAAATTAAAAAACAAATAAAATAAAAGGCAATTATTGAAACAAGACACGACTGTAAAGATAACTGCACAAAATGCATTCATATTTAAAGTTTCAACATAAGGCCATCATCGTGCATGGTTTAATAACATGAAAAACTGTACTTTACTGCAAACATTTACACATAAATAAGTAAAAGTTACAATAAGTTCACATGTACAAATTCCAGTATTTAAATCCACACGATAATTGTTGTGCCTTGTAAACATGATTCAAACCAGACAGGAGTTCTCGAAGGGTGAACATTCAGAGGCTCATTGCAGTGATTAGTGTCAAGATTGTCAAAATGTGTTTAGCAAGTTTGAAAAACTGGAGGTTCTTTAGATTGAACACATGTTGGAAGCATCTCAAATTCTGGACAGAAATTGTAGTTTTTCCCACTTTGTTTCAGTAGGAGAAGAAACGGAAAAGTAAAGGAGAAAATACTCATTTTAAAGATATATCTTAGCGGGTGAACATCAAGTCAGCATTCTGACACAATTCAATGATTAGAGTTTCCCATCCTTGATTAAGACATTAAATGTCAAGGTCCCTTTAAAAAACTCAAATTAAATGCAATCGAGAAAATATACTACAGGCATCTTAATGACCACCGTTGCGTATTTTTCACAATCCATACAGAGACAACAACAAAAAAGAATTACTATACAATAGTTTTTTACATAATAAATAAAATGAAAAAAAAGTATTGCAAGAAAAGAAAATATGTGTTTCTGTCTAGTGTGTCAGGAATGTGAGTTGGAGAGTTCATTGGTTTTAAACGACTGTTGCTTCATCTTAAACCAGTTGATCCAACAGACTCGAGGTTCTTTCAGTTTCCCAGCAGAGCAGCAGTCTCATCACTATGCTTGTCCGTCGCGACAGGAGCATTTCGGTATATGAGGAACTGGAAGGAGATCTGATGAATGAGTGAAGGAAATCAGCAAAAAAACCATTGACATCTGATCAAATCTCTCTGGACAGAGAAATACTTAGTCACTGTAGCGAAAAATGCTATATCGTACCAGCACAAATGCCTCAAAAGTATTAAATATAGTGATGTACTCAAATAATCTTAACCAATCACAAAACCATATCCAGAGCCCTTTTCTTAAAGCATCTGAGCAATTCCAAAATAATCCTTCAGTGATTAACTATCACTGATAAAACTAATATTACACATTCAATAATCACCTTCTTGCCTATTCATGTAAACATGTTTTCCGTTTGACTCAAGTGCAAGGTCTAAATACTACAAGGCAGTTTCTAGACAGGCCTGGAATTTTACAAGTACATGGGTAAAGAACATTCTGGAGGCCGGGTGGACATATTTAGGATACGAGGATGTCAAGCGAGAGGGTCCCGAGGCTGCCAATGAGCCAGGGCAAGTGATGGAGGATGTAGCTCTCCTCGCCCTGGCCTCGCTCCGGATTCTTCAGCAGCACGCTGAGGCCGTAAGTGGTGTTCCCCAGGATGACGAGCGCAAACAGGAAGTAGGACACGCCTTCGGTCGACTTCCTTTTGTACTGCAAAAGGAGAGGAATCAGGATTTTAAAATGGGATTTGATTGAGGGGAAGGAATCCTGAATTCGAATTTCGCATGTGAGGATGTTTTCGTGTTTTCTAAATTTAGCTTGTTCTCACAGCATTGCTTTTATTTACATCACTAGAACATCGATTTGGATAAAGGCTGAATAAATGGAAATGTACTCTTCTTTAAACCATCCCAGCCTATCATACTCACATTAGTGTGCATCTGTGGCAGTCTGGAGCAGAGGTATAGCACTGAGGACACCGAGCCAATGGCGAACCCTATTATCTCCTTGGTGGTGAAAGCCTGGACAGACGGATATAAATCAACCTTCCACTCCAGATACAAAAACCATTGTTAATCTTGTTTTGTTACGAGACCGAGGAACACTTCTCACCTGAAAACTAGAAACACCAGCCTCCGAGGTTGACAACAAAGCCCGACCTTTGAACCCAGAGGTCATCACTTCCTGTTGAGGTCCTGACGCAGGTAGGGTGAGGAAGCTGGCGGTGAAGCCAAGGAGGTAGATCAAAGCCAACGCGTTGAGAGATGACCTGCCTGAGACAAGGACATGATGTCTGGGATGACATGGGAGTCAGGTGGCTGAGCGGTTAGGGAATCGGGCTAGTAATCTGAAGGTTGCCAGTTCGATTCCCGGCCGTGCCAAATGACGTTGTGTCCTTGGGCAAGGCACTTCACCCTACTTGCCTCGGGGGAATGTCCCTGTACTTACTGTAAGTCACTCTGGATAAGAGTGTCTGCTAAATGTAAATGTCTGAGATGGATTCACATTGAACAGCCATTAGATCCTAGTTTTACAACTACCTACAAATTATCCAAAAAAGTTATCCAAAAAAACTGCAAAACTGTTTACAAAAAGGTCTCAGTTGTTGTATGTAAACCCGGCTCAGCAAATTCCTGTAGGCTTGGATCCATATATTGATAGACACTTGGCTCCAAAAAACACTCCACATGTAGACTAGCCTGAAAACACTTTTTGTTGTTGTTGCAAAACATATCTTTGGTGTGGTTCATTTAGTTGCTAAGCACACAGTTTTTTGTCATGTGATTGAGAACGCATGACTGAGTATGTAGGCCTACATTTTATAAAGTTCCTGACAAGGAGAACTGCACGGAAGGCAGAGACTGAACCTGATCCAGTGTTTTTCCAGTGTCACGTAACAAAACTTACAGTACCAGTCAAAAGTTTGGACTCATTTTCCCAGGTCCCCTAGTTAACCTCTTAAATAGGTGTAAGGACTGAGCGCAATACCACATAGATGTCACAGCAGACAAAGAAACAAGGGCTCAACTCACTGTCAGACATCTTGTTCTTAGCCATGTAGTAACAGTACAACAACAGCATCACCAAATCAGCCAGGGCATAATACACTGCTGTGTACGTCTGTTTGAGAGAAGAGGAACAGAGACATAGGTGGTTTCATATTAGTTTAAGTCCATCTTGGTACAATGTTGGTGGTACTGAGAACAGTCAGACTATTCCCTTGGTAACACACAGATACCTAAAACAATATACACCGACTGGATTTCTGTTGGGTATCGTCCAAGAAATCTCAGCAATAAGCACCAAATCCTGGCAGGTATGAATGACTCACCTGGAGTGGAAGCTGGTCGGCTAGGAAGGAGCCCACTAGATTGCAGGTGTCACCAGCCAGCCACAGCAATAGAAACCAAATGGACAGAGCACTGTCCATGTTTCCAGTTTTACAGGAGCTGTAGTATTGTCTGAGGACATGACAACAGATATATTACAAAATGGACGTGTTCACAAAATTTGCCCTTGATATACAAATGTAAACTATAAAAATGCAAGGCTTACGGGATTGAAGACACCATGAAGCACAGTATGGACAAAAGGCCTAGCATGACGCTGGCCATATCCCTGGAATCCTGTGCGCATTCCCCAAGCCCAAACCAGATCCATTCCGTTCCGTTGGGACATACAGAACTGAAGTTTCCGTCATTGCTCCCCGCAAAGGTTCCCCTAGTGAGGACTCCTTCCGTCCACATATTCACTAAATAACGCAGATGGTTAATGGTCAAACTGGTCAAACCTAGCTGTGTGTCAATAAAAAAAGCCATCTACCTATCTGACCCAACTGAAATGTCAAAGGTAAGGCTGAGGTTAGCTGCTAATTTGCTAACGTTATGTACACACACACAAAACAAGACAGGGTGAAAAAAAACAAGATACCAAGCTAGGTAGAGCTTGGTATCTTGGTATGTTGGTTGTAACATAGCAAAGTCAAGTAGCTATACTAGCTTGCTTGCCTTGATATAGCCCTTTGTCTAGGTGCTTAAAACCATACATCTAAACCTAAAATAGAACAGGCCCGATTAGACAAAGATTGAATTATATTATATAGCTCTAAGTCTCACCTGGGGTTTGGTATAGCTATTGCAGCTTGCCCGGGACGCAAGAAATCTTGATAGACGTCCGCCTAAGATAAGAAAAAAACATCAACAGAGCCTGTAAACAGTTTTACCCGGACCAAGGGTAAGGCATGATTGGTTCATGAGTCTACGCGTCACCGGGAGAAGGCGGAGTAAAAAGTTCTTAAAAGTGAAGTGAGCAAGTTACAATAGAGAAACTGCAATCAATTTAGTTTAGAAATTACAGTTTTCCGAAGTTGACATTATCGGTAAACTCCAATTCACCATGGACTTTAGACAAAAACAGTTGCTTAAGTTTTAATTAGGCATTTCAGCCGGCACCATAGAGTAGCTGAAATCAAGCTCAGTGTGGCACGGTTGAGGCTGAACTTTCTCTTTCGCAGCTAGCTATTTATTCGCCGGTCCAACTTTAATTGGAACATTAAGACTTCAGTACATGACAAATGTACTGAACAATGCTCACCCTTATAGCGTCGTGTGACCTGGCTAATATGTCCACATTTTCACATGTTTGCATCACATATCAACAGCTCATGTTAACCTGCCTTATCGGCATGGTAATTTATTCAGTAATTAGCCTCCCTCATTGCAACGGCCCATAGATTCTTCTCACGACCCTGAGAAACCGAAGATCACGGTCTATGTCTGCAGTATATTCTACGAAAATTCAAGCAATCCACGAATTTCGTCACATATACGTCACGTGTCATCTTGCCAAATACATTGGTTGCATGCTGACAAACTGCTAGTTCTGTGCCATCATACCGACTCAATATGTCAAACTGATTACATAACACCTGACTCTGACGTAGGCCTATATTTATTTATTCAACAAACCAGATCCTTGGGACGGAAAAGTTCCTAATCACAGAGGAAAACTCCAGCGAATTTATCATCCACCGATCTCGCGACTGAGGTACCAGAAAACTGACACAGGGAAGGTGACAGTCAGTCAGCTGACCGGTTTCACCTGAGTCAGCAAACGAAAGTACGCTGATCTAAGTCTTAAAGTAACTTCTCCTTTCACATTTTCCGAGACACCGCGTCAGTAAAAATTCTGTATTTTCCATTTCAGAGTAGTCAGATACTTTTCAGTTTCACCTTATTTCCATTATAGATAATTTTCACGCAACAGTCGCACATTGATAGTTTAGTTGCCTTTTCCTTAGCAAGAAACAAAAAAACAATATTGATGTTCATACAATTCTAACCTAAAAATAGGCTGTATGCTTTATTGATTCTTCTTACTTCAGGTTTCAACTTTGTTTAAATTTGGTAATGCGATCATAACAGTATTAAGGGAAAAAAGGGCTTATTTTGTTATAACCGATAGAACTTAATGCAAACTTTCTGATGAATCAATCACATAGTTCTACAACTGATACCATTTGCAATTAATGTCGATGAAAAATATTTTTACTATGAGCCTACCCCAAATATCAATCTAATCTGCAATCTGCTTTAGTAATTTGATTTCTCTTATTTACATTCGTTGTTTAAACAAACACAGTCATACAAATACTTGGTAGGTATTTCATTTCAAACTTTATAGTACATTAATTAAGATTTGAAAGGGGAGTTTAAGATGTTTTATAAAGAATGTTTCACAATAGATTTACAAACATGATCATAGATGGAAAATAATAGAAAAAGAAATAACCAGTCATTAATTTAACTACAGCAAAACAAAACAAACTTTGAAATCTGTACAAGCGTTTTTCTAAGCATCCACATCGCCACAGAGAAAAGCACAAGCATGTCTTCAAAGTCCAATTTACCGGACGACAAAGACACGCATCAAATCTATTTTACAATATAACTCTTCCAAAAGCAAAACATAAAATATACCAGTCTGTACAATAGATCACCCTTTGACCTTTTGAACCTCACACACAGAGGGAAGGGGAAAAAGTCAAGCGTAGGAGGTGAGGGAAGACACTTTGTTCCTCGTGGAACGCGTCTGATCTCACTTGATGTGCAGAGCCTTGTCGTGCGTTTTTAACCGCTTGCGTCGCGGCTCCACAAACTCGTCTTCGGAGTCTTCCGTGAGGTCGTCCTCCTCCGCGGCCTTGACCTCCTCCTCCGTCTCCGCCGGGAACGTCTGGTCGGGGTAGAGCTCCTGCAGCTTCTCCTCGAAATACACGCTCATGGTTTTGCCGACCTCCGCAATCTCCGAGTCTGCCTGTCATGGGAGGAGGAGGGGGGGGGGATAGAATGAAAGAAGGAGGGTAAGAAAAGACACCATTGAAATGGAGAAAGAACGAATGGGAGAAGGTGGAGATGATGAAGAGGAGGAGGAAGAGGAAGAGGGGGGGGTATGTGGAGGAGGAGGAGAACATTTGAGTGGGTTAACAATCCCAGTGGTAGGGTGAGTCCTGGCTAAACCTTGCTTGTATTGGAAACGGCTTACCTGCACATTAATCTGTTTCTCCTCATCATAAACTTGGATTATTCGAGACATCTAAAGAGGGGTAATAACAGTACAATAAAGACAAAAAGGCAGCAGAGGGGGGGGAAGAGAGAAATGTTTTACAGCACAGGCTGGTCAGGTAACAACCCCATGTGTACTGTAAGCGTTCTCTCTAAGAGTACAGGCCTACACCCCTTGCTGAAATACTCGATTTTTAAATTTAAATTCCGGTTTATGCCCAATTTAAGTTGCTAAAGACTGGATTAATATGGTATTCATAGTTGACTATGAATGGACCCCCCCCCCTCCCTCCCTCAGTGAAACCATCAGACTAGCTGACCATGCTGCTGGTTGTGCTGACTTGACCCATTGGAGATTTTAGATGGTCAATTTAGCATCATCATGACAGAACTATTTCCATTTTATATATATATATATAAAAATGTCCTACATTCTGTATTTATATTTATCCTGGAAGTTGTGATATTATAGGTAAATACTGTAGTCTCAAGTTTTTTTATTGTCTGTAGAGTAAAAGCTATATTTAAAAAAAGTTGACCTACACAAACAGATGCCATTTACCCACACTACGACATTTTATAGGGAATATTTGGTACTGTAATATAATAAAATAAACATAGCGAAACCACAGATGTGTTCAGGTTCCAAATATGGCACCTTAGTCACAAGATTAACATAACAATTCTGGTAGCCATTCCAAAGCAAGTGTAGTAACTGCTTATAGCTATCCACTATGTAAAGGGCTTTCCACAATAGACGAGCATGATCCAGACTGGACCTACAGTGATCTGCATCAAAAGACTGCCGCCCCTTCTTATCACAAGGCCGCCTGTTGTTTTATGCAGACCATGTCTATATTGTCCATGCAGCTTACATTTACATTAAGTCATTTAGCAGACGCTCTTATCCAGAGCGACTTACAGTAAGTACAGGGACATTCCCCCCGAGGCAAGTAGGGTGAAGTGCCTTGCCCAAGGACACAACGTCATTTGGCACGGCCGGGGAATCGAACTGGCAACCTTCAGATTACTAGACCGACTCCCTCACCGCTCAGCCACCTGACTCCCTGCTCTTACAAAAGCAGTGCAACCAAAACACTTCTTCCTCAATAGTGTTGATGAAACCATGCAATTGTTAGAGGTTTGGATCAGCCAGCTACAAGCTTCTCCTCCGGGGCGGGAGGGGGGGGTGGGGGGTCTATCACAGTCCATAACGGTCTGCTGGCATCAAGACATGTTTTTGATCGTAACTGATAAATGGAGTCCCCTTCCTATCAGTGTGAAAGGCCCTTAAAATAAATCCCAGAGGGTGCATGCAAAGCCATGCAGGAAGAGAGAAACAGACACCCCATCTGCTGTTAATACCCGCAGGCTCTGGTATACATGTGTGTGGTTCCATGTGCCCTCCGACAACTCTGTCAGGCTCTCATACCAGGCTAGGACTCATGCCACTCACCTCGTTGTACTTGGCACAGTTGCTGAAGACCAGACGCACGTCCGCCACCAGCTCCCGGGGGGTTTGGTAGTGCTGGGAGTGCTTCATCTGAAGCTTCTTCTTCACCAGTTTCAGGTCCATGGGTCTCTTGATGATCTTGTAGTAGTTAGGGACCTGTAAGATGCAGAGGCAGTGTTGAGAGGCATGATGACTCACGAGCTGGAGGGGATGGTGGAGGTCCTGGCAGGTACTAGGGAGTCAGGTGGCTGAGCGGTTAGGGAAGCGGGCTAGTAATCTGAAGGTTGCCAGTTCGATTCCTGGCCGGGCCAAATTACGTTGTGTCCTTGGGCAAGGCACTTCACCCTACCTGCCTCGGGGGGAATGTCCCTGTACTTACTGTAAGTCGCTCTTTATAAACGCGTCTGCTAAATGACTAAATGTAAATGTACTTACAGCTGACGCCACGGGCTCCTGAAACTCCAAGCTCAGCTGATTGCAGAAGACATGAAGCAGGAGGCGCTCACATTTCTACGGGGAGGAGAAGTGAGAGATGTGAATGAGTGGAGGTGGAGCAGCACATACAGGACTGGAAAGTCAACCTGTCGACAAAAATACTAACAATTTCATCTCAAGCTGGCGAAAAAACGAAACATTTAAATCTTCTAACGCGAAGGATATATCTGAAAAAAAATCCCTATTCTGTCCGTAAACATGATATAACATTGTGTTTGAGAGCAGGGTTTCCCCTGTTGGACCACTGACCCGCTGGTCCTCTGGACTCATCCCCGGCTCAGTCTTGCCCTTCTTGCTCTGCTTCTCATCGTCACAGTTGTACTCCATCTCCGGGCTGGACAGGTTCCGGCAGAACGTACACATCCAGTCTCCACTGAAAGAGTAGAACCAGAGAGAGGGGAAAAAAAAGAGTTTTACATTTACATTTAGTCATTTAGCAGACGCTCTTATCCAGAGCGACTTACAGTAAGTACAGGGACATTCCCCCCCGAGGCAAGTAGGGTGAAGTGCCTTGCCCAAGGACACAACGTAATTTGGCACGGCCGAGAATCGAACCAGCAACCTTCGGATTACTAGCCCAATTCCCTAACCGCTCAGCCACCTGACTCCCTGAGTTTTAACACGTTAAGGAGTAGCGTCACACAAATGTGATCGGATGCGGGTCTCACAGCGTAACATCGCACATGTGCGATTTCAAACATTCCAACTGAATATTTTTCCGATAGACAAAAACTATATGACAAACGCTAGAGTATGGCTTCAAAATGTACAATGAGGAGGCTAACAAGTAACACTAGCAGCATTGCTACGAGTATTATGCTAGGTTGCTAGGTAACGGAAGCTAACTAAAGCTAGCTAGTTTCCGTTTCGGAAAGATAACTCACGCTGTGTGGGCCGTCGGAAATATTTAGAACTCACTCATCTTTAAGGATTAACACCTTGGTAAAACGAGCCTAAAGCACTCCAGAGATCCAGACAGGTGTGATGGAAACGGAGAGCGTGGGTGGTGACGTCGGGCTCACCTGGGGAGGGACTTGAGCGTGGGGATGTGGCAGGTGGTGTGGAACACTTTGGGACAGTTGTCACAGCAAAGCAGATCTCCTCCGTTGTTGCACACCGCGCACCAGTCCTCGTTGGGGTCGTCCTCCTTCCCTTCCGCCGCCCCACTCTGATTGGTCTCCATCTCCGTGGCTCCGCCCTCGCCGTCTTTGGAGGAGGCGGGGGCGGCGGCGGCGTTGCCGTTGGTGAGAGGCGGCTCTGCTGTCGTGCTGTCGTCTTTCTGAGCGGGCGCCGAGGGGGCGGTGCTGGGGCTGTCAGAGGGTTCCTTGGGCTCGATCTTGACCATGGTCTGGACGGAGCCGCTGGATGAATTTCCGGTGGACATGGAGCTCTGCGCTGGGAGAGGGCTGCTCTCCGGGCTGCTCATCTACAGAGGCGCAGGGGGGGGGGGGAAGAAAAACACATTAAGCCTTGATGCCTTAAGGATATTAAAACGTCATTAAGGCTTAAAAAAAAAAGAAAGATGTTCGTGGGGTTCTCAAGAGATGGCATGAATTTACATTTCTATAGTAATGTCACATTACAGCTATCTTGCTGTAAACTAACAGGGGATATCATTCCTAACCATTGTCCACATTATATTAATACAGCAATACAGGCAGTGCATGTGTATAGGATGCATGTCTATTGCACGCACACACAAGTTAGAATGTACAGACAGAGGTTGGAGAGCAGTCAGGTGCAGAGCGGGGGGGGGGGGGGGGGGGGTCCTACCATGCATGCGCTCCTCCCTTCCTTTCCTCGTTCCGTCTTGACATTAGAAACGGCTCCCGAGAGGCTGCACTCGTCCTCTAATCCCGGCTCTAGTTTCACTCTCACCTGCTCCACCGGCGCGCTCATGGGCCCAGGCCTCCCTGCTGAGCTACAGCTGGGGCACACACACACACACACACACACACACACACGAACACACACTTCAATATTCAGAGGCTTAAGTAATGAGCACTGACAGAAATACCCTATGATGTAGTATGTGTGTGTTTGTATGTGTGTGGGGGATGATGTGTGTGCGTGTGTGGGGGTTTGCATGTGTGTGTGTGTGTGGGGGGGGGGGGATGGTGTTCATCATTACCTCCCTCTGCTGCCTGTGCTGGAGGAACTGGAGGGTCGAACTGGCGTGTGGGAGTTTGATAACCCTGCGTGTGTGGGAGAGGGAGAGAAAACCAATAGGTAAAAGTAACAGAAACTGTATGTTTCATAATCATGGCAATATGCCATGGCAAGTAGCATAGACTGCAGATACACCACAGAAGAAGAGAGGAGAGTAGAGTCAAAGAACTTATAGTGCTTCTATACTCTTTGGTAGAGTGGAGACACCACACTAGTAGAGAGGAGGGAGTAGAGTGGAGACACACCACAGAAGAAGAGAGGAGGGAGTAGAGTGGAGACACACCACAGAAGAAGAGAGGAGGGAGTAGAGTGGAGACACACCACAGAAGAAGAGAGGAGGGAGTAGAGTGTAGTGTATTCTGAGTGGAGTGAAACCTCCCCCGTCCACAGTACCTGAGGAGCCAGGTGAGTGGGTGGTGGGCACAGGAGAGGGGTTCATCTCCATGGGAGCTCCATACAGAGGGTTTTTGCTGGCAGAGAGATATCTGGTCAGGAGGTGGTCTAGGCTGCTGGAACCAGCATCCTCCAGCTGAGGGCGCCACAGGGAAGATAAGAAACCAGAAGGAGAGAAATATTGTTTGATATCCAACTATAATTCCAGGATTGTGTATCTGCGGCTTGATTATCTCTCGAGAACCGGGCACTGTGTGACGTTTAGATGCGGAGGTTTTATGGCTAAGGCCCCAAGGATGTGCTATGTGGACTATTTTCTATGTTTGTTTTTTTTAAGATACAAATCAATTTCTACACATTCAAATGTAGTTCTACATAAACAAATCTCTATGGTTTAATTTGACCATTATAAGTCAGGCGTATGTTACTCGCCACTTGTTTGTAAACGGTGTGATTTTATCTGCACTCAATTGACCATGCCACTGACTTATCAGCAGTGGTTAACACTACAAACCCCCAAAGGAGGGGAAATGAGTCACACAGGAAATGAAAATCGACCAGTCGAGCACTGATGAGGGGTGTGTGCAGTGTCAGACTGGCTGTCAGGAGATTTCCCTAACGGCCAGTCAAACGGCCGCGGCATAATGCAAAAAATAATAATAAATAATACAATATAATAGTCGTGGGCTGGTCTGCGTTTCAAAGTCCCGGAACGTTTTTCAGTCCCAGTCCAGACCTGTGTGTGTTTACCTGAATGGGTGGGATGTCCGGTAAACAGGGCAAATTCTCTGGGTTGGTAACCGAGGGGATGAGCTCGATGGCCCCCACAATGGGGCTGGCGGGGCCCCTGTGGGCGTGGGCGCTTGCCATGCTGGCACTGGTGGGGCTGGTGGGGTTGGCGTTGTGGAGGGACGCCACCGGGAAGGGCCCCGCGTGACCCGGGTTGGAATGCTACACGGGGAGATGGGGAAGGAGGAGAGGTAGGACGTAAAGAGAACAGGACAAGAGGATGGAAAAGTGAACTCTTTGGAAGGAAGCTGGAACGTTATATTGCAAAAGCTTAGGGAAAGGGTTGCTAGGACATGCAGGCTAATGCATGCTGCACAAGACACTGTAAGTCCAAGTGGAAAAGATGCCAAACCCCTGATTGAAGTAAGAAACGGAACCTTTGGTGGTTCATCTCAGAATCTACAGACATCTAGACACAAAGAGAGAGCATCCATAGCTCACAAGGCTCTTACCGTAATCATACTGTACATGCACATTTGCCCCCCCCTCAAAAATAAAACTACATTTTGAGCTACTTTCGTTCATTTGTAGCCGTTATTGCCTGTGTGAGTATTTGTTTAGTATATATCATCTTGAACTAAGCAAAAAAAATAATGTAATTAACTTTCAACATCCAATATTTACATCCAAGTCGTTAAGCACCACTCGCCAGAGAAGCTCCCCACTGAGACACAAATATTTCCTTTTACGAGGTTAGTAAAAAAATATAAAACGGCCAGACATATTGTAGCTGCCGTCGAAAATACATTTGCAAATGTAGGTGTCAGTACATTTCCATGACCCCCGTGTGGCAGCTGTGGCTCAGGGCAGCAGACCGACCTGTCTCTGCAGCTGGGGCTGCATCATGGGGGAGTACTGCTGGCCGTTGTGGAGCCGGGGCTGGGCCGTGGGCATGCGGCCCTGAGGCTGAGGCTGAGGCTGGGGCTGAGGCTGGGGCTGGGGCAGGCGCATGTGGTGGGAGGAGGGGTACATGTGAGGGGAGCCGTTCATCCCCCCCGGCGCACCCCTCTGGTGGCTCTGCATACTGATGAGTCTGGGAGGCTGGAGGGGGGGAGAGGAAGGAGGAGGGAGGGGGACACAGGAGGGAAGAGGAGAGGTGGGGGGTAGGAGATACTTAGTGTTCATCAAAGACAGTATGCCTATTATTAAACATGTGGGTAGGTGGGAGATTACGTATATATTGTTTGACAGCTTTTTGCCATCTGATTTTAACGTCCTGCTTGAATCTTCAACATCTACACTATCATACGTCTGAGAAACCAATACGTTTCCAGAACAGACTATCTAAATGGAGGGTCAGAAGGACTATCAGAACATGGCCCTTCTACAGGTCATCATCTAGCATAATATATATATGAAGGTTTGGATTAGCCACAAGCCAATGTGTATTTTATGGAAGTAAACTGCTCATGGACTGGACACCCACTTGGCACCAGCTTTGGTTAACTGAACAATTTAGGTCTAAGTTTTTACAGACAAAAACATTCACGAGATTAAAGACCTCTTTATAGCAATGATCGTTTGCACATTTCCTTTGTGTTATAGAACAACAGCCATAGCCAACTCAGTGGGTTCTGTTGTCATAGGTGACGAGCGCTGTGCATTCCACCGGATCCCCTGCTGGCCCCCGTTGAACTCAAGACCTCCCCATTGTGATGCTGTCCTGTTCTCCACCATCACCCACTCCACCCTGAACACCACCGCACCTGCTGTTGCATCATCTGCGAAGGGCCAGCCTGTCTGGGGTGCTGCAACTGGGAGGCGATGCGCATCTGCTGTTGGATCTGCTGCTGCTGCTGTTGGTGTTGCTGTTGCTGTTGGTGTTGCTGCTGCTGTTGCTGCTGCTGTTGGTGTTGTTTCTGCTGTTGCTGGGCGAAAGCCTGCTGCTGCATGTGCTGCAGGCGGAGCTGGGCCAGGTTGATCTGGCCGGGGTGCTTGCCGGGGTGGCCGTGGCCTGGGGACACCGGTCCCCCCACCATCACGTTGGGTGGGTGGACAGCCTGGGGAGTCTTCTCATACACCAGGTTACCTACAGTTGGGATAGACAGGAGAGATAAGTCTTTTTTCGTTTATCTTTAGCTTTCTCTTTATATAAATATATTCTTTGGGGGTCTTTTCCAGATTTAATTTTTTTGTGAGAGTGACAGGAAGGCAGGGAGAGAAGGAAGGGCAGACATGCAGGAAATGGCCTGGACCGGAATCGAACCCAGGTCCACTGCGTTATGGCCTCAGCCAGATAGGTACGCGCTCTACCGAGTGAGCCTCCAGCCCCCTCGTTCTGTTTCTCGAAGTAGAAGGGCAGCCGGGTTCCCTCACGACGGGGATGAGTGACCCCAGAGCAGCGCCCCAGACAGAGAGCTTCCTCTCACCTAGGTTGACCACGTTCTTGGCCCAGAAGGTGGGATCACAGAAGAAGCGCACAGCCCCGTTGGCCTGAGGAACCGGGTCCAGTCTGGCCTTCAGGATGTAGCGCAGCTGGAACATAATCTACACACACACACACACACAAATTACAGTCCCCGCCCCTCAGTGGGAGTGAAAGTGGAATGTGGATACACTTCAAAGTGTCTGATCAAATTTGCAATCTGCAGTGCTTCTGCCAAGTGCAATTTTCAGTTTCTGCCCAGAATTTTCATTTCGGCGCATCGCTAGTCGTCAAGGTCAAGTGTAGCACGGCTGGAACATGATCGACACGCACACACTCACGTGTTATAGTTACTGGTCATCGGGTCAAGTGTGTTTTCACACTTTTCGCGTGTGGTACTTACCAGCCTCTTGCTGTAGAGCAGAGCCGTGCTGCTGCCGTTGTTAATGGCCCAGTGGCTGAAGTTGAGAACATGGAGGATCTGCTGGGCCAGGAGGGTGGTGTCTCTCTGCTGTGACAGCAGCTTGATGCTGCGCTCCTTGGTCACTCCCTGGAAACCAGACCAACACACATTAGCAACAACATCCAGCTCCACCAACACGAGATACCCAATCATTCCAGAATACACATATACCGTGTTTCTTCGATTAAACGCCGCCTTCGATTAAACACTGCACTAAAAAATTGGCTGCGTGATTCATTTGTCACAATGCTAGTATCGAAGCATTGTAAGTGGGGTCTTTGTAAAAGCGTTGTGCATGGTTCACACTTGTACTTGTACCGACTAAATGCGCGGCTTCAATTTTACACTAGGCTTTGTGTTCCTTGTCTATTGTTTGTTTTGTCTATGGCCGCACTGCAGCTACAATTCCCTAAATCTCTCTTACTAATTAAACGCCGCCCTCGAATAAATGCTGCAACAAAAATGAACATTGTGTTATAAATGCTGCAGCATTTAATCGAAGAAATATGGTACCTCTTCCACAACAAGGATCATGATTAATAGCGGCTGCTTGGCTGTGTTTCTGGTTTGACGGGTGTCAGACAGGTTTATGATTAACCTGATTTACCATATTAAAAGGTCGAGCTTACCAGTAAAGCTATTAGTTCTTCCTTTTTTATGCCATATCCAACTTCCTGTCATGCCAATTCTCCTTTTTCAAACTTATCACTGGCAACCACTGAACAGTTCTTTAAAATTACACAAGCCATGCCAACACAACCATTAAAAGGAAGTTTCTGGATGAATGGAGGTAGCTGCTAACTGTATAAACAAGACCTGTGGGGTGTCACATGTTCCTGTTAAGAAGCTGGCCAGGGTCTGACCAACGGAGGGGTTCCTTCACCTCTTGACCCGCATCACCTACAGGGGTCAGCGAGCACGCGCCGACCCATCCACACCAACGGCTAAGCCACGTTTAAATCCTATAATTACGGGGGTCAGATCGCTGAGCGGTTAGAGAATCGGGCTATTAAATCGGAAGGTTACCGGTTCGATTCCCGGTCGTGCTAAATGACGTTGTGTCCTTGGGCAAGGCACTTCATCCTACTTGCCACGGGGAAATGTCCCTGACTTACTGTCAGTCGCTCTGGATAAGAGCGTAGGCTAAATGACTAAATGTAATTATATTCTCATGTTACAAGCAGCTGTATGGGATGTTTGGGAGGCTCAGCCCTGCAGTGCGGGTGTTGCCATTAGGGGTGACCTGCTGATGATTCACTAGAATTATGTGGAGAAAAACCACAAGGAAAACGGAACATTTGATTCTACCACACTCAATTACCTCAAGCAACCAATCACTGTAGAGCTGGCAAACTCAGCATTAAAACCTTTTTTTTTTGTTGGAAAAATATTTAGATTAGATTTAGATTTTGTAGGTAGGGTTGGACTCTTTACCTCCAGCTGCTGCAGTAAAGACTTGCCCTTCTTGTTGATTTCGTTGATAAGGGTAAACACCGCTATCTTGATTTCATGCTCCACCTTCTTATGAGTGTCATTCATTTCCTTTATCCTGGATAAGAAGTAGTGAATAACATGCTTAAAACTAGCAGATGATCAAATAAATATTGCATGAATGCATCGTTCCAAAGTTGAGGTGGGTTTTGGTGAACCACCATTTTCTGTGGCGACGCCGTTACCAGTGCACAAAGCAGGAGTCTGTCATACCTGCTCTGCACCTGAGACACCGAGAAATGGACGTAGTTCTTCTTCTCCTGCAGTTTGGCCATGTGGGTCTCAATGACTCCTTTCTGGTTCTGAAAGGCCTCCTCCAGGAACTGATACCTGGGAGGGACAGAGAGAGAGAGATCACCACACTACCACCAACAGACCACCACACACCAGTTTAAATATTGTTTGTGTCTCGAGTTACGTAACACAACTGTCAAAGCCCTTTACAGGGTAACTGCCATAATATTCAAACTTCAGCCTGTATATCACATTTTTCAGCAACACAAACATAATCTCCCCCCCTCCCACTTTTTATTTTATTTCTAAAAAAGGTTTCATAAGAGATCTTTAGAGACCAGTGTGGAAACAGACTATAGAAGAGAGCAGCTCCATAATGTCCCCCGTCCTCACAGCCCTTCACTACTGGGTCATGGTGTCCTGTCCTGTCTCCTGTCCTGTCCTGTCCTGCCTACCTGTGCTCCTTGTGCTCCAGCAGCTGACAGTCCCGGCAGGTGAGCGTGTCACAGGTCTCACAGAACAGCTTAAGAGGCTCTTGTTTGTGCACCGGACAGAACACACGCCTCGTTCCTGACGAGCCCATAGTCTCTACAGAGAGAGAGAGAGACAGAGACAGAGTGTGAGACAGAGAGACAGACAGACAGAGGGACAGAGAGAGTTAGAGAGAGAGAGTGACAGGGGGTGAGAAGGTGAGAAAAAGAGGGTGAGATAGTGTTATGAGGGGGTGTGAGATATAGGGGGTGTGAGAGGTGCGAGGGGGAGTGTGAGAGTGAGAGAGAGAGACAAAGAGAGGGGGAGGGGTAGAGAACGACATTATTGTAAAATAAGATCTTAGAAAAATACGAAATAATTTTTCATTTGAGTGTGTCTTATGAATACAGAAAGAGGTGCATATTGCAGAAAAGCAATCCCTGCCAGAATGCCAGTGGCAACTGCATGTCAGCAACACTGGGGGGGGGAGAGAAACAGCAGGGCCAATCTGCTGAAGGACCCTGCAGCTCCGTCACTATGGCAACAGCCTATCAGGCATGGAGCCGGCAGGGCTGGAGTACCTCCCACCATGCCCCTAGACACCAAAGCACCCCAGCACAGCTCTGTGTCCAGCCTGGATCTTTCTACCGTCTAAAAAAAAAAAAAAAGTTTGGTCTTCGTTTTACCATCGCTCGCGTCCTCTTTAGTACGGATTTTGTGATCCTTTGTGATTTTGACTCTCTGATGCGCCTCCACACAAGTCTTGCATAGCCACTCGCCACATTCCACGCAGAACCCAATGGTTCCGGCGTTGTCTTCGCAGCTGGTGCACACCTTGGAGAGACGAAAGCACACGAGGTCACTTACTCAGACCTACACTTACAAAACAAAAGGTCATATCGTCCACTGGAATTCTGTAACTTTCCATTTGGACTAGGGCAAGGGCACATGGCCTCGATCGCTGCATGTGCCCATACAGGTAACCGTAGAGAAAATACCTGTGCTGATTTTTCATCTGATGTGCTGGAAGCCTCAGAGGTATCCTTGACAAAATAGTTGTCGATGATGTCACTTTGTTTGTAGTCTTGGTGACACACTGCACATCGCATCACATTCACTGGAGTGGAAGGGAGGGAGAAAGCAGGTCATAAGTCATTTAATTATTAAAGCAAGGAAAAACAGCGGTGACTAGAAATAATTGGTCATATTAAACAAAATAAGT
This sequence comes from Thaleichthys pacificus, assembly GCA_023658055.1. Taxonomy (NCBI): domain Eukaryota; kingdom Metazoa; phylum Chordata; class Actinopteri; order Osmeriformes; family Osmeridae; genus Thaleichthys; species Thaleichthys pacificus. The sequence goes on along the minus strand of CM042863.1, from coordinate 17,073,596 downwards.
ACATGCCCACATACCATTAGAAGTACTTGATTACTAAAGGGAATTAACTACACATTCTTACAATTTAAGGATAGTGTACCAGTGTACCATTGTAACAGGATTTTAATTAGGTTATTTGTAAATAAGAATCTGCATTTTAATTAACAAAATATAATTTCCTTCTAACAAACTGGAGTGTCCCAGTTTCATTATTCTGGTTTAGTTTTATTACAGATTTTGCATTTGCAATACAATCCATTACATTATTCAGGGAATAATGACAGATAAAGGATAAAATCAACTTTAAAAGATTAGATTTACAGCCTGTTAGATTTCCCCTCCCCCAACCTGAACCACAAACTCCTCCTACCTCCCATTAATCCATCAATCTAATCCCCCACTGGCTGCTGCACTAGCCAGCCCAATCCAGTTTGAACCAGTTTATACCGGCTTGGACTGCACAAAGCCGGTTTGTATAAGCTCCAGCTGCATGGGACTTTGACTGATTAGCTGTGAGTGCAGCTGGAGTGGGCTTGGGTTGAGACCACAACACGCAGGCAGATCTGCCCCTGCAGCTGTGACACTTTCAACTGAAGCGGGCACACACACACACACACACACACACACACACACACACAGATGTAGACCCCCCCCCCCTCTCCCCCTGCCGCCCGACCCCCCCCCCCCCCCCGCAACACAAAAAACATGTGTTACATAAAAAGCAGGTCTTATATGCCTGAATTCAAGAGAGCCTGCAGTAGGTAAGTAACCTAACAGTAGGTTGTTGCTTTCGTAGCAGATAGATTTTTACTTGTAATGCTATTGCATTGCTTTTAAAACCCCTCACTTCAGCTCCAAGAAATGTAAAAAAAGAAAAAAAAGCTGTCTCCTTGAACTGAGGTACTGGTAATGTTGCTGCTGAAGGTTCCAAAACACAGACAAGACTGTGGGAGCTGTTCCAGGCTCATTTATTCTGATGAAACGTGTGCATAACACTCAAGCTCCGTGTGCAAACTGATTGGTTCAACATCCTCTCATGGTATATGGTAATATTCTGCGTACACAAATTGCCAATTACAACCATTATGCCCTGGATGCAGGGGAGGATAGATACTGTAGAGCAGAGACGCCCATCTAAAAGTCTACAGTTTTGGCAAATCTATGTAGATAATTAATTTCAATAACTGTTTTCTAAAATGAGAGACTCAAAGGAGGATTGAAAACATTTTAGTTCCTCAGTCGAGCAAATCAAATCAAATTTATTTGTATAGCCCTTTTTACACGCAAGCATGTCACAGAGGGCTTCACATACGCACATAGAACTGCCCCTCAACCAACCTAAACCCTCAAGCAAGTGTGGGGATGGAGTCAAATTGTGCTCTAAAAACAAATATTAAAAAGGTTGTGACAAAATTATACGCTTCCTTCTTTTTACAGACTGGATCAACAGATCTCTTAGATTGTATCTCTGTGCAGAAGCACGCTGGAATCCAATGCCCATTCCAAATTTCAGTTTGCACACCTGAGTTTCCTGATTAAATCATAATCGCCTAAAACTATCTGCCTAAAAACAGTTAAACATTCCATCTTAGGAATGAACAAGGCTCCATGTCTTTTCTCATAAAAAATCAGCATTCAAGCATAAACCACTGACGACATAGGCTATTAAACAATATCAGAAGTCTCTATGTTGTTGCACATCAAGTCTATGTCTTTTTAACTAATCTTAAATATAACTACTTGTAAATTTACAATTTACTATTAAGCTAATGCATGAATAACTGATTTACCAGTGAACTTGAAAGTAACCATAACTCCTAACCTCAGGAATAAATAAACCAGGTCACTGAAGCTTGCCTTGAGCCTGCAGTTATATTACAGTAAAAAGAAAAATGGACCTACCCTTCACCCTCGGTGAAACTGATCATTAACAATTAACACTTGTAGGCCTGTAATCCTTAAAAGCTACTCTGCTGTTTCCAACCCTAACTGTAGCCAACCTGGTTCAACCAGATCATCAACCACATGATAATCATGAGAAGCTTTCAAGGAATCAACTTTGATGTATGCTATGTTTTCCAGGCAGCAAACTAAGAAACACATATCAGATCCCAACTGAAAGAAACATCCTACAGACTGCTCTGCAGTAGCAAGGTACCACAGACAAAACAAACAAGATATACATATTAGACAAACATATCGTTAAAATGTTGGATATTGGATATAGCCACAGCATATTTCTCGTGCTTTTCAAGTGTGACTGCTTATCACGTCACCTGTAAATAGCTTCTCTGGCTGGAAAACCATTGACAGCAAACCTCTTTTAAAGGGTCAAGCAGATGATCAGTGAAAGATTAGGGGGTACTTCAAACAGCTTTGACAGATGTTCAATCTTGCAACTGGCCAACAAGAACATATTATTACACTTCTAATGGCAGCCATTTGGCTCATGCAAATATCCTGTAATCCTCTAAATTTGTTAGATTATTTGACAATAAAGACATCTTGCTAATACTAACAGGCAGAGCAAAAGCTAAGGGTGGTATTTAAAATGCCGGAAGCTAAATAACTTTAGATTGCAATCATGAAAGACATGGCATCATTTAGTTTAAGGGTTTGAAATTACGTGTGAACATACAGGATCGCTGATACTATCTGCCGAAGTCAGACCACAACACGAACCATGTGCACGGGTGGGGGATGAATACATAGATAACTAGCCAATAGGTAACTGTGCTCACTCACCTATATGGGTATCGGGCTGTCCATGTGGCCCAGGCACCTGCACAGTTATTTGCCGATCTGGTTCGGGTATACATTTCAAGCAGAATGAGTGGAGGCAAGGCAAGAGTTTAGGTTCACAGTCTCTGTTCTGGAGACTTTGTTTACACACGGCGCATGTATCCAAAAGGTTTATTGGGACAGGCGCTGGATTTGCAGCTGGAACTGTAGGAGGGGGAGACATGTCGGTTGTGACAGCAGTTCCTGCAGTCTCCCCAGAAGCCGAGGACTCGGTGGTTTCGACGTTAGTGTTTTCAACCGGGCTGGTGCTCGTGCTGGCTTCCTCCCCTGCGCCAGAGCTGCCGCTGCCGTCCCCTCCTCCACTGGTGGGTGTCGGCGCCTGAGAAGCATTTTCTTGAGACTGTGAAGATTCTTCTTCCGTCAAATTTGGCTCAATAACAATAACCGCATTTGAATCTTTAGATTCTGGTTCCCCATTTTCCTGTTCCTGAGGTGCTGCATCCAATTTGGCAGAGCTTTCCATATCCCCCTCGTCTTTGTTGTCCGCCATCTTCCTTCCTCTTTGAACCGCTGAACGCTCTACGTACTGTCTGTGAAAAAAACGCGCTGCTACGTCATCACGCTTTTTTTTTCTCAGGGAAAAAAGTAGATAGCTTAGTTTTTGTTGTTGTTGTCGAGAATCGTTGAAGGCAATTATGTTTAATCAATTAGTTCAGTTCTTCAAAACAGAATAATTGCATGAATAATTGCATGTATGAAATTGGTCCATGTCCATCACGTGTGAATCAGAAACTCGTCGCATATACTCGGGAGTCATGATCACATGGGAATTTGTAATCCATGTCTCATTTCAGAGTTGTGTCACCGAGATGGTGTAGGGTTGCGTAAGGGTCAGTGGGGCAACGTCATAACTGTCGTGTTGTCTGATATACTGTCTATCATTATTCGGCTTTACATACTGTGCAGGTTAGACACTGCATGTTATTATCTAGTAGTTCTATGCACAGGATCGGTGTCAGTGATCGTGGTGACTTTGAAATTGAAATTGACATTTTAATACTTGTGTAAAAAACATTTATTTGAAAAGAGTTATATTTGTATAAAAATTAACAAATCAGCTATGATCTCCTTCCTCAATCTAAATGAAAATGACAACACAGTATATAATTTTAATACAAATGAAACTATTTAAACTAGCTTGTATCTGTATTTGTTGACATGACTGTATTGAACTAGTAGACTGCTGTTTGGTTATGCAGAATGCTGTTAACTTGATGACATGACATGCCTTTGAAATTGACACCCCAGAGCTGTGACTCAGAAAAGATCATTCGAAAGGAACATTGACAATGATAGAAGATTTGTCAAAACAAAATCGCTGTCTCTTTTTAGATGCTTGACATGCCAAACTAAGGAAACTACAAACATTTTCAAGTTCTTTTGTTGCTGGTTTGTGATGCTCGAGTTCCAACCCCAGAATACCCGCTCCAGTGTTCTAGAAGTCTTGCCGAATGTTCTCTTTGTTTTCGTCTCCCTGCTGGTTTTTGAGCTGTGAAACTTCGTTCTCCAAGTGAATGATGGCACGCTCAATCTCATAGTTCTTACTGACCAGAGATACCCAGCTGTAAATGGAAACAACAAGAGTCAAGATTTCATCTCATGCAGAGGAGAGTGCTACAAACACAACTACATTCTCATAACTTACTTGGACTCCAGCTCTCTAAGTTTGCCACCTCCTGCAAGCTGATCATTCTTTCGCTGCCAATTTATGTCCTGAATCTGCTTTCTGCAAAACACACAATTATCAAAGAATTAAAAGTTTACACGTATGTATGGAAATGCCTGCAACGTTAGCCCATTTCACTGTTTACTTGCAATTCATAAATCATCACGCCATATTAATTCCATCACGTGAATCTTACCTGAATTTCTGTAGTTCCTTTTGAGCCATCTCAATCATAAAGGCAAGGTTACTATAAGAACGAGACAAAAACGATGGCTTGAACAACGATGACAAATACATGAGAACAAAGGACGGTCTGAAGGGGCTCGCCACACAGGCTGAGGCCTTACCACAGAGGCCTGGGCTCAAATCTTCAAGCACCAGCAATTCATACAGTATACAGAATATGGGGTCAGATGGTTGAGCAGTTAGGGAACTGGGCTATCAATCAGAAGGTTGCCGGTTTGATTCCTGGCATGCAACATGACGTTGTGTCCTTGGGCAAAGCACTTCACCCTACTTGCCTCGGGGGGAATGTCCCTGTACTTACTGTAAGTCGCTCTGGATAAGAGCGTCTGCTAAATGACTCAATCTAAATACACAGGAACATTGTATGCTTTATCACTGTAGAGTAAAATCACACACATTGTTGGACTTTTATTTTGAAAACCAAATAATTAGAGCTGCTGCTACTTACTCGTTGTAGACCTTCCATGCATTGGTGCCGTATTGTGACATCAGCTCCAGGTTCTCAATGCGTACGGCCTGATGCTCAAGCTGGGCCATCGAGTTGTTAACACACTCCTGCCACGCTGTGATGTCATTCTTCTGCCCTGACGAGGGGGCTGGGAGCTCGTATCTGCACAAGGTCCACAGAAGAAGAAGTTAGACACGGCTGCAGACCGTGTAGCATGCGGGGGTATTTAACGAATTTAATAGGTCTGAATGTAGAGTTATTGTAGTCTAGAGATGTACTGTGTCTGTGTGCGTGTTTACCTCTTCATGCTGAGAAGTTCCAGAGGCTGTCGAGCTGCTAGTCTTTCAAACTCATTTCTCATGATTTCAGTCTGCGGTAAGGCAAAATAATTGGTCTATTTAATTCACTTCAAGGTGCTGATTTATTGCAAATACATTAGGCTGCATACAAATCTATTTACATGTGAAAATACCTGAACTTCAGACTTTTTGCACCTGGATAATACAATATTTAGCTGTATATACTATTAACTGAGCACTTACCTCAAACGTAGAAAAGTCAGGTGTGGGTAAATAACTTAGGTAGTTCTTGGTGGGTCTGTATCTTCTCGTTTCCTCCTCTACCAACGCTGCAGCCTGTGAAGGAATAAGTTATAACGCACCCACTCTGATCAAGTTGTGTTCAACAGTAGTAGGCCCTTATTGCTAAGTAACGTGCGAGTTAGTAGATGCAATATTAAAAGTACACCATGGTACACCTGCTCGAATCAAACTGTAGAGCTACAACAAATGACCCAAATACATGTAATGTATTAAATACGAATTGCTCAGTTATGGGGAGCCAGAGTAGTATCCAACACGTTGTGACTTACTGCCAGCTAGCAAAAGTCGGGCTTTACTTACCGCTTCTCTGACACCAGCCGCATCATAACCTTGATCAAAATATGGTAAAGCATCTACAAATACTTCGCCAGCCACCGATGAAGTCCCAGACATGTTTTACAAATATGAACGCTTGTAGTTATATCTTAGTTAAGTGTAGCTTTCCTGAACGTGACGCCTCCTCCAGCTTTCTGTTGTCCTCACTACTTCCGCGGCTAAATGTTAAATGGGTGAGCACTGTCTGTACATCGCCACCTAGCGCTTTGGAACGGTCAGGAATAATCAGATTTTTCGGTGTGTGCTTGGAGATTGGCATTTACAGTTTTTGCTGAATTACCGCAGAGAATGTCTAATATGGGGAGAACCATAGATATATATCTATGGGGAGAACTGCCACTCTCGGGAAACTTCCGGGTTCTGAACTGGTTGCAGTTCCACCCTAGTTCCATATGAAGGCGTTAACGGTCCAGTGCAGAATGAATGGAGGTTTATGGAGCTATACCCCTAAAAATCCACTTTTCTCAGGATATCTTTTTTTGTCTAGTAATTTGAATGTTGAATTCGAAAGGGGAGGCAAAAAAAAAAAACACACTTCTGGGTATTACATTTTTTCAAAGTCACTTTTTTGTCTAAAAAAGCCTTTTAAAATGTCAATGACGTCATACATATCGTACGACCAGAGATACTGCTTTGCGGCAAGCTCTGGTCACTTCCTTTTTTCTCACGAGGCATCGACAACACAGCTGACAGGTTAGGCTCTACCTGTCAATACACATGCTAGAAAGAGTTTTGGCTTGCTAATGTTGTTGCTAATGTTGCTAATGCTCTGACATTCTGGTTCCGCTTCGGATACCGTCAAGCGGGATCTCTGGTCGTAGTCAGTCCTTCACTAACCAATCAGCATTCATTAGCGGAATGCTAGCGTGTTATGGGCAACAACGTCACGACTCACCCTGTAAAAAATCGAAAGGACAAAAGTACTCGTTCATTCAACTTTCGACATATAATCCATGTTAAACATGCAAAAACTACAATCAAATCTGAGATTTCTCAACGACAATCAGGCGAAAGAGCCAAATTTAGCCGTTTAGCTTCATAGACTCCCATTCATTTTGCACTGGACCGCGATCACTCCCAGTGGAACTCTGGTGTAACTGCAACAAAATTCGGTACAATGGGGCTTGGAGTGGACAGGCTCTCCTTTAGACAGGCTCTGATTACCGCCATCTACTGCTCTGGAGTGTAGATCAGACACGGATGTCAATCCTGTTCGTCAGCCCGGTTACCCTATATTAGACATTCTCTGCGGTTACCCTTTTAAAAAAACTGATGCAGGAAATAGAGTCGAGATGATCTTCACGCCTTCTGTTTAACTCTGCTACAAGCCTCCCCACCCCCTCACGACCAGTCTCGATACACAACCAATTAGTTTCCCCTCAATCTGTCCCTTAACCTCCTACATTGCTCTTACTGAAGTAAAACATGGTCCACAGACTACAAGTTTCAACAAAAGTTACACTGGCTGCATCCCCAGAACGTACAATTGGTAATTAAGTAAGCAGCTGATCCAGGCACAGTTTTGTGCCTGGATCGACAAACTGCCACCTCCAGTCTCAGCCCCCCACCCCCCCCCGACCGCAAATCGACTTCAGGGAACAATTTAAAAGAAAATGGCAAAGAATAAATAAAACACAGGAAATACCCTAACATATGATGGTCTTGATAGTCCGTCATCAATGCAAACATGACACATTCAGAAACATTTATTTAGAGGGCAAAGTTGACATTTCATGCTTAAAAAATATATATACAGAATGCTGTACAAAAATTCTGTAACTTTGCCAGTTGATACAAGGTAAAAAAAAAAGGAGGTATTTACAATTGTAGTTACTAAGAAAGGAGATGTGATCAGATTCTAGCTCCCATTTCATATTTCACGACTGAGAACGGATTTTTAGAGCAAAAAGAAGAATGTTCTTAATAGCATTGAAATATTATAGATCTGTAATATTTGAGGTTTAGCCGTGCTGATCAAATACATGCATCTGCTCTTCCTGCACCTCTATAGTACTTAGTCTTGCTGGATCAAAATACACTGAGATCAAGACCAACGCATGCAAAAGTAGCTTTGCATTCAAGCACACAAGCAAAAATAGGCTTTGTAAACAAATCCTTACAGGAAAACAAGAAAATATCCAAGTATATAAAACGACACATGGTTAGTTGGATATTATCTAAACATGCCTTTGCCCGGGACAGTATAACATTTTCATTTCTCTAGAGACTTTAAATATTTAATATTAACAATAGTTAAAGTGACATTCAGACACATCACAAAGTATAGACTACATCAGATCTGTATCAGAGTGCTGAGTCGCTGCATGGAATAAAATAAGCAATAAAAAAAATAAAAAGTAAAAAATAAACAAAACAAAAAATGAGAAATAACACTTTTGCACAAACACCTAATACTTTTTATAAAACAAATAAAACGGTTAGAGCCATGGTTAGTTACGACAGCATAACATCTTGTTAAGTTAATTAGAAGATTTCTAGCTGAAACGTCCGTTTCTTTGTAAATTCACACAAGGATATAGTGCTAATCCCCCCACACTCCTTGGGAACCCCCTTGTGTCTCTTCAGTTCCAACCGTGTTTAAAACAAAAACACCCATTTCCAGTATTCATCCAGTTCCAATTGCACTGGCCTCCAGTTTGAGGTGTTTCTAGGCCAGCTGGAAGAGACCAATCCTCTTTCAACTGAAACCTGATAGTACAACTTTCACGGCGGTTCACAGCCTTACAACTACATTCAGGCAAGAGATGCAAAAGTACGTCCAAGACACTGTGTGTCATCGTGTTTCTCATCAAGTCTTGCGTAATCGTTTCATACGCATGTGACGTCATCCACACTGAAACCACCTCTTACTTTATCTGCAAGAACTTTATCTTGCTCCCTGGAAGAAAAAACGTATGTGCACAATGATTAGACATGCCGACAAAACACAACTTAAACAGTTGAAAGCAGTGGCGAAAATCTGCTATAAATTTAGTGGGGGACAATTATATGACATTTTCTCAAGACCAATTCCTGAAGGGGACACCAAAATGACTGCTGTAACACACAGCCTACATTGTAATATGTTAAATGTATATTATTGATATTATTTAAATGTCAAACATATTTTTCCCAGGATGGGGGGTGGGTCGTTTCCGCCTACGGTTGAAAGTTAGATATGAGGATTGAAGGGTTACTGACCAAGTCCTTTGAGGAATTTGTTCACCCCGCTGGGTTCTGGTTCAGGGTTTGATCCCAGATATTCAGCAGCTCTCACTTCAAAGAGCCCTGTGGAGAAAAAACACAGCATTCAGGCAACTGCAGAACCTACCAGCAAACTACACAGCGTGTCTCAACTGTAAAACACACACACGCACACACACACGGGAGAAAGAGACAAATGGATGGATACATGGCGAATAAACCAAATTCTGATACAGAGAACAGAAGTACTTTTATCCATAATTAGAGTAGTATAGTAGCCTGGTCCTAACCGGACTCTCGTACATTTCATTTGTACAGAGAGTCTGGTCTCCCTCCATTGACAAGCGTTAACTTCCTTGAAGGCGGGTAACTCTGTTGAAGTTTAAAACTTTTGGGTCTGCCCAGAGCCACTCTGGATCTGCCATAACCAATCTCTAGCGTTCGCCTTAGCCAACTCCTTCACGACTAACGGAGCTAGCTGGAAAATCAAACGAACCCCGTGGGGATCAAAGATTGTTCTTGCTCCGGCTTTAACTTCTGGATATTCGGCAGCATTGCCACAACGGACCGAATGGCTTTGCTCGCATCTTTCTCCACCGTCATTACGGAACTACAACACAAACTAGCGCACAACATCATCGTCATCGTTCTCAGCCACTCCCTCTGTTCGCTGATTGGACCGGTAAAAAGTTTACCAGAGACATCTGACCAATATACCTCGAGCCCAGACGCAGTACAGAAGCAAAATGGAAATTTAGCAGAAGTACGTAGGAGGACAGAGCCAGGCTAGTAGTATAGTGGAGAGTAGTGAGAATCAATGGGGGGGGAAGCGAACTCTGACCTTTGCCCTCTTCCTTGCGCAGCTCCCTGTCGTGAATGAAGCCAGCGAACATCTGAGTGTCCATGAAGAGCTGCAGGAACTGCCGGACGCCCCGGGACGGGTGGGACTTTCGGAAGCTCTCCCGCTGCAGTTCCCTGGGGCTGCCACCGGGGGCGCTGGGCTTGCTCATGTGGAGGGAGTAGTGCCCTACCAGCTCCACGAAGAAGCGCACGAAGGCTTCTGACATGAGAGAGCTCAGATCGCACCGCTGGCCTGCAGGGGCACAGATTGACAGGGACGACCATGGAGGAGTTTGCTGATTACACTCCTCACACACTAAGGCCTAAGGCCTTCTATTCAGCAGACGCCTTATATCCAACAATGCACATAGTAAGAACGGCTGATAATAAAGGACTGGAAGTGTACGAGTGCCTAAGCCATCATGGTGCAGTACAGACCTCCTGGCCGGTCTCCCTCCTCCTGCCTCAGTATGTGCTCTCTCTCCTCCAGGATCTGCTGCAGGGCAGCCTGGAGCTTGCTGGGCAGGATGCAGTCCTCGTCGTTCAGCTGAGGAAGGGGAGGGGGGGAGGGGGGGTGGAGGATTTCATCAGTATAGTATTCCAACTGGTTGCCATAGCGATGAGGCAACTTCCAGCCCAGTAAAATTCCGCCAATGTGAAACAGAAGCAAAACACTAGGGCAATTATTTCCTCGTACTCCCAGTCCAGTACCTAAGTGTTTGGCTCAAGCACAAGGGAATTTCAAGCTCCAGGGTGTTACCGTTAGCAGGGCAGTACTGCTTCAGTTAGTCATTACCAGACACATTTCAGTAGAAACATACATGTACAGGCAAATCCATCACAGTCTCTTGTTCACTTGCCATGTTATAGAACCACGCCTGCCATTGACATTTGACACAATGGGTACACACCTGAACGACAAACTTGTCCGCGCACAAATCCACAATAAGCACCTGGACAAAAAACAAGAGATCCATCACTGACAAGAGCAATTCAACTTGAAGAATGCACTGACCCCAAACAGTACTATCATACCAGGATGGCTACAGGGCTGTTCACTGTTAAGTTCACTAGGAAGTCTGGGAAGTCCACCATCAGATAAAACTTCCATGACTGAAATAGTGAAAACGCCTCTGAGTGATTTAGCCTCTAAAGCAGCCTATAGCCCCACACTATGACCTCAGCCTCATACAAAAGCTCATATAAATCAGATATCCCTGCAGA